>JAUMJL010000111.1:600000-1004277 GCA_033558185.1 Dromococcyx pavoninus
GGAACAGCCTTAACTCTGCACAGTTAGTAACTGTAGATCCACATGGAAATCTCTCAGTTCAGGCTCGTGTAAAATTTCTGCTCAGGTTGTCTTCTGGACTCAGTTCCTGAAGTACTAAACCTCAGCAAAGATGATGAATTGCAGTTTTTCTGCTTTAAAAGCAGGAAAACATCAGCATTTTCATGGGATGTGATGGGAAGTGAAAACACTAACAAGGCAACACTAAAATAGGGCTGTCAGAGCATCGACAGAGAAAGTGACGTCTGAAGAAACTATACTTTGACACCTTCCTGCCACAACCTCTTCCCCTTTCTACAAACTGAACATCGTATCAGCAGAGGCCTAGATATCAAATGAAGCTGATCAGCCAGCAATAGGCACTAACACAACTGCTTAAAAGAGGTCCGGGTCCCACAGAAAACACTGCTCAGCTTCCCACAGAAGCACTGTCAAATACAGAAGGTCAAAATAGCATGAAACCAGTTTTAAAAAAAAACACACAATTCAGCATGCAACTCCTTTTACTTTTCTGCTGGTTTTCAAATTTTTGAGCATTTCTGAGTTGAAACTATTCTCCAAGTGGGCAATTGCAAAACTTTCTTTCTTTCTTGTAAGTAGAAGAACTAAGCCTCTGCACAATAGCATGACTCCAGGAGCTGAGGTGCATGAAAATTACAGGATGGTGCAGTAATAATCCCATGTTCATAGGGCCACCAGAAAGTCTTCAAGGTTTTTCCTGAATTTAGAATAGGTTGAAACGATCCCTGTTCTGGAATCTTCTCTTCTCTCTCAGAGTTAATAAATTACAGACCCTGAGCTACATCTACAACATGTCTATATTCAAAATCTCTATAAACAAGAATCTCAGTCTGCATTTTCTGGCATCTAACTGTGCCAGACAAAACCCAAGACTAATTCTGGAAAATACAGTCATTTCTTTTCTGAGAAATGTGGCATCTCACATCCTTTCCAATTATCCCTTTTTTGCTTCAAAAATGCGTAGGTATTAGTTACACAAACAAAGTGGCTGCTGATGCCTACACTGTGCCTTATTTCAGAACTTCAGACACAGATTTCTCTGGCAATATACTCCTGATCAGGGAGTTCATGCTTGCTGTCAATCAGCAGTAGCAAAACCAACCCAAAACCAAGTTCTAATCCCTTGTTGTACTAATACACTTATGAAGAAACTACAGTGATTAATGCACTGCAGATTGACACAGGAGCCACAGCCAGCAGTGCTGGTGCAGTCTTAGCACTGGCTGATGCAAACTTCCGTTTGACTGTGGGCACAGCATCAAAAGTATCAACAATAATCATGACCATCTGGAATCTGAGCTTGAAAACATAAACGCTAAAGACCCTAAATACCTAATAAGGAAACTATCTAAATTAAACATTTACCCAATCAGAGAAAACAAAGCTGAATGTAAAACTGTAAGATAATGGCAATTATTAACCTGATACTGTGTCACAGAATTACAAAAGCACAAAAAGGCTAAGGTTGGAGCAACCTCTGTAGATCTTCCACTCCAGCCCCCCTCTGCTGAACACAAGGTCACCCAAATCCGGTGGCCAAGGACCATGTCCAGTTAGGTTTTCATTATCTCCTGGGATAAAGACTCCATAAGTCCTCTGGGCAACCTGTTCTAGTGTTTAATTACCATTACACTAAGAAAGCGTTTTCTTACATTCCAAGTGGCTGAAAGGTGAATGTAAATGCTATTGCACAGTGGGTATATAAGAGGACCCTCATCTCCATCTCTCCACCTCAAGAAAGCTCAATGTCATCTTTGAGAGGTGTTTATCTAACCTGTTCCCAAAGACTTTCCATGACAAAACCACTATAACCTCCCCTCTCTGTTCCAGTGCTATACTTTCCTTCAAGTCATTCAACTGTCTCACCTTTTGACTCCTGTTAGGCTGTTAGATTTTACTTCCTCGCTTTAAGTATTTAATGTGACAAAACTAAACAATTGGGTCCAAATTCATTCCTTTACTGTTCTATTAAAGCCAGTGGATTTTCTTTAGGATTGAATTTGTTCTTCTTATGTGAGAAATGGAGGATTCGGAAGGAGATAAAAGAAGAATGAAAAGAAAAACTGACCTTGGTGGTCATATTTTCTTTAATCCACTAGGGCCACTCGATGAATGCATACAGCCAGACCAATAATAGTGCTTGCATTTAAACTCGGGTGGGTGTAAATATAGGTAAGGGCACTAATCAGTCAGGTGGCTACATGTTAAGCAATTAAGTATAAGGGCAATTTTCTCCCAGAGGTTAGTTATTTCATAGCCAATTACCCAGGCAGCTTCACCCCACTTTGAACTGTGTGTGGAGTAAGAGCCATGTCTGCATCTGGGCCTTCAATAGATTCCCTGTAGCTTTAGCCATCAGCCCTATTCATCTTTTTCTAAAGTAGTTACAGCATCCACCTGCCTTTCAGTATTTAACTCCTTCATTTGTAAAGAAGCAAGCAGAACATTTGAACAAAAAGATATTTTTATCTTTGTAATAGGCAAGGCAATTTTAGCACTATACGTCTATGAAACTCAGCATTCACCCTTGTGTAGTATCTTCACAAAGTCAGTGAATGCACTTTATTAAACATATACACTCTCTGCAGAGCTGGTCTTTCAAGGGAGAAATAGGTATTGTTTTGTTTTCAGAATATGGCAGGTCCAAGGAAGAATGATTGAATGCACAGGAGGAGAATATACCCAGTTAACACAAGCTAACGCTGCAATCTATTTATATAATGCATTAATAATATAATTACATCTTAAATATTAATAGAATATGCTGAATATCTCTGAACAGATACATCACAGGCTGTGTATGTGTGTGTGCATATAAGCAATACTTATGTTTTATTCCCACAAAACACACATTACATTATGTTACTGAGACGTGGGCAGAACACACACATCTGCATCTCCACGCATCCAACCCACACATATGGCCTCCAGGCGGATGAGGGCATTGCAAGAGCAAAAGTGCTATGAACTCCAGAGGCAGAAATCATGATGCTCTCCCACTTCTGCCCTGCTGTGCAGAACCCTTAGAGCTGATTTGTAATGTATCATCAGATATTGGTCTTTTCTCGCCAAAACTTGCATCTTTCAGGCCACAACTTAGCAAAATACCAGGACATGTGTATAATTCTAATAGTGGGTATTCCCATCAAGATGTGTGTGTAACTGGAACAGGTTCTGCCTATTGATCACCAACACCACGATCTCCTGCCAGATCAGGTCCCTCTGTCACCTCCTATGCCCCTCTCCTACTGATGGCACGAAGTGCCTGGAAAGCACATCAGAGCTCAATTCCCACAGACTGGGATCCACTGGGGACCCCACATCCTTAGTGTAAGTAACACAAAAGCATCTCTTAGCACTAAACAGGTCAGTCCAGAGAAGAATTAGGGAAGAGTTTAATGTCCCACTGCTGTGATTTCAAAAGCATTTCTGAAATGGGTCTCATTCTGAAAAAACTCCTAAATTACAAAGTAGAGAGAGTAAAGAACGTAGAGCTAGAATAACATGAATATCCATAACAA
Organism: Dromococcyx pavoninus; assembly: GCA_033558185.1. Taxonomy (NCBI): domain Eukaryota; kingdom Metazoa; phylum Chordata; class Aves; order Cuculiformes; family Neomorphidae; genus Dromococcyx; species Dromococcyx pavoninus. Next base: position 603,561 of record JAUMJL010000111.1, read on the forward strand.
ATATTAATATTTTCTCTGAGATTTCCTGCGTATCCCTTCCAAAAGATTTTAATACAAGAAACATCTCGGATCTTTGTAAGGAGAATAATGCTACAGTGCGGAACAACATCCTGGACAGGCAACACATTCTCCTTCAAGAAGAGGATTAAGAGATACTGGAGAAAAGGAAGGATCCCTTGGACCTTCCAGTTTCTAGGTTGCCAAGTTCTTGCTAAAAAAAGAACATAAAAGCAGAATGCAAATAGAATTTGGAGGAGGAGGGTGGGTCAAGAAAAAAACTGAGCAATGTTCAATAGTTGCTTTTCACTCTGTACAGGTTAAAAATATTAAATAGATATTTGAGTGATTTTTTTTCCCCAGCTTTTATGCTATTTCCATACTGTAGGATCTGGTGTGTGCGTAGGCAATCACACCCAGCCCTGCCACGTGTCCAACAAGGTGCTGCCTGGCTCTGCCTCTCAGGACCATCACCACATCTCCCCACCAGCTGTGTTGGAGTCCCCAAGGCACGTGTGTGCTCCTGCAGGAAAATGTCCAAGTCAGGACCCAGGATTTATTTACCTTTCCCTTTCTTTACCTTTACTACGTGGGCAGCAAAATGTCTTCTTCAGGAAGTTAAAAGTCTTAGTCCTTCACCCCTAGTCTGAGCCAGAGATACCATTTGGCACAAGTTAGCAAAGACCAAAAAACCTGCAATAAAATCTTCTCAGCTCACAGAAAAAGTCTACCTAAAATTTTATAATGTCACTGTTCATGGTCAGAATCATCATAGAGCTTGGTTATAATTTTCCTGTGCCAATTTCCAACCCTCTGCCCCTGTTATTTTCCACGCATCTCTCAGTATAAAGCATGTCATTTTAAGAATTATTTATTTACCAGCCTACCACAGTATTGTTTGATATGTAATACAGTATTTCCATGAATTTTCTTTGCCAAAATAACAACATGAAATAAGAATTAAGTTTTAAATCTTTTACAGTAAGTAGCAAAATACCAAAACTAATAAAACCCATGCTGGCAATTAGTTAGGTATCACTTATAATTAAGTTCTGTCCACTACAGCCATTATTTACATCATAAATTTATTATTTACATAATATAGTTTTTGCATTATATAGTTCTTGCAGAGAATTGTAAAATATATGCAAGTTATAGAGTTTACATTTTTAAATTAGATGCTTCTAGAGTGTGTCAGAAATAAAAGCTCAAATTCACTTTTAAATTGTAACCCTCCCACATTACAGATTGAAAAAATATGCTATATCAAACATTCACATAAATTATAAAAGGTCCTTTAAAATGTCAAATATAGACCCTACTGTGCTTAGGATGTCAGCATAAATCTAAAAATACAGAGTGATGAGGCATGGATACAATTTATACCGGAAATCAAGCATGCTTTTCAACTTGCACGCACAAAAAATGTGGTAAATCAAACAACTCTTTTCCTTTTTAAATTGAAGTTGAAACTTAGAATCATAGAATGGTTTGAGTTGGAAGAGACTTTAAATATCACCTACTTCCAGCCCTACTGCCATGGGCAGGGACACCTCCCACTTCTTCAGGTGGCTCAAAACCCCATCCAACCTGGCCTTGGACATGTCTACTTTCACACAAATTGTCTAGATTGGTGATATCTGATTGCAATATTTAAGGTTCCACTGTTGTAATGTTGTATTGCCCACATTTTTGATCACTTGGCAGTAACATCACAAAATCTAACACCACCATTTCAAAGATAAATGCACAAATTGGATGCATTGAGTTAGCCATTCGCTTAAAATGGTATTGAATAGGAAATGTATCTATTAGTTCAGTTGTGATACCTTTTCTGGAGACCTGAATATTTCCAGTAAGAATTGGCAAGTAAATTCTTCTATGCTGATCCTGCAAGGAGATCCAGTCTGCCTGCTCCCTGGATCTGCATGGAGCCCCATTCGATTAAAAAAGGTCCTGCTGCAAACGAGATCTTTTTTATAGCCCTCATTGCCGGACCAAAACCCAAAACCCTGTTGATTTATACCTATTTCCCAGACAGCTACTTCAAAAAAGAAAGTAACAAGTATTTATAAAATAGTATTACCTATATTGAAAAATTGTAGCTTTTAAAGAATAAAAAAGAAGGGGGGGGGGATAAAACATAATGCTCTGAATTAACCCCAATGTAGGCACAGTGGGATTTTCATACATGGAGAGAAAATTCTTGGATTTCCCTCAACAACAGGCAAAACCTCTGCTATGTGGTCTTACAAACTGCTTCGACTACAACACCTTCAAATAATAAGTTTAGTTATGGGAGAAATCATCAGTAAATTATACAGTTCCTAGACACATAAACCTTATTTTTATTTACACAACTCTGCCACGCAACCATCAGAAATCTCAGTCTAGTTATTAGCAACCAAAATTGTTCCCTTTCAGGCAGCCGCTCTCCAGAGAGGGATGGAAGACAAAAACATTTGTTGTTGCAGATTTTTCCTCCTTTTAACTCAATTTTGCACCACGGTGAGACCCGCCGGCCGTTTCCGAGCAAAGTCAAGGGCCAGGCCAGGCAAGCGCCTGCTGGGAAAGGCTCGTTCTGCTCCCGTGGGAGCTGTGGGGCTCTGCCCACGAGGTGGCAGGCTGTGATGCTGTTTGCATTTTCCAGCCAGCGTTCACCGGGAAATAGCTTCCCCTCTCAAATGACAGCAGCCCCAGGTAGCAGGGGTGACATTTGCTTTACATTATGATACACGCTAATTAATCATTAGTGATCCCAGAAGTATGTCGACTAAAAATGCTTTGCTATGGCTCGTCACAGTAGGGGCTTTCAATATTGATACTATTACACACACATATGCTCCACGGCTGGATGTTATATACTGATGGATTTAGTGTTTTAGGCTACAGAATATCTTTTAAGTTCTGCTAATTATTGTTTGATCAAAATCCTTACAGTCAGTAATGAACTTAATATCTCGTACTTTATGCGACAAACTCTCGAGATCAGGTCACAAATGATTGCTCAACTGGGCAACGAAATAGGATTTTTACAAACTAAAGCTGACTGGAAATTTTTGTGGCATAGTCCAGGCATTTAGACTTGGATGGCATTTTTCCACGGATGTGGAAGTCTCTATGCCAACAGCCTGGGGCCACCTCCTTTCAGCCCACTAAACCCCAGCCACAGCTGAACAGTGCCTCAACAAGGATGACTGGAGACTTGAGGGCACTGCAAAAGATGATGCTTAACTGCATTTCAAATATGAGCAAAGCTTCATGCCACTTCAGTGAAGACACTGAGGGTTTTTTGATTCACCTCCACTACCAAGTACATTGGCACATCAGGGATGGAAAATAGGAAGTGATGAAGAGTATTAGGGAAGTTCACATCAATAAAGCTGGACAGAAGGTAAGTAAATGCTGTGCTTAAAAGCACCAGCAGCTCTCAATCTAGCCTCATATGCCTTCAAACTTAATGAAAAGCAGCCAGGACAGTCAGGAAGAAGGGGAAGAGGTTTGGACCTTGGTTTCATGCCAAGTATAAGATGGGCTTTTTGGAAAGGTAAGTGCAAACATTCTACCTGTGAATTATTTTCTGTGTGTGCAAAGCTGCCGACCTCTCTTGCTCTTCCAGCTCATTATTGCTACACACAAGCCACCCAAACGTCCTTTAAAAATCCTACCGTAGCAGTCCTACTCTCAGTAGGTTCATCTTTAGTGATCCTAAGGAGACAGCCACACTCTCCACTCTACAGTTAAGGACCTACCTTGGCTATTATGGTTCAGGAGTTCTTCAGCAGATGGTCCTTTCAGCAGGAGTACTTTCAAACGGTAAAGGATGTTCAGGCACAGACCAATGAGAGGAATCAAAAATGGTTAAAATATTCAGTAAAGCAAAAATATTCTGAGCACAGTTTGTAATGAAAAACTATAGTTGTGGAAAGTTGAGAAATGCTCTGTTTGGTTCAAGATGGTCCAAAGATGACTGAGCTCTGAAACTATATTAGAAATGAAGATACCTCCATAGTATAAGTCAGGGTCTGAATGGACATGAGGGTTTTATCTACCATCCTTGTTTGGGCTCCCATGTGTTTAACACTCAAAATGTGCAACACTGCACCTCCTTTATTCAAATATTGCAAAACATAATGAGAAAGAAATCCAACACAAAAACTCTTGTTTTAAAGTAAGTCAACCAAAACCAGGCAGACTGACGCCATTACAAGTTTCCCTGGGAGTCACTTGCACCGGATGGAAGCTAAACTGTCTAGAATAATATTTTCTAAACATAAAAAGTAAAGCTTTTGAATTTGCTAATTTTGCAAGGCAAATGTTGAAAGGTGAAGAGCACAGGCTTTTGCAAAGGTTATGAAGTGAATATTGATGACACTTCTCCTCAGAGAAGTAAAGTTGAAGCCGTAAAGATTTGCTTAGTGATTTTTCTGTACCCCTACACATCACCTGTGTGTCAGAGAGACACCTGCCAGCCTGGATGTCAGTTGCTTCCACCTCCACATATGCTCTGTTGGGCACAGGAGATGTGTCCATACTCGCCTTAATCTCTGCTGTAAAAGCTCTGGTTCACATCCTGGAAATCCTGTTAGTAGTATGAACAATTCATTGGTATAAGTCAAGACTAGGTCAGCATTTAACAGCTAAAGAACTGGCAAAGCCATTATTGATCAAATGGCTCAGGAAATTAGTTCTGTTCAAGTAATGGAACTATATTAAAATCACAGAAAACAAAATAAAAAGAATAAAATGGGACAGAGAGAAGTAAAAAAAAGAGGAAGAAGAGAATCCCAGTTCCACAAGATTTCAAGACTTAGGGTTTTAACAAAATTACCAAATATCACCAAACTCTTGATACAGCTGTGACAATTAAGATCTAGACTTGATTCCCAGTAATGCAGAGTTTGGGCATTGTTATAGTAAACCAAAACTACAAACAAAATGAGAATTAGAAGTTTAGTCCCTGCATTCACAATGAATCCCTTCACTCAGGTGGGTGATTTCTGAAGGGGTGAGCACACCATCATCTTCAGGGTCTGCAGAAATCCTTTTCTTGCATTTTGATGTTCCAAGGCATCAGAAGTTTGCAGCCCTGCAGCTACCCACTCCCACCCACGGCTTTTCCTATGCAGAATTTTCTACAAGCAGTACAAGGAGGAAAGTCGCCTCTTCCCCCATATGGCTACAGTCAAGGCTCACCACGTTCACAAACTCTGCAGTGTTCAGATACAACTGTTTGTATTGTTTCTTCTTAACCAGCAACTCTCAAGAAAGTTTTTAAATTTGACAACAAAGTAGTTAATATGTTGACATATTTACTGTGCCATTTTAAACACTTGTTTGGGTTTTTTTCAGTGTGTCGCTAGAAAGTGAAGAAAAAGCAGTAGTCAAGGAAAAGCATTTTTACTCTTACTTCAAATGAATTCTAAGCCTATACCACTCTATTTTAAAACTTTTGGAATTAAACCTCATTCTATTCTCTCCCTTTCTCATGCCAACCATAACACTCCTTTAAAATTCCCTCTTTTCCTGACGTATTACAGGTCTGAAAGCCCCTGTGGTAATTTAAACTTCAGCATCTTTTCAGCAGCCCCCTGATTTATGAGCTTAGTTTCTACATTCTAGCTGCTTTACACTGAAGCTGGAAAATGTAGCAAGAAAATAAAAAATAAATAAAAAAGAGAGCTGACTTCTAGCAGCGGGATAGTACCCCTCAAGACGTGCAGATTTTGTTCCCTTCTTACTTGTGAAACAGATGGCGTTTTATGCTTAACACAATCAGTACCATTCTCTATCTGTTGCCTTCTAACCTTCCCCACCTGTGTGAAACCCAGCCAGAGCTTAATGAACATACTTGGAGCTGTCTGGACTGAATTAGTCCCAGTAGGAGCTACCCTTCAGGTACTCCACAGTCTCTCATGACCGTGTAACTGCAAAGGAATACAAGAAACCTTTACACTGTGGCTAATTAAATAAAGGTTTGCCTCTGCTAAGTGATGTTTTTCCCCTTCCAAAAGCAGGTAATGTCTAGTGTGTTGAACTATTTTGGAAGTATTTGTGACTATCTTGAAAATTCTATGAGACAAGTGGCATGAAATTGGGGTGAGAATGTGATTTTAAGCCATATTCGTCTTCCATTTTTTAAGTTTTTTTCACTTTCATATTCCAAATTATTACAATAATTACACCTTGGAAATGTAAGACGTCACCAAAAGAATATTTTTCAAAATTCACATAAAACAAAACTTTTTCTTCCTACAAAACATCCTCTAAATTTTCATTTTCCCACCTGAATTTCTACAAAAAATATCGTTTTGGCAGCATATTCTTTACAATGAAGATGAAATTACAATCTGGTTACTTTGATCACATTCCACATCCCAGAATGCAAATCCTAAAAGTGTCATGAAGACACATTAAAGTAATTTCCTTCATGCTAATTATCAATTGCAGAAAATAGTCATAGTGAAGTAATTCAGCATCCTGATATTGCTTCCAAAGTACCTACCACGAGATCTTTGAGAGGTCTTACACACTGAAACATTTGCTGCTGGCTTTCATTCCTCTGTCTGATCTGAGGCAATTCTGTCTAGTTTCCAACCTGAATAAGCACAAAAGTTCCATTAAATTAATTGGACCATTTATACAAAGGGGCAAAATGAGTTTTGCAAAGCTAGTTTTGAGCAAGGGTGGGATCTCATTGGGTTGCAATCAGGTGGATGGCCAGCCTTTCCCTGGAATATTTACTAAAATAGCAAATTATCCGAGTTCTCAATCTGCAATTCTGTCGTGCTGAGGTTTAGTTGGGGATTCTTTCTATGGTAGTCAGGTGCACACAGATAAGACAGACTCACATTTTCTTGACATCAAGAAGAATTCCAGGAAACTGAGCCTGCCACTGTGATAAGTCAGCACAGGGATCCAGAGAGTTAAAATTAAGTGTTTATCATAGATAAATAGAAGATGCCTTCTCCTACAATTTCACCATGAAACAAAATCCGGAGGGTTTGCAAAACTTTTACTCAAAAGGAGCCGTGTCAGCTTCTTCCCTTGAAGAAAAAAGAAAACAAACTTATGTTCATGACAGGGGACAAGGTGTCTCTGTTCTTGGTGCAGAGAAGGTCAAAACTGTATCAGCAAAATCCAAAAGAAAAAATGTCTTGTTCAGTATAGAAGAGAATGACCTAGAGGCAAGATAAAGAGGTTTCCAACGATGAGTACTCTGGATTTGCCTCTTCTCTTGGGTACTCCTCTGCACTTCCACATTTGCTTCCCAACACAGTGCATTGGCTGGGAACCAGCATGATAACCAACAGCTGTCAGAAAAGGACTGGGAAGAGGAAACCAAAAGCAGATAACAGCAGGGACATGGATGAGAAGAGAAATGCCATCAAGCTGAATTCTATAGGAAATATCAATCTCCTGACAAGGAAGGAGACAGCCAAATAACTACAGGTCTGATCCAAAACCTTAGGGGCATCAAACACTATCCATGATCAGGCTTTTTCTGCAGAAGACAATAACCTATCTTTAGTGTTTCTGTCCTGGGTTTCAGCTGTTTAAAGCAGCATTGGTTCTTGCTGCCGTCTTGGTTTTGCAGTATGAAGATAAGCCTGGATGCCATAAGAAGATTCTGGGATACGTCCCTTTTTCCTCCAGACTATTGAGTGGATGTCCTGTGTCAATGCTTGCCTTAATCAAGTTGGACTCTTTGTACCCCCTTAGCCTGGAGTCCCCTGCAAGTGCTCTCGATTGACCCTCCTCTTCCAAAAGTGGCTGTTTGCTAAAATGAATGTACAAAGACATCTGAGAGTTATTTGTGTAATAAGAGGGAAGAAGACACCTCAACAGACTTCTCAAAAATCCTCTTGGGGTTGTCTAAAGAAGAAGAACATGAAAATCTTTAAGTGTGTGATGAACAGTGCAGAAAGAGGTTTTTCCCCATAGTACAAATTGGGTGACATTTGGGGTAGGAAGAAACTAAATAGGATCAAAACTTTGCTATAAGTAAACTGACATGGTACAAGAGTGTTACTTAAACTAGAAAATAGAAGAAAAATGAGCATACAAGACAGAGACAGGCTGTCACTTACGTGTAGGTAACAAGATACCTGGTTGTAAAGGAGAGGGCAAAAATTACAGCTGAGCCCTGCAATAGGCAGGCGGCCTCCCGGGGGATGTTCCAGCAATGCAACTCAGCATCACAAAAGCTGGTCAATAAAACAGTGTGCAGTGGTCAAACAAATGCCAGCAATCACTCTTCTTTACACTGCCATTTAACTGAACTCCAGGAGGGACTGGACACCCCAAATAAGAACAGAGGGGGCACTTTGCTGGGGGCACAGGCAGGAGGGTAGCTAAAACAGAAAAGCCTTGTCAACAGTCTATTTCAATAAGACAGACTGATGAGACAGCATGGAAGGACAGGAGTGGATGAGCTATGCAGCCACCTTTCAAGCAATCTGTCACCAATACCTGAGGTCATGTGCCTGGAGAATTTTCTGACATTTCTAAGAGGTATAGGCTAAATATTAAGGAACTGTTGCTTTGGGGACTTTTCCCATCTCTGATTCTGTCACAAGGACTCACAAAGACTTGCTGTGTAGGTCTTAAAGTGAGGAGTTAGTCCACGTAAATCTCACATTCACACTGTGAGAAGGCAGGCACGCTGATGATATCAGACTTTATTCTTAGAGTCATGGGAATGGCTTTAAACTTCAAGAAACCCACAGAACAAATGGGGATGTCCCACCTCCAGGAGTGAAGATACACATGCGAAGAATCTGTACCAATCCTACATGTACCACTAAGATACAGAACTGGAGAAGAGACAATCCTCTCCACAGTCATTCTACCCAGTAATTCTAGTCCTAGGTCTTCTCTACTAAATCAAACCCCCAAACTCTCTTCCTGCAGCATCAGCTTTCCTACAACACTGGCCATGACAAGGTAATGCAGTTTTAGAGAAGTGCACTGGACAAGGGCAATATTCATCAGACTGTAGTGCACTTTGTAGGAACGCCCCATTTGGATCACAAATTGATATAACTGTTAAAAGTTATCTTTCTCACTTAAAAAACCCGACTTGGTACTCCAATAGCAGTGAAAATGACACATAGAAGTGAGTTGAAGAACTAACTATAGCTGAACCACGAAGTACAAAGGGGCATAGCATAATTAAGTTCAGTGTCCTTGTGGGAGGGAATGTAACAAAACCCAGCACTGTGACATTAAGCTTTAGAAAGGGGATTTAAAAAAAAAAAAAAGAGGAAGCTAGTCAAAAAGGCCCTGAAGTCAGAAGTAAGGAAATTAAAATCCTTCAACTCAGCGTGAAGGCTACTTAAGCAACCATAATAGAGTCCCAGAAGGAATGCGCAGCTTTTCAAAGAAACATGGAAGGCAGGAAAAATAAAATTACCATGGGAAAACAGCAAGGTTCAAGGGGTTATTTAAGCCAAACAGGTAGCATTCAAAAACAAGTGAAAACCTACCTTAAGGGAAGGCAATGCAAAGGAACACAACCCATGGAAGGTTCTCCCCATAATGCAGACGTGTTCCAAAATTGCGGTGACTGAGAAATGAGCTAGGCTGAGGAGGGCTTTGAGGAGAAAATAGCTAAGGAAAGAAGAAATGAGTAACTGGAACAATGGATACTAGAAGATTCCAAGGGTTAATAACAGTGAAGAAGGTGATTGCAGAGGAAAAAAAATACTTCTCATCAGCATGGAGGACACTGAGGGGCTACAAGTTGCCTGGGCTGAGTGACTCTGGGAGAAAAGGAAGGGATAAAATCAAGGAGGAGGAAAATAAATAAATAAATTAAAACACAAGAGATTCCTAGAGCCAGTCACAATAGGCAAGTGCTCCACAGGATGGTACAGCTGGGCACTGATTGCAAGTTGTTATTTTATAGTTAGCCCATGTGGAAAGTGGCAAAATCGCTGCACTGAGACACTCTTCCCTATCTTCTTACATGCTGCATCAAAAGCCTCTTGATGTCTCACAGAGCCCAGAGTGAGCTCTGAAAATATGAGAAGACCTCGTGACCCTTCCAGACCAGCATGATGCATCACTTTTAAATGAGTCAGGTGAGGTAGAGCCTTCCTCACTTTAATTTAGTGGGGCTTCAGCAAAGCACCCTGTCACCAGCTGAATCCAACCTGTAGCACAGAACACACTCTTCTGAGTTTTAGCTATTTGTGTGGTCTTTTAGGTAATTATCCATTGCATTATTCAATGAGAGAGCACAGTACTTTCTGGATTACTGGGTCTGTACTCCCTTAAAGACACAGCTCAGCAGTTTGGGAGCCAGCTGCACTGTTGCAAAGAAATGAGCAAACATTACTCTTTTCTCCTGCATTTTTGAGCTACAAGAAGATCCTTAAAAATAAATATTGGTACTACAATTAAAAAATCAGTCAGTTCTAGGTAGCTCTTTTTTATGCAATATGTCTGCTGACCCAGTCACAAAATTAGAGGTAGCCATGGCTCCTTAGACTGCCTCATGAAGACTCCAGCTGAAAATAGGCAAATTATCTCTCCATTGGCAAAACAAGGGCCATTTTGGTGTGTATGTCACATATTGATTTTTGCACACACTAAAGAACCGACTGACAGAGTGTCCAGCCACAGCATAAGGCTGATTTCTTAAAAAGATATTTTCCCTCAAAAAAAAAAAACCACAAGAAAGAAGGGAGTAGAATAGATAGTGGCAGCTAAGAGGACCTCATGGTGCTTACGGGCTGGGAAGATGATGGCAGCACACAATGCAGCTTTTTGGGTCCTGTAGCAACCAGCAAAGTAACATCCTTGGGCCAAAGATGCAGGAGAATCATTGTGGTTGGGTGGGATAAACCAGAAGTGCCCAGAGGCATCAAAGAGAAGGAAAGTGGAAAAGAGCTGCAATATAGTCTTCCCCAGCGGTTTGCAGTTGGATGCTCTGCAGCTGCAGAATCTTCCATTTGAGCTAACTGGTAGCCAGGACATAGTTAATCTGTTGGGCTGAGGGATGCACACTATTGCTACACACAGCTAAGCTCTACTGGCTTCCCAAAGGTTCATTCCTGTGTTGCCATGTTGCAATACTTTTTTTTTTGTGGAAAGCCTGCAACCTCCTTATTCTAATTTCTTGCCCAAAGTAACACCTGTGTCTTCATTGCTTGTTTAGAAAAGATCAGCCATCTGACACTGAGTCCATAAGCTATGGTGGGTCTAGGTTATGACACTAAAAGACAAAGCAGAAGTAATAAGCACTTCATTTGTGAGACAGAGGTGTGTCCTCCATCAGTAAAGCTATTTAATATCCTCATGTCCTCTTCCACTGATAAATCTTCAGACAGAGGTACTGTCTGAATAAGGAGCTATTTGAGCTGACTTTTTCATATTAATGCAAATTAATTTAATAACGACTTATATGAAAAAATATGGAGTTTCTGTCTGTCTTTGGAATAAGCTGTCTTTTATAAATATTGCTGGCTATCACTGCACTCAAATACTGAGCACAAAAATGGCTGCAACAGCTCAGACAAAAAGTCCCATCAGCCCAGTTACTTGTCTCTAAGAGCAGTCCAACAACAGATGTGCTACACAAGAGCACATGTACAGGGCAAGCACACGGCAGTTTTCATCCGGAATATTCCTCCAAGGCTATGATTACAGACTTCTAGTAGCAAAGACCATGTCTTTTATTTAAAAATCTCTGTGAGGGTTTTTCTCCCACTTTTTCATAAGGGAACAGGTATTCCTTAGTCCGCTTTGCTGTCTATAGTTCCAGCAATCAATAGCACAGCTACCAAAACAAATATTCAATGTGAATATTACCAAATGTGACCAGAACAAATCTCAGACTCAGATTCAGTCTGGTTAAAGTGAATACCTCAGTATCCTGTGCTTTTGTTAGTGTGATCTCTGCTTTGCTGATTGTAGGTTAAAATTCATTCTAGGTTACTTCATGGAAATCAGGATTCCAGCAGAACTGAAGGAAACTACACTGAAGTGAAATCACTGTCATAGAGCAAAAATCAGTTCAGTGTTACATTAATCTTTTTACCAAGCACACAGCTTACATGTCAACTAATAAACACACTCTGGCTACACTCACCCAGAGTCAGGAGCAGGGGGAGGTTATTGCAAAATATCGCAGCAACTCTATTTGTCCAGCATTGAGTTGGCTGACTTCCAGGAGGAATGCGTTTAGTTAATTGAAAAGGTTTTGGTTAAAGTTTGCCAGCAAGAGATCATAGAGTTCTAGACAACACATACTGTGAGTATGAACTCCATTCAACCTTTGGAATACCTCTGTGAAGGCAGGAAATTGAAATATTGTGCTATATTGGCAACTAAATGGTCATTTATCATCCATGCTAAGTTTGGAGCACAGTGAAATGATTTTTAAACTCTCAGAGGGCCTTTATTAACAATTACAAGGTGTGTCTATATAGCTACAGATTATGTATTGAAATACAGTTTCAAGAAGCATATGAGACAATCAACAGCTGTATCTACCCTCCTATTTGCCTAAGATCAAATTTGGACGATGTTCAGAGGCACAAACACTATATTAAAACACAATAGACTTAAGACACCTACTGACAAAAGCAAGGAAATTCACAGTTAAAGGGGAAAACACACCATATGTTCTGCAGTACCTAGGAACAACAGGGAGCATTCAGCTCATCATTAAAGAGGCACCCAGTTGTGCCTAGGTATTGGAGAACATATGGAACACTTCCCTGCTCATGTCTGAATTTCCTTGCTATTGTCAGCTTATGGATCAAGCTTGACTTTTTACTTTTTTTTAATATAGAGTTCAGGGGATTCTTTAAGTAGTTGTTTAGTTTGTAAAATACCATTTAATTTTTATAATTATCATCCCCAAAGACATACATAAATTATTGTTAGCCTACTGTTACGAAGAGTTCAGGATCACTGGAAACTACAACTTGTAAAAACAAAGCAGTGAGCTGCTCGGTGAGTTTCCAAGCAGACACGAATGGAAAGTTAGAGCTGGCAGGACTGATTGAAGTTGCTGTAACTGAAAAACAGCCCTTCCATTTTATACTTCAGTACTTTCCTTTAAATCACCTCAAGGTTTTAATTGCTTAAGACAATATAATCAACCCATTGCACAGTAAATTGTTATATTTTAATTATTAGACTGTTAGGAGCCCCCAGTCAGAATTGCCATTCACAGTGCTTGGTACTGTACATCTGTTTATGAGATCCAAAGTACTTACAGCCAAAGGAGCTGGAAGAGAAATGATAATGGTTACTGCCCCATTTTAAAGCTAAGGTTTCCCTCAAGTAAGAGTGATCTGGGATTAGGATGAACTGAGCTCTGTAACAACTCATAATGAGCACTCAGCATCCTGCTCTGGCCATTTCTGCCTTTATTTAAAACCATAGAGCAGTTAAAGCAAAAACTACCACGTGGAATGATGGCAACCCCACGGGCAGAGCTTTATGCGGGTGGGCACCACTCTCCACAGTGAGCAGGGCCGGGATCGGGCTGTGGCAGCAGGCCTGGCACGGTGATGGACTCCTTCCCGTGTCAGCACGAGAGGGCAGCATTGCTCGTGGCACCCGGCTCTTTGCCTACGGCAGCAGCCTCTGGCAGGGGGAAGTGGCACCCAAATGTCCCTTAGCTCCAGGAGGGTTCCCGTGGAGACGTGGCAGAAACGTTTTGTTCAGAATTTAACTGGAAATAAACTTTGCCTCAACATTTTTTTTAACTTAAAAAGTAATAAAATATCCAGTTTCGTATACTGTCACTTCTTTTATGGCAGCATCTAGAAATCTGGTGTCTTTGAAACCACTCCAGTCTTGCCAAAATGCATCTGAATTTGGTCCTCTCATTCAAAATATACCAAGGAAGAGAATAGAGAAGGACTGGAGTTTGTACACACATTGGAGGTCCAGTCTGATCTGAATTCTGGCTTGATCTTATATATGCACTAGATCACCATACATTTTATTCTCCTAGGAAGTAAGCTAAAATAGTTCTTCATGTTTTGCCTCCTAAACCCCTCTCTCTGTCTCCAAATCAGACTGTTCTTTCACTAAATTTAAAATAATCAAAGTAGAACTATAATTTTTCAGAACCTTCTAATTTTCCATTTTGCTCTGCTTTATTCAGAATGCAACAAACTGTTTACAGACTCAGAGCTGGCCACTTATTCCCTTATTCCCTTACAGGATGCTGAGCTCATTACTGCTGCTTATACAGTTTTTACAATTCAGGACTAAAGAGTGACCTGACAAAATCCTGCACAGCGGAAGACAAAGGTCCACAGGGCCTGTAGGGTCCTCAAATGCTTTGCTTGCCAGCTTGAATGCCTCCAGTTGTCTCCCAGAAAGAGTTACACCTTGAGAAGCTTAGGTAAGGAGGATGATGAGTGGATCTGCCCTTAATTGCCTTTCCCCTACTGCATTTGGGAAGTCCTAGAGAAGTCCCTTTCAAGAAGTTGGCCTGGGGACATTTGCAGCCCTCAGACAGTAACCACTACCCTTGCTCAGTCCTTACCCAGCACCACACTGAGCAATTCTTGAGTTCACCCCTTGTAGTTTGGTCAGAAGTGGTCCTGGGGCATGAGCAATAACTAAGGAAGAAAAGTTTCTTTTGCCTGACAGGTCATTCACTGGGGCACAAATGCAGCCTGCATTCGTGGGAAACTGCCTAGCCTCTTCTTGCTTAGGAAAATGATGGAAGCATGTTGCAAGAGGTTGTTTTTAGCCAGCTTGGACAACTACGTCTAAGCCAAACCCAATGAACCTCCCCAAGCCAAACTGTCAACTCAATCCATGCATAAAATGAAGCGAAGAATGAGGACTTATATGGAACAAAACAGTAAAATAACTCAGTCACAGTACTGTAGCTCATATAGGTTCCTCCTTCAATCCTTAAATCATCTTCCTTCTCCTTAGATAGAGGATTAAAACACTCTTAATGATCTGAGTACAAAAAGTAATTCCTATCAGTTTTAACCAGGATAATAGGTTAACAAGAAAACTATACACTAAGACCAGGGAATTATTTGACCGTGGTGACGTTGTCAAGACCGTAAGAATTCCTGGCAAGCTGAATTGTTTCACATATTTGCATAAAAGTTAGGGTGGAAGATTTATAAGGAGAGCACTTTTACCATGAGCAGAAAGAGACAAAGGAAAACGCAGACAGTAGTGTGTTACAGTTAATTTTCTATTCCAGCCTGCTCTGCTCTCCTAGGAAGAAATTCGTTTCCTTTTATTAAAGTCCTTGAGAGACTGGATACTCTACAATTCAGATTTTAATAGTCTGTGTTGATGTTGACTACTCAGTTATTAAGTTGTCTTCCAGAAGTTCACCCGAACCCTCCATCTGAAGAGGCTGTGGAGCGAACACATCAGTGTTCCCCTTCAGATGCCCTCCATCGCCTTGAGAAGTGGCAGCAATATCTCTAGGGAAACTGCTGTCGTTGCTCTGCTCCACGGGTGAAAGACAAAACTATAGAGCTGCATTTGGGGAAGCACAAGCTTCCAAATCCTCTTCTCCTGAAGGCTCATCTGGATCTCAAGAAACAGCTTCATCAACCTCCCTTCCATGACTCTTTGCACTGACATTACTTCAGGACTCGCGTGACGCAGCAAAGAACATCAATGATGTTCCTCACTTTTCACATGCTGAACACTCATAGCTAGAATGAGTCTTAAAAGAGTGAAAGAGGCTGGCAGGATGCCTTACAAGAGCTGTACCTTCCTCATGATCTTTTATGCCCTTTTGGAAAATAACAGAAAATTACTAATGACTCAAAACCTTGGAGGTGCTTTTCCAAACAGTAGCATGATTATATCTATTTAAAATGCTAGGAAACCCTTCTTGAACACCTGCAATGCACACATCAGTGCAGACACAAGATCAATGGTTATCTCTGCACAGAAACACGAGCCAGCTTTAGTCTGGTTCCATGGTTAGATGCCCATCTCTCCACTAGAAAAGGAGCAAACACTTGGAGACCGGACTTCAGACTCAGCAACATCACACAGTAGGCAGGGGGTACTCCCAGAGAGGCTTACTCTGCTCCAGAAGAGTCTCTGAGGCACGGAAACAAACATACTGACCTTAATCGTGTGTCAGATGTCTTCTGCCACTCTGCCAGCCTGCAGAGGGCAGGGGATGGGGTGCTGCACTCTATTCTGCAAGGCAGCTGAACAAGGATGGAGCAGCAGGATGCTGCACACAAGGCAGCACAGAGGGCAGCACAGAGGCGGCAAATCGCTTCACATCACCAGCATTCGCACTGTGCAAGGAGTAGAAGCAGCTTGCCCTAAGTGGCAATTAGTAAGATAGAAGTTATAAGAAGCAACGGGGCACAGAAAAGGAACCTTTTTTTCTGATGAGATTTTTCCAAATTGCCAGTCATCTTGAAAAGGTGTGAGTGTGCAAGGGTCATAAGTTTAGCAAAGGCTGTATTAGTAACGTTTCAAGGCAATAAACTACCATGCAAGTGTGTGCAAATATTAGCTGTGCGTAGATTTGAAATCTTGAAACAGATTCACTAAAGATTTAGGATTTTATTAAGGTCAAAAGGGTTATGCTGCAGTTCATAGGCACATTTGTTTTATTAATTGAGTCATAAGTTCTGGCAGTCTGCAAACAGATTTCAGAACATGCATCAGCTGCTTTCGATTGCCATAAGAGATGTGAAAACCTGCCAGTAAGTCTGTTTTGCAGCTCTTAAAAATTTTGGATAAAACCTGTTTTAAACTATTAGCAATTACTTTAAAAAAAAAAATGTGCACGGAGGGAGAGGGGAAGAAAGAAAAGCACATATTTTGTGTAGACTCAGAGCACAACAATTACTGATGTAACTGTGTTCCTCTGAAGGAAGCTGATTGTTTTCTAGACAGTCAAAGCATTGCCATTTCCCTGGTGTCCTTAGCCCTAATGCCTATCCTCTCGTGAAGCTCTCAGCATGTTTCAGAATGAAGAGCACATGGACAACATCCTGCTGGAAAAGTAATGTCCAAGCAAAAGGGCAAGATGTCTCATTTTCATGCCTTCTTTTGAGTCTGTTGAGCACACAGGACATGAAATAAGAAAACAATAACAAGTGCAGCATTGCAAAGAAAGCCAGGTACAGCATTTGCTAAGATTTGTCCCAAACAGGTGTCAAAGAAGCACCAACAAACTAAAGAGAAGCTGTTTTTCTTGCACAATGCCAA
The DNA here is from genome assembly GCA_033558185.1 of Dromococcyx pavoninus. Classification (NCBI taxonomy): domain Eukaryota; kingdom Metazoa; phylum Chordata; class Aves; order Cuculiformes; family Neomorphidae; genus Dromococcyx; species Dromococcyx pavoninus. Next base: position 620,754 of record JAUMJL010000111.1, read on the forward strand.
ACTCGAAGTGACTGTGTGAGAAGGAAGAGGGTTCAGCTGTGTAGATAGTGTTTCAGATGAGTCACTTGAGCTTCAGACCCAGGAGGTTTCTCCCACTGCCCCCACCACACTACCAGGATGATTTTCCAGTTGCTGTCTTAAAAGGTTTCATATCCGTAAGTTGCCAGATGCCAAAGACAGAGCTGCTCAGTCTGCCCTGCTATAAAAGGGACTTGACTCATTGCCGTTCATCCCAATAACATAAAAGGTTACAGATTTGGCACCTCTGTTTCCCCTGACTGCAGAATCAGCCTTTGAAAACTGCGGTTCCAACCCCATGCAGCTGTTTGATTCTTCTGTGCCCACACCCCGTTTCAGTCCTCCGGCCTCTTCCTCTTTTTTCGTCTTCTGGAGGCTAAACAGTTTCTGTAAGAACATAAGGAATTGGTCTGAAAACTAAATGTAAATTACTACATTTTGAAAACAGACTTAAAGTTTTGTTCCCTGAGCTCATACAGCTTCCTGGAGGCCAGAGCTCATAAGCACAGCCTCTGTCCTGGGCTCATACAAAGCTTGCATCAGGTGCTGACCTGAGCAAGAACCAAACAAGAGATGCACCCGGAATCAACCACCTTTAATCGTCTCTGGCACCTCTTAAATGACTTCATGCTGCATTTTAATTACACTACCTTCCTGCAAGTTTGTCAGATCTCACAATATAATAAAACCAACCATGTAGGTACCTCAAGTAAGCCAACTGAAGCTGAGACATCCCCTAATTTTTTAGCACATTTATCTTCTTGCAGCCCTTGCAAGCAGCCACGAGCCCTTCCCCTCTTCACATTCCCTCTCATCATACAGAGCTGCGGCACAGAAAGGCAAGAAAGAAGCACAACCGCGTTTAGCTCCTCATGAAATTAAGTACCAAAGTGCCTTTGGCTATTTGAGCACAAGTCATTTGAGGGGTCTATGGCAGTGCAGGGAGATCTCTGCTCAGGTCCATGCTCCTTACCAATGAGGCCATTCCACCTCCCTCTGTAACTCCGTACAAAACCAGTAAAAGATTTGATCATGGGAAATCTTGGTATAAAGCTACCATATAGCTCGAGGGTGCCTCTTGTTAACAACTGTTACACAGCCTGCATAAACTGAAATGCTGAAGTGTTTATTTAGCCAAGAACAAGGTTACTACCTTGTAAACAGGAAGCACCCTCAAGCTATCCCAGATATATTAATAGGACACCCAGGGGTTGCTGAGCAGAACGACAGAATTGTCCTGGGGAACCTCCTGGATGCTTCTTTGGTCTGGATTTCTGTCTGGGATGGTACCTTCCCCTCAATACTGTCTCATTTGTGGCATATATAACCACCTAAGCTGCCAAGGGACTGTCCAAACCAGAACCCCAATAAGACACAAATAAATGCATCTGTTAAAAATCCTATCACTGCTTATCACTTGAGATCTTAAGTTTTTTCCTGTTATGGAGTTGTCATTGGACTTCACTGCTGTCAGTCCACAAAAAGAATTTACTCCTTTGCTGGTAGAAAGCTCAATGGGTATAACTGAAGGACTATTTCTGTAGCTGGAGTCAGAGGAGATAAACTACCCTGGCCATCAGCTATAGTGCAACAAATACCTTTGGAATCTCCTCAGGTTTTAGCAGCTTTTTTCACTTTACCAACTTTACTTACTTTGAGCAACCTGATCCAGTAGAAGGTGTCCCTGCCCAAAGCAAGGGGAGTTGGAACTGGATGAACTTTAAGGTCCCATTCAACCAAAAGTATTCTATGATTCTATGATTTGTGAAACTTTATTACTGATTCAACTGATTGAAAATCTTTTGCATGTTTGGGCCTCATTAGAAATCCAGTTAATGACTCTTCCCATAAAAAAGCCAGAAATGATAGATCTTTGACTTCTTATAGAGAGCTCCATGTGCTTGGGGGCTGAAGGAATATCTGATCAAGGAACAGCACTTCACCCTGGAAGAAAATTCATAGAAGGATTTTTTTTAGTATGCAGAATTGGTTTCTGAGTTCAGGAGTCAAATTATACAAGCACTTAAGAGACCATAAATTCTCATTCGCAAGTCAGACTGTAGTAGTTATTGGGTCAAAAATCACATTCCAAAAAATTTGCTACATTTGTGTCTATGGGATAGAATTTCCATGTTAGCAGCTGCCTTATCCTTTTCACTATTCTATTCCAGATTGACCAGAACTTAGAAAAGTTTAAATTATTTTTTTTCATTAAAGCTAACAATACAAATCCTCAAGGAAACTCCACCAGGGAATGGTAGCATTCTTAGATATGGTGGTGTCCTGTGGTATTTGAAAAAGTTTACACCTACAAAGCAATATACCTCATTGGAGATTTAAACTTTAGCCTAAGCCCACATAAGACTAAACTTAAGGATGCAAGTCAATGCTTGACTCAGGGTTTTCTAAGTAGATGTGACAGATGTTATGATTGGCCACTTCATGGTTTGTTTTTTTTTTAACAATAGGGGAGTTCACATTGTGTGAGGTACCACTACTCTACCTAAAACTACACCTTTCTTTTAATTCCTGGGTTTCCAGCCAGCTAGTCGTGATTCTCAAAGAACTCTCTTGTGATGTGAATATGAAAATTCAATTTAGATTATTAGAAAGCAGGCATCCAACAAGTACTGAGCTCGGATTCTAACAAGAAACACAATTAGAGAGCATATACGGTTATTTCAACTTTGTGGGACTCATGTATTCTCACGTCTCCATTAATTTTGAAGACACAAACCCATTTCCATCTCTTCATGTCGCTATGCAGAGCAGTACACATAGTAGCTGGGATCTGACATTAGTAGAGATCTATTGATATTAAATTAAAAATGGTGCTCTTTTTACCAAACTGTCAAACACCATGACCAGTGCACTTTGCCATTGAAGTGTAGAGACAGATAGCACGCTGAAGGAAAAGGACTGACACCAACAGATCTCTCTTGTATTGAAATGTGTTTAACACTGTTTTTACCAGCAGGCTTATTCGAGGAACACAGTGTGCTTAGTCTGTCCTGTATACAACAGGGCCCTCCTTTTAGTCATTTAAATTTATAGCAGCTTCACATTTTTCAACAATTCCTTTCAAATTGCATATATTTATTTAAAGCTTGCCCAGAGTCTGGTGTTTACAAATACTACCATATATTTGAAAGCAAGAGTCGCTCCCAATTAGTTGAACTGTTTAAGAAAATCATCATATATTCTGAATGATGAAAGATCACAGAAGGAGGTCTCCTAATGGATGACAGGTGCAGGAATGAAAGCATCTAAAGACTATGAGCCAAAATCTAAGAAGTCACAGAATATCATAATTCACTTTAAATTACACCCAGGTCAGAAAGTTGAATAAGACCTTTGGCTTTGAAGGTATTTAAAACCACTGGGTTTTTTTATAATAGAAACAATCCCTCAAAAATGCTGATTCTTGTAACTGAGGTATCTGAAGTCAGATGCATATGGAGAATAAATAAAAAATAAATTATAAATAAATATAAAATACATAAACAACTAATTGAAAAGCATGCATTTTCGTACCTCTGCTTTCAGGCAGCTATAAAGCTCTAGGCATACCTAAGATCTCCTTGACTTTTGTTTGATTACAAAACAAGGCAAGTTAACATATATGTTTAAAATTTGCAACCAGTGCACCTTGGAGTTACAAAACTATTTCTAGGCTTTTCAAACACATGATTCTTTAAATAACCTTTGTCACATAAATAACATAGAGTAAAATAAACAGATTAGCTGGATGAAGTTCTCCAAGTCAGATTTTCATTTGATCGACACCATGGTAGATAATTTGTTAGAACTTGCAGTTGTAGTACAGAAATATTGCACAGACCTAAGGTTGTCCTGTCTGCCATTAAGGTGTTACATGTTGGTACCAAGAAGATTCATGAATAATAGTTTTCTACTTTTAAATGCTCTTACGATTACTTTAAAAGTAGGGAAATTAAAAACATGAAGATGCTTGAATGATTACAAATAATTACCTAATGAGGTATACAGAAATAGGTAGACATATGGAACCTACCTTTAGTCACTGTAGTATCACCAAAACAACAGGAACACAGCAAAGTTTGGACAAGTCCATAAACCTTTCAATGGATGGAAGTAAAATTAACAGCAGATTTAAGTCTCTGACAAAAAAACCCCACCCCGTGTATCAGCCTGCTGGTAGGACTGTAATCAATGTAGACTCATTTCCAGAGCAATGAGGAGACCAGAGGGAACTCCAGACTCCATAACAGCACCCTCCTTGCAGACTCCACCACATCATGCAGCGTAAACACATCCCTGCACCACACTTAAGGCAGATAATTAATCTTTAATGAAGTTTCATGTGCCTGTTTAAAACACGTGCAAACGTTACGTGCTCACCCGTCGATATCTAGGCACGTACTCTGCATGTGCAAAAGGAGACTTTGTAAATGTGCTTTTTATTTCCTAAGAGCTGCACCACAAATTCCATGAAGCACTCATTTTATACAATCTCGGAGTATTTGTCAAACAAGACAATAAAATGAAGAGCCAGAAATGGTATGAAAAAACGCTGGTAGAAAGAGATATGATTCATATTTCTAGTAGTGCAATGGAATCTGGTTTTCATCATAACTTGGTATGAGAGCTACTGTGGCTGTTGATCACACAAAGATAGTTCTGTATTTCAGTGTCCTTCTGAAAACCCCACCATTTCAAAGCAAATTCTCTTCCTCTTCAGAAAAAACATCTAAATAGCCCAACACCTTACACAAGGCACCTTACACTGCAGCTTCTGCTGCTCCAACTGTAGGAAGGACAACATCCAAGATACTGGATAACACAGTTCTTACCTTGCTGATTGCTCTGCTGATGTCACCAAGTCCATTTTGGGTAAATCAGGATTAGGACAAGGCAAAACCACCCAATTGTGCAGCTGGATTGGAGCCCCAAGCTGCTGGGTTAGCAGGAGGGAAGAGATGACATTGGCTACGCTGGCAGCAGCATTTCTTTCCTAATCCCGGGGCATCTGCCATCAGTCACTCCACTGAGTGGCACAAGAAGCAGTTTCATTACAGGTGAGTAATCCTAAATGGAGTATGGAAGGCTTCTCTACCTCATGTTTTACACAAAGCTTATTTAGCTCTTTACTTCTTAAAAATGATCTTATAGGTAAATCAAGCCACATGTCATATATATAAATTGTTTCCATTCATCTGTACTATTTCAGTCCCTCCTGCAACTGTGTAAGTATTTTTAAAAGAGAAAGAAAAAACAAAACCCATGCGGTGTGTTAAATCCTGCCTTCTGATTTTGGGAGTATTTCCACTATAACAGTTAAAAGCAATACTCTGAAAAATATTTCCTTTCTCTTTACACATTCACAGAATTATCTTAAGTTTTAGATGTTCGAATGACAACTAAGCGTTTACAAATTGATCAGAGAAGGTCCAAGTTTAATTACCTTGGGAGAAGTCATGGTATATGACTCCAGGCTTACCTGAAGAGATGGAGGGTGTAACCACCAGGAGGAGCCCCAGAGTTGGGTGCTTCTTGGATTCTACTTAGCCTGGCACACTGATTTTTCTGTTTCAAAATAGTTTTTAAAAGTAGTAAGTAAAATTTTTAATGGATTAGTCTAATATAAACCAAAAATGGAACATTGTTATTCTTTATATTATTTCCTCTATCTTCTGGAAATTTGTTTTTCCCTTAAAAATAATATTTTGCAATTATAATGTTTATAAAGTCTATTTGTAAATAGGAATTGGAAAACTGTTGCCTTTCTGAGTCTGCTGGCAGATCATGAGCACCTCTGCTGCCATTCATTGTTTCCCTCAAGCAGTAAGAGTCACCAGATCTTCCCATGCTACATCTGCAAAAGAGACAGTAGAAGGAGCACAGCAGTAGACTAGAATCATACCTCAATCTGCAAATTCTAGTGTAAATCAGATCCATGTGAGAGCATGTTAAAATATCCCACTTCCTTTAGGGTGAACATAAAAAAAAAAGAGAAAGAGTCAGCACATCCACAGTAATATTATCAAGTGAAACCAAAAAAACCATAGCAGAAATTAAACTGCTCAAAGTTCCTAATTTTCAACTAATATGAATTTGAGAGAAGCATTATCTTGGCCCTGAGGAATACTCTTCCCAACCATTAGAACAAATCTTTCTAGCTCTGTTACACGGGGTACACAGAATCGAGGTTTCAGAGGTCATGCTTCTCCCAATAGTTCTCCCCAGATCTTTGAATAAACTGCAAATGTAGCAGGAAGAGCACACTGAAAAAAATCACTGCACTGACTTCAGTGCCTAAATAAGGCCTAGGAGCCCAGCTCTGAAAACCTTTGAACTAAATTGTAGCAGTGAACTTCAACCCACACCCAGCTGACATCTGAACCACTGAAAAACTAGTCCAATTACACCCCAGCTCGACAGCAAGGCAGCTGCAAGAATGTATTTGCCTTTTGCTATCACATCCAAACCATCTGAAGTCAGTCACCAGTCCTTAAATCAGAAGCGAGAAGGCAACTCTTCCATTTTTCAGCAAGTCAGAGATCCAGGTAAAACCTCAGCCTTAAAACTAAGAAGTTTGTTCTTACCTGGATGTAACCTTTACTGAAGGCCACAAATTGCAAGGGTAACACTATGTCACCTACAGGATTTCACAGGGTTTGATGAACCACCAGAATAGTCTGAGTTCAAAAGATGGATTAACGGGCATTATCGGTGGAACGCAGCTACAGCACCAGTCTGCTCACATCCCAGACAGAAGCCCATGGGGCTTGTAAGCAGCCTTTCCACTTCAGGTTGGGATGTAACAGGGTGATGTTAAAAGTTCATTCTTCTGCTGTTTGCCAGTTAAATAAGGACTCCCTTTGATTTTAAATTACTTAAAAGTCTTGATTAGACTAAGGCAACCTTATTAGAAACAGTTTTTATAAGCAACATCATGCCATTAATATACTGACTTAACGAATACAATAAATGCAAGAAATCATCTAGGTTTGGCTATTAAGAGACAATCTGCCTGCAGCAACATTTGCAAGGTACTTTATTTCTTATCCTTTAGTACTGATGTAATCTTTCAGGAGCTGTAAGATTTAGAAAGCCACACAACATTGCAGTTGTTTTCCTATTAGCGTACCCCATGCAGAGAAAACTGGCAATTATCACCTTTGTGGAATGTGGCCTGCCCGTGTTACATTCGCTTTGACCTCCAGCACCGGTCAAAAGTTGTCACTTTCTAAAGAGGTCTGTGGCTTTAGTGTCATCTCAATAGGAAATACTGCCCTGTGCCTTGAAGAAGGCCCGGGAGCCCTTTAAAACATGCTGGTATAATGCAGAGGAATTCCTGCATCCTCCCTTTTGCTGTGCCAATCTACAGTTGGCTTTGGAAAAGGTCTTGCAGGATATTTCTCAGGCATTTTCTTAGCCCTGACAGGAATATCATAGTTCAGTTCATCAGTAACCTCTCTTCAAAGCTACCAAAAATGAGATACATGTAGGTGCTGCAAAATTAGCCATATAGTACCAAGCAATGACTCCAATTCAGCTTTGCAGTGCCCAGACCCCAGCCCTTAAAGGAAAAATGCCCACAACATCCAAGAAAGCAGGATTCAGGTCTAAACACTTGCAGAAAAGTATATTAGGTGAAAAATACTGATATCATTTTTCTTCACTCAGCACCACAAATTAAACGAGCCCTAGCAGTTTCTGGTCAAACTCTGCCAAAACTTACTGTTCACACAAATAAATCTCCTTCACAACACTCTTGTAGTATCAGTCAAATAATTGCAGTGAAGCCAGACAATCTGTTAAAGCCCAGAGAGTCCAAGTTTGCAGGGGTACAGAGAAAGACACTACCCAGCTCATCTTCAACTTCTCTGGTGTCTGCAACAGGCTGATGCACTGTGGATCTTGGTGTCTGTGTAGGAAGAGCCTCTCTAGGAAGGTTGATTAACTTAGTGATATTTATATCATCAGTGGAGTATCTGCAATTCAATCAAACAGCAATCAAGGTCTGTTTATTAGTGTATTTTTAAAAGGCATTTATAGGATAGGTTGAGCACTTATTGAATAAAACTGATAAATAAAATTACAAGAATCAAATCACTGTTCTTCGAAAACAGCACTTTCTGCGGCAAGGAGCGATTTACAATCATTACTGATTGAAAAGGAATGAAAAGATGAAAGAAAAACATCAGCAGAAAAAGGGGCAGAGTAAGCCATTTATTTTTATTTTTTTAAGAAGATTTGCTATCAGAGTATAAACAGACAGGATCCCAGGATGGTATCATTTGTCATAGCAGATGTGCAACACAAAACTGGTCTCCTCAGTCTCCAAAAATGGTTCTAATATTTTTCTTGTTTGGATTGTAACTTGACCTGCACCTTCAATTCATGTTTTGTTCATGTATACCTTTTATGCTGGATGACTACTTGTCTTCATCGCCTCAGCAAGTCAGAAGGGAAACATTTTTAAAAGCTGTGGCACTACTCAAGCTGTGAGGTGGGTGACTCAAGAGGAGCAACATCTTAAAACTTTCTGCACAGGGGCAAGTAAAAAGTCAATAAGGAAATACCATAGTTAGGCTCTTTTTAACTTGCTGAGAGTGTGAGACAGTAGTTCATTTCCTGATTACTCATGTGGAAATGGTAAAAAATAATTAAGAGCAATGACTAATCACCAAATCAAAGCAAATATTAAATAAGCAAACTTGCTTTCTACCATCAAGTTCAGCGTGAAAATGAACAATTCAAAAGTTTAGCCTTTAGACCAATTAAAACAGCACATTAAAAGTAAGAAAAAATATTTGGTTTACAGGTACATCATGTTAGAACATCAGCAACAGGAGTTATGGAAGATGTTGGAGCCATGTAGTCAAGACTGGAACAAAACACAAGGAATTGTTTTCAAGTCAGAAATAAACACTATATAAAAACAAAAAGTGAGTACACATGGGGAAAACAAATTCTCCCCTTTGCTCATATCATATTGGAATCACATTTTACTGCTGCTTCCAAGCTGGCCACATTGTAATGACAATAATTGGATGCATAGTCCTGACTGGCCAGTGGAATCTTTCCCTCTATTTCCTATCCTCCACATAGAGCTTGATTAGTTTTAGGGCTACCCAAAGGGCATTGAGGCTGTAGATTAGGAAAACACATTGCCCTCTCTTTGGCAATGAGGTGTGCTGTCCATTTGAAAAGAGACTCTTGAGCTGTCCATGGGAAGCAGTTTGCCATAACACCAGGGAGGCACATTGTTGGAGGAAATCAGATGACCAGGACAAATAATGCCTAGATCCAGGAAGCTGTTAGATGCACCCCTCCTTTCTCCCCATTATACGTTTCCCTATTATATATTTTCACGTCTACCTTCAGGCACTGGTATTGAGCAGCCCCTGAGCTACCAGTTGAGCTGCATCTCTTTTCAGCAGAAGACTGATTCCACCCTGCTTGCATGCACTCTGCAGGCTCAGCCAGCCTCAAAATGTCTCCACTGAAAGTTATCAGGAGCTCCTGCACCATTGTCGACTCTATCACAGTATTTTTAACCTGCTCCTCTCCTCAATCCCCCTGTCCTGCAACATATACTTCAGAGAGGAATGAAAGCTTGGTCTTCAGGTTGTATAGTCTAGTAATTTTTATGAGGGCTTTCTTTGTCATAAGATGTAGCCACCAAATGGATTTTTGCAAGCCCTTTAGGAACAAAATTTTAGGGGGAATCGATGAGCACCACATTGACACAGAAAACAATGTCCTACTTGCCCTGTTGGTGGAGCCTGAACTCAAAATACCGACTACTGAGGCTAGCTGGATTCATAGAACAGAGTCATCTGGTTGGAAAAGACCTCTGAGATAATCGAGTCCAGCTCCATTTCCCTTTTCTTTTTTGCTTGGGGCCTGCTCCTCACCTCAGAGAGGTCCTTATCACTCCCTTCTCCCTAACATAACTGAAAGATGAGGATTCAGTCTCCTGTTGCTGAGTATAATTTGGCCCTAAATGCATTTTGCCACAGATAAATCTATGATTTGGAAATTCTGAGCAGCACTTGCACTACCCCTTCTCAACACACTGCCTTTGGTAGATCTGTTTACTGAATTCTGTCCCTTTCTTTCACTGATAACATCGTACTCACTGCTAAAATGAAAAAATTAATATGGTCCTTGATTTTTAAAGAAAACTGTCACAAGTTTGCAATTCTTGTCTGCTGAGCATCAGTCTTAAAGCAATGCATAAAGTACTGAGGTAGCAGTTTGGTGTCAGAGAGGGAAACCGTAACTGCTCTTGCAAGAAAATCCTGTGGGTAGAAGGCAAAAACCAGACTGATGATGGTGGAATCTCTTTTCCCAGATTTGCAAAATACATTTGCTAGGGAGATCCTGGGCAAAGAGTAACATCACACATTGGACTACGTTCAGCCCTGAATTTTGTGAAGAATGAGTGGAGTCTCTTAGATGTTAAGTTTACAGAATGTAATTTAAAAACACAAATCACTATTAAAACTTCAGAGGCTTAGGAGGAGGCAGAGCAGGTCAAAAACAGGAAAGAAAACCAGAACAAGCTGCAAAGAAAAGCTCGTTACAACTGTTTGCAGGCACTGGAAGTCTCCTCCTGCCGCTGCTGCTCAAGAATCCAGCCATCTGGTTGTCTTTATACTGATCCAAAATATAGATTTGCTGGGCCATTTGTACCAGCAGCTAACTGAAGACAAGGGTGCTAGGACACCTGGAGACTGCAGTGTTGAGACAACACTGGGAAGGGAAACACCAGCTTCAGGGGCAATAAGTCTTAAGAAAAACACAGAGCTACCAGGGTGGCCAGGAGGATGAGGCAATAAGAAACACAGGGACTGCCTGCAATTTGCAAAACACACCAACTCCTCCCAGTAATCCCATTTCCTCCCATTGTTTAGAAGAACATCTAGCAGGAGGACAAGTTCTGAAAGGAAAAGAGCAGCACAGCAATCCTCTGCTGTACAGAGGATGGGCTGGTGCAGGAGCTCCGCACAAGTGAAACCGAGGATAGACGAGATTCTACAATTTACAAGTACACACAAGCTGGAAATTAAGCCACTGCAGCTGCACTCTGACCCAGCACCACCATCACAGCTGATTTCTAATTTCAAAGCATTGATAAAATCCCATTTTTGCAACCAGGCCCCCTCATGGACACTCTAAGGAAAGACTCTTCAACATGATGGATTCTTGTAAAAATCTGCAATACCTTGAATAACGAAAGATCTCTCCAGCACATAGAAAACATTTCTCCTCTACATACTCTCAGCAGAAGTGCTGCTTACCTTTGATTACATTAAAATAAATAGGTAACACTTAAAAAATAAAAGAATGTGGCAAAGCCCATCTGTCAGGGAGATCAGCTTCAAGGTCATCTATATAGGACTACAATAGAATCAAGATCAATACAAAATCACTGGATCAGACTGAAAGTTGTGGGCAGTGTTTACCTGGAGTCCCAAAAGGCAAAAGGGAGAATGAAGTCTAGTGGAAAGCTAACACATAGCAACACTGAAACCAGTGGGAGCTTCTGCCATTGATTTGTCCATACGCAGTATTTATCAAGTCAATAGAAATTTTTCAGAAATGTTTTTTCTTAAGCTCCAAACCAGAAGGCCAACCACGTCCTGGGCTGCATCAAAAGAAACATTACCAGCAAATCGAGGGAGGTGATTCTCCCCCTCTACGCCACTATTGTGAGACCCCCACCTGGAGCCCTGCATCCAGCTCTGGAATCCCCAACATAAGGAGGATATGGAACCGTTGGAACAGGTCCAGAGGAGGGCTACGAAGATGATCCAAGGGCTGGAGCACCTCTGCTATGAGGACAGGCTGAGAGAGTTGGACTTTTTCAGCCTGGAGAAGAGAAGGCTCCGGGTGGACCTTAGAGCAACCTTCCAGTTCTGAAAGGGGCTCCAGGAAATCTGGGGGGGGGGGACTTTTGACAAGGGCATGGAGTGATAGGATGAGGGGGGATGGTTTTAAATTGGAAGGGGAAGATTTAGATTAGACATTAGGAAGAAATTCTTCACGATGATGGTGCTGAGACACTGGCACAGGTTGCCCAGGGAAGCTGTGGATGCTCCCTCCCTAGGGGTTCAAGGCCAGGTTGGATGGGGCCTTGAGCAGCCTGGTCTGGTGGGAGGTGGCCCTACCCATGGCAGGGGGCTTGGAACTGGATGGGCTTCGATGTCCCTTCCAACCCAAACCATTTATTAATCAGCAATTCTATTGCAAGACTGAAAAATATCCCCCAAACTCAAACTTACTTATAGAAAAAAAAATGCAGTTCATCAGACATCACTTTACTCAGGATATTTTTTCTGGAACATCATACATTTTATTGCATGCTTTGGGAGTTTTCTGGAACAGAAACAAAAGCTGTCCTTTCAAGCACATGATTAGAAAGCCAGATATTAACCCAAATGCTTCCTACTGGAAAACTGATTGCAGATGTCTGCTACGCAGATGAGACCCTGGAAATAAATTCTTCTAAACTTTAGGATGAAACTTTCCAAGTTTAGATTCATATCCACTTTTTGGAGCTTGACCCTAGTTTAGCTACTGATTCCAAGGGCCAATTCTGAAAAGAAAAGGGATAATGGTGGGCCTTTAATATACCTGAGTTTCAGAAGACTGTTTTCTTACAGTTGGTTGACTGGATTCCAATTTAAAACTAAACTGACAAACGTTATTTCAGATTGCCAGCGTTCTATGTCACACACTGTTCTCTTTCCAACTTTCAGACCTTTAGCACCAGAATAACCTCAGCCTTTTCCCATGTCTGACCTGGCTTCCCCCTAAGTGACAAGTCAACCTCTGTTCTTTCCAAATAGGATTTAGGGCCTTTGGAACTGCTTAGCTATCACGAAAATTCCCTTTCTTGGAGCCACCTTCCAGCATGACCTGCATCCTTTTCATCAGCTGGATGGCTGAAGAATCAGCAAGAAATGCCATTCAAATAAGGAGAGAACTTAAATAACAAAAACCCACTTTTTTCTTCATAATGACAAAATTTAAATTTCATTTTACTTTCAGATATGAAAGTGTATTGAGATGCAACATCAGGAGATTCTGTAAAAACAGTGTTCACAAAGCATGAAATTGTTCTAATTGTTCTAGATTAACAAGTTATTCCTTCAGGACTTGCTCTCTGACCTAAAATAAAAAGCACATCAAACATTTTCTTTTCTGCATTTAAGGGCAGAATTTTACTTCAAAATTAAACTTTGCTAGAAAATAAGTACAATATTCTTTATAAAATTTATTTTAAAAAAATTTTGTAACATACTGAAAATGTTTCCCAAAAGTTTTGGGTTTTTCCCCAAGGAATATTGCATACACTTTGCACAGGTTTTCAGTAAAAAATGTTTAAAAATTATAATATTTAATTAAGAACATAATGGAAATTTTGTATTAAACATAGAAAAAGATTCTTTTCACATCCTTTAAAATTAAGAGGATCTTTTCTTAGTATTTTCCAAAGTCCTATTGCATTTTTCAGCCAGTCCTATGCGACCGGGGAAAACTGTTTTTTAACAAAAGATAATGGGCTCTTCTTGTTAAAGCAGTCACTGAAAACAGCTCCTCTTTTACTTAAAAATAAACAACAAACCAAACCAACAAACAAAAAAACACCACAGATCTCCACCTCACAGATCCTGGACATCAAAACTGCTGTAAATAAGGTAACAGTTGCATTGCAGAGAGATATGGCTGAGGAAAATTAGTCAAATTGGTTGCTCAACTTCAGAGGTTAGATGACCTCTTAATAAACTAAGACCAATGTTTCCTTTCTCTCTACTTCCTCTCATTTTGAGAAATAGATTTTTATTCATATCACAAAAGGCTACAGAGAACTATATGGGAAATAATAGAGTAATATTTTGGGTGATGACACTACGCAGAGAAACTTTTATCTAGAAAAGTGAATGAGGAATTTCAACAACAGCCCATGTCTTACCTTAATGTATTCCAAAAATACTCGTGTAATTTTAAGCACGTTTTGAAGAATGCTTATTACAAAGAAGATTGTACAGAAGTGTATATATAGACAGAAGCTTATTTTAAAAGCTTGAGACATAACAAATAAGTTTTAACAAGTAAGCCAGATATTTAAAAACAGCCCCATGCTCAACTGGTTCTGGCCAGCTCCATAACTTCTCCCAGTATACAGCAGTTTTAGACCTGACCCAGGTTCCCATTAACTCATTGCATGAGTTTTATTCTTTTGTTAAAGTCAGAGTGCAAGAACATGCTTAAATAACTGGAACATCTGTAGGAAACATGGAAAGACATATTTCAGTGTACTAAAAGCAAGTAATGCTCAACGTTTTAATGAATCAATTATATTTCAAAATGGACTTCTGTTTTGCTTAACATTTCCTTCCCTTGTAAATGGCATGCCAACTTCACTCAATAAATGACTACTAAATGAGTACAAAGTTACAGGCACGTTGGTCTCTATGACAGGCCATACATAATCACCATAGAAATATATAATTACACCTGTCAACCTCATCTCATGCAATTGATTCAGTAACTAACAATGTCAGTAGCAGGCTAAGCTTAGAGGTCTCACTGTGTGAAAATACTCATACATGGCTAAACATCTTGGTATTTTAATTGCCTGTCATACTGCCAAGGTTCCTATATTGTACCTATCTCCACAGCAACAGGCTGGAATGAGCAAAGCACATTTCATAACTGAAAAAAAAAAGTGATTTTATAAGTTTGCAGTTATTTTATGGCTCTTACAGATGCTGCAGAGTATTCTGAAGACAGCTGGAGATGTAGTTGTGTTCAACTACAACAGGTTCTTTCTTCTCTCAGTGGATTGTGTGTATGTGCACACTATGAAATAAAAATCATCATGTAAATCTGAAAATTGTTTCTAATTACAGCTACTGGAGAGGTCAGCTCATGCCTGGAAGTGTACACATGTCCAGCTTGACAGGACGTTTAATCTCAGCACACCAGGAACGGTTGTGTAAAAACAGCTTCTTAAAGGCTTCAAGGGCTTAATCATGACGTGTTTGTTAATATCAATATGATTCAATCTAATATTCTAAATTACTTGTAAGCTACGCTGCACTGAAAGGCTCTAATGTGCCCAAACAGTAACCCCACTGAACTCAACGGCCAGGCTCCCAGCACCCTTAGCAGCAGCAGGATTTACGTCTACTGTCTAGCAGTCTGTGCTAATTGCACATGAAGATGACAAGGGCAAAGTCTTTGTGGCCTGAACTTTTAACAGTGATGGAGTAAGACCAAACAAACTGGGTCAGAGAGAGGTACTAAGAAGAGATCCACAAAGACATGAGAGACCAACAGAAGCAGGAAGGTGATGGGAAAGAGAACCAACTCTTCCCCAGGAAACAGGCAGAAGCAAACAGAATATCTGTAAAAAAGTAATGTGGAAAATGAGGAGATAAACAGGTGAAAGAACTGCTCCACACGTTAGCAACAGGTAGTTTTGGAGGCTTCCACCTTTCAGGGTTTTAACATCAACGTTGCAGTGTAAATTTGGTTCATGTTTTCCCCAGCACCTGTATGAAATTTCTATGAGAAAAGTTAAACCTCTTTCAAACAATTCATAAGCTCAAATACTAAAGAACAGAAGTAAACAGCAACATTGAAGAAACCCCTCCACTTCTTGGCATAGTAACAGAACACAAGTGAGTGAGAATATACAGATGTTCACTTTGAAATCAAATAACTTTACCACCTTACTTGCTCTGCAGACCTGTCTGGCTATATTCCTCCTCCTCTCTGATGACGGTTCTCCGGGCCTCTTTGTTCCTCCTCTATGTTTTGACTGAGTTTGGCTTTGTTTCTTAGACTCATCCAATATCACTGTGAACCGAAATCTTTAAAACTAGGTGAAAAGGTGCTACTCCAAAGTCATCACAGAAAAAGAAAAAACGGGGACAATTTTCACCTACAAACAACAGTTACCAAATATTTTGCAGTCAAATGCTCAAGAGGACCATAGACAGCAGAAAGATGAGCCATGACACGCCTGCTTGTTGCTGCACAGTTTGATGTTGAATGAACACAGGAAGGGGATGGAGGGCAGATGTTAAAACATATGAATACACAACACAGGAAAGTAGGAAAATAAGAAACAACTTACCTTCTTGATTTAATTTACTGTAAATAAATCTTACAGAACTTAGGAAACAGCTAAGTGGCAAACACCATTTTTATAAGGGGCTTATAATCAACAACTTCATAGAACTTATCTCTGAAGACAGGATTTTACAGAACAAAAGAGAAATTAAAGTCTCCTGTAAAGCCCAGCAGAGCCTGTTTTTTCCCAGTTTAGGTCTGAAAAGCAGAAAAAGCCTGGCAGTGCCATGCAAATAAGGCTTCTTGTGAACTGAAGCAGCAGAGAATTTATTTATAGCAACACTCAATGGCCAGATTGAAGGAGAGTTTCTCATATGAATCTTAAAGCTCTGAAGTATTTTTAGATGTGGAAGGGGGGTTCCTTCTAAACAAGTCTGAACCAGAACTGTCATGAGCACAGCATGACCCATAAACGCATCCTAACTTCACCAATTGCTCTGTCTCATGTGGAGGCAAACAGGTCAGTTGGGAGCAGGGAAAAGCTAAAAGGATGCATGAGAGATACATAGGATCCAGAGCGTTCTGTGTGCAGACATCCACCTGGGCAAGCACTCTCCCCAGCTGACTCCTAGGCTGGGAAAGAGTCCTGCTTGCTGAGGACCAAGCCACAGTACTTCCACTACCCAGGCTGCTGACAGATGACAAGGTTACTGTATCCCTGCTTCCCAACACAGCCAAACACTTCCCTACATGCAGAACAGATTTCTCTCTTAAATAATTGCATTGAACTTGTTTCTACTTTCTTTATTGGAAATAACACTTAAAAGAGGGAAGAAAGAAACCACAACAAAAACCAAACCTTGGTGCCCATGCATACATAGTCATTATACTGATTTTCACTGTTATGGATTAAGGTTGTAAACAATACACCACTCAGAAATAGGCACACACTTGCCTCCCTGATTTCCAGGGTAGGTACAGTTGCAGTCACACCCTGGCCAAGCATTCTTGGAGCTGCTCCAGAGCATCAACCTAGCGTAATTTCAAGCCTGTCCTTTGAGAGCTCAGCTGGCCAGAAGACTTCCCAAAGGAAGTATTTTCTATATCCTTTCAAAGCAGAGAGGTCAGACTAAGTCTCAGCTCAAAGTATTTTACAGGGTCTTTTATAGTCCTTGTAGTACTTAAGAAATAGGAAGGGTACCACAGCTCAAAGTGGATCATAATAGAGATGATCCACAAAATCACATTCAAAAAGCCCTCCATCCACATAGTTACTTTCTCTGCCCATTACAACCCAACAAAACCCCAAAGTAGGGACGCTTCATAAAACCTTTGTAGTTTTTCATATCGGCATTTACAGCAAAAGGTCTGCAAATTTGTAAGAACTGCTTTTTCTATCAACTTAGTTTATTTTTATTTTTCCTAATTAGGCTCATTTTTCCCTTGCAGCCAAAATAAAGTAAAAGGAAAAGATATTGTTCCTTTGTAAACAATGAAAATGTCAAACTACTAAAGTTCAAAATAATGATTATTAGAATTCCTTTCAAGTGAAACATTTTTTCCAAAGATAATTATACATTTTAAACACTGTTCACAGAGCAATTTAAGCTTCTAAGTGAACAGCTGAATGAAGCAAAACCCAGAGCTCCCCCTTGAATAGAAAGCTTTGCTAAAGCGCACGCGGGACTAGAGCAGGAATACAGCATAGGGTACTGCTTGCCACAGCTTCAGTGGGGTAAGTCAGAACAACTCCCTGATTGCCAGGAGCACAAATCCAGCTAACACCAGCCAAGGACCAGCCCCAATATCTGCAGCTGAATTTTCAAATCACAGGCAAGGCCCAATTCAACTCCCATTAAAGTCAATAAAGGCCTCCCATTGATTAAAGTAGCAGCTGGATCAGCGCCATACTGACGTTTACTAGAAGCCAGATACAAGGTCTGATTACTTTTATACTGTTGCATTATCAGATCCTTATTCACTCCATTATTTACAGGCTTACAAACAAGCAAGAAATTCTGATCACACAGTCATACAGACCTCCATTTGCATCCTTGATTGGCACGATGAGAGCTGCAGAGAAGGGTTTGAATATGTATTACACGGAGCGGCAGTGCACAAAAACCTGCAGGATGCAGTAAAGCAATCAGGCAGCATAAAGAAATTGAAATGAAATTCCTTGGAGAAAAGGGTCATTAAGTACTTAACAAGCATCACTCTGTTATATCTGTTTTAGTGATGTTAGCATAATTTTAATTGTTACCATCCAATCTGTTGTCATAGCTTTAGAGTTATCAAGATGCTAAATATTTTATGGTGACATTTGAACAATCAGAAAGATTAGCCACAAAGCCTGCAACCCAGTAGCCCAACGCCTGTGAATAGACAAAAAGAGGGATCTATTTTCTGTGTGGAACAAAGACAAGACAGAAAGATCAACACAATTAAATATTAAACAGAAGTAATTACATAGGCAGCTAACTAATAACTCAAATACCCTGTATTTTATTACACATTTCCAACCAGCCAATTAAGTTATACAATATTCTGAATGTGCCTGGCATATCCTGCTCCATGGTATGTAATTTACCCAAGTTTTACTTCTGCTATAGATGCTTCTTACTAAAATTTATATTGAGCCAAGGAAAGGATGCAACATAGGGACTCCTACTTTGTGCAAAGCTGACAAAAAGCATAGTTGTTCTTCCAAAGAAGTCTCAAAGTCCTAGAGTCCTATACAATGCCAGCGGATTGCCAGGTGTAGCTCTGGTGTTATTTAAGGTGCTGACTTAAGATAGGACATGCTTGGCAATTTTGGACCTCGGTGTCACACCTACTAAGTAGGTCAGAGTCAGAACAATACATACAATTCCAGCCTGCAGGCATTTTTCAGATCTATGGTTCATATCAGTGGATGCTATGCACAATATGTAAGTGTGGATCTGAGCTACGCAGACTTAAATGGGCTCATTCACTTGTTCTAAAATTACACACCTGCTAGAAATGTATGCTGGATCAGGGGGCTATAAAGGTTATTTGCAAGTGATCCATAATTAAATGCAAACTAGTGCTCCCAGCAGAACAGTAGCAACTAATAATAATGATAATAAAGCTAAACGTTATCCAGAACGGAGGCAAAGGACATAATCATTGCCATATGAAACATAGCAACACTAGGGTTTAATATGCTTGTAAGAAAAGCTTGCAAAAGCTTTGGTAACATAAGGCTGATATTTGCATCTGGACAAGCAGGGATCCAGGCTGAGATTTGACATGTTTTCATCTTTTTTGGAAAAACTCAGATCCTAGCAGCATATATTGCCCTTCAGTCAAACGATACTACTATCTAATAATTTTCGTCTTAATAGCTCAAGTCTGTCTGATGATAATATGAATGTTTTTTAGTTGTTCAACTTGTGTTCATAAACTGGTATTCAGAAATAATATATCTCAAGAAAAACAGTATTCTTTGCCTAGCAGGAGAAAGAACAGTTTTCAGGCTTTCGGATTAATGGGAGTAGTTAGGACATTGCAAGGTTCAGGCTGGCAGGGCTTAGAAGGGCCCTGCTAACTCACGGTCACGCTAAGATACCTGAGGATCTGGGTATGTACAGCTCATCAAGGTCAGACATTGGCCTTTGTAGCCAGTGTATCCTAAAGACCTACAGACTCTTCTGTGGGGGCTTTCAAAGGCAGTGGCAACGCACGGCTAAAGGGGACACACTCCGAATTTGGTCACTCAGCATCAACTTCACTTCTGATACCAGAAGCTCAGAAGCCGCCAGCTCAGTACTCATCAGGGAAGAGACTTCCCAGCTGATGCAGTGTTTTCAGTGCATGCTTCCTGCTAACTTGAAAACAGGAATCACAAAAGGTCCCATTGAACTATGAACAAGACAAGGGCAAAGTTCAGGGATAGCTGCTGGTCCACACATTCCCCATGATTCTTAAAGGGAAACCCTCTTCTATTTAGCAATTGTGGCAGCTACATCAAGGTACTCTACTGTGGTAAAAGAGCTTCCTCCATAGGCTGTTACTGCACCTCTCTACTGGTGATGGGGCCTCTGAGGAAAGGCAATATCTAATGCTCTGAAGGCTGATGCTAGGATTTTTCTTTTTTTTAAGCTCAGGCAGTGAAGTTTCTTTCTTTTCCAGTCAAAGGTCAAAGTTCTGATTTCTGCTGCTAAAGGGAGAAGGGCACTATGCTGAATTAGTCCATGGCAAACTCATCCATGAGACAACATTGTTTTCCAGCTTGCTGTGGATATATTCAGGACATTCATGATAAGAGTTTTCAGGCAGTTTTGCAGTCATGGACATTGAGAACTTGACCAATCCCAAAACATCAGTCAGTGCCTGACTCACAGGGTTCGGTAGCAGGAGTAGCTGCCAGCCACTTCCACTGTCATCTTCAAAACAACGGTATCGGTTTCCTTTAAGAACACGGGCCAAATGTGTTAGTTCTGAACAGCAACAACCTCGTAAGTAAACAAATCTTTAGAATAATCAAGGATGATATTTTCAAAATTATGCTGAGAGAATACAAGATGACTCCACACTGACCATCTAAGGAGAAAATGGACTAGTAATTGGGCATTTTCCTTGATGCATCTAAACCACTTCTGTGTTGCATCCTTGGCAATAAGCTTAGAAGTACCAATAGCCCTGACACCACATGGCACTTCCTCCAATATTTTTGTGCCTGTTTAATAAAAAGAAGAAAATTTCTAAAAGCAGGAACACGATAATCCAGTGGAACACTAGGTAAGGGGTTTTAAAGATTAAAGATTTGGGAGGCCACACATAAAAGGAAAACCCAGACTTCTGAGAGAAGAATCATTTATGCTTAGCTGCAATCCAAAGAGCCTACAAAGAAGAAAAGAAATTCGGGGGAGACCGTAACAGTAGCATCATCTCAGTGACTCTCGCAGCGAGCTCTGACTGTGCTGAACACTCACATGGCATCTGCCTGACCTTTTTCCTGACATATCACTGGAGATGGCATAGAGAACCCATGGGCCCTGCAGAAGACCATGCTGCCACATCAGGACAAGAGGTGCAGCGTTTGCTGTCTGCATCAGCAGAAACAACTCAGGACCCAAACAAACCTCCCTCCTGGATGTCTGGTTAATTTAGAAGGGGTTTTTTGAATCACATTTCTTACATCAGTTTTGCAGCTACTCCAAATCACAAACACTTTAGCCAAGTCTCAAGAGTGTCGTTCAAAAAATGAAACCTCTTTAATCTTGTCAGTAGGAAAATGAACTTAAGTGCATAACTATTCTTTGTCATTTGAGCTGAAAACGGTGAATACTTGTATCATAAGAAACCCTTCAGAGTAAAGATGTTAGCTTGGAAGAATAAAACCAAACCAAATAAATTCTCCAACCTTGATGTTAAAAGTCTGCAGTATTTAAAAGATTAAATAAGGATTTGGTACATTATTTTTTAGCTGAAGAAAAACAGCATTGTTCCTGTTAGACATTTCAATTTACTTAAAATAATTGTGCCTCAGTAGTTTACAAAGGAATGATTACATACAATGTGACAATTGTATTACTTATTACCCTTGACATCACTTCAGTGAGGGTCACTCTAGTTAAATATTTCATTTGTTATAATGTCCATCTTCATCAAGCTATTTTTGAAGCAATCTGAAAATCTTAAAACATTTGTTTCTTTGTCTTGCGAAAAAGAGGGCCCTGTTCATTTGTGCCCTTTAATACCTAGCAAATTGCTGTAGCAATTCACAAAACCCTTAAAAGAAAAGGGCATGCAAAAGAAATTCAAAGTAACTCATTGAAAACATCCTTTTCTCACTTTTTCAGTCCTTTCCGCTGTTAAACACTCTGCCTGAGTCCACTCTCTGTCAGAGAGGTAAAGATGCTTTATTAACAGTATCCCCATAAATATTCCATGTTTAAATGAACAAGATGAAGGATGCTTGACATTTAAATGCTTTTTACAATTTCATTTATAAAGCAATTCTCTGATATCAAAGCGTCCCTCCATAGCTACACATGAAAAAATTACTGCCTTCTTACATTCCTCCATATACATCTTAAACATCAGAGATACATCACCATTTTCTTAAGTCCGTAATGATTCACATTCTGTTTGTTGAATCATAACCATCAGTCGTAACGTCATTGAAAAGTACAGAGTACTAAGCTTTGTAATCTACAATTTACCTACAAATCTTCACCATAAAAGTAGGTTTATATCCTGTTCAGACTATGGAGAGCTGTAGATTATGATTTATTGTATGGAGCAATGGGGATAGAAGGAAATACTACAATGGTGTAACAACATCTACAAAAGTAATATCTCTTTCTCAGCTGGAATATCACACATAAGATTGTTTAGGGGCATAAAGGTACTGGGATTAAGTGTATTTGATCTCCTTGTGGTCCTGACCAATTTCTACTTCATCCGCCATGGAGGAGAGACTATGGCTTCCCAAGAATTCTGCTCCCTCCATACGTGAAATGGATAAAGTCACATTTTCTGCTTCCTGATGTTTCTCCATGAGGAGGGACATGAGTTATGATAAATTTGTTTGAAGCTCAGCACCAAGCAAAGGAAACATTTGCCTATGCCTGGAATCTACCATCACCTTTAATGTTTCTGAGTGTTTCTGGCTCCTGCTTTTTTGTGATGAGACCTTAGGAGGTATATGAAATTCCTGGAAATTCAAGAGAGTGTGAGATGGGAATAGGAGGAGTTGTCCTCATTCAGTTGGCAAACCTAAGGCACATGAGCTAGAGCAGTGGCAAAATCACTTTTTGAATTTTGATGATGATTTCAGCTCGCACTGAAAGCCCAGTCCAGGCTGAGGCTTTCTCTAAACCAACACCATTTGGTAACTGGAGTCAAAGACAGACTGCCTGCTCTTCATTTACAGTTTGATCTGTACTTACAGAATTAGGCACAGGGGAAAGCCCCAAGGGCAACTTGCATTGCAGTGGTTCCCCACTCCCCAGACCAGCACAGCAAGAACTCCAAAGCAATACAGCAGCTTTCCACCAAGTGCAACCAAGGGTTTGTGTCTATACCAGAGTCTGAAACTGATTCCTACAAAACTTGAATTCTCATTAGCACTCCCATTACTTTTTCTGTAAATTGGGGAAAATCCTGTTAAGTATTTTGAGACTTAAGGATAAAAAGAATAAATAAAAAAATACACTGCCTTAGTATTTATTAGTTATTATTATTAATAGTACAATATATCTTTATATGGTAAATTTTACTTCCTGCTTCACACATCAGCATGAAATGAGCCACAGCATGGAAATGTCATCCTGCAGATCTCAGCACAGGCAGATTGACCTCAGTTCTCAAGAATTAATGCACAGCTTTAAAGCAAGTCACACCAGAAGCATATATTACTTTATGGGTTTCTCTGTAAAATAACGTATCCCTCTTTGAGGCATGGTTTAAAGACAGAAACCACAGGACATAAATCACTGCTGCTAAAAATACAAACCCCTTTAGGACATCACTCCTTAATGGCAGCAGAAATCTTCACAGGAAAAGACACCTGCCCCAGTGACAGAGAATAATCACCTTCTCAAAAGCACGTGTTGGATGCCTACTGAAGTTAGCAAGTTCAGAGTGCCAAGTTTTCCTTTGGAAGAGAAGACAAGTTACAAAATGCAAACCAAAAAAAAAATATCCATATTTCCTCTCAAAAAAATATAACTGCTTTTCAAAAGGATGAAGTTTATTGTAAAAAAAAAAAAGGTGTAACTGTGCACTAAGGTCTCACACATAACTCCCTGGAAAAGTCCTCCTCATTCTTGCGCCCCAGTCTCCAGTGCAATCAAACCAGCACTGTCAGAATCAGCTGCCTAGCAGCTGCCCTCACTTATTTGCTTTATTTCCCTAAATGGGCAAGAGACAGATTCAGACAGTTAATTGTGAGAGGTCTTTCTCTACATTTCTTTTGATAATGCACTGGTTCATCAGGTTTTTGCAGCAATACTGATTGCAGTATCAATGATTTTGATCTAATGCTTATTTTCTTTCCCTTTCTACCAAAGTAATAGCACCATATTACTTAGGTAATTTTCTTTGGTCAACAAGGTTTCCCAGCTGCCATGGGAAATGTTAAAATGTTCATGCACAGTTTCATCCCAAATTTGAACAAAATGTCTAGTATTTATCCTATTTTTAAAAATGGAGAACTTTATCAGACTTCAAGCTTTTGATGAGCTTAAAACACATTGCTTCAAAGTTTTCCTTTCCTTCTCCCATTCACGTTCTACTGAACATTTGAATAATATTGCAGAGCCTAATCCATGTGCATCCACAGGATACAGAAACACTCTGCAGAAAGAGCACAGTTCAAAAAAATCCCCACAGATTCTGTCAAACCAACATTATCTTAGCACAAAGTTATTTTACCACAAAACATCTGACACATTTTGCTGATAATATCAAAACCCAGAAAAAAGAATGTTATCAGATATTACTGTAAGACCTGGACAACACACAACATGAACCAGACAGCAGATTTGGCACCAGCTTTCTTCTTCCATCCAAACTGACTTGTGTTACAAAGCTTGGCTCTGTAGAGGTTATGGCACATATTCACCTTTGAGTCACAGCACACAAACACTCCAGCAGGAAGGTACTCTTGAAATCTTCTAAATACCTGAGCAAAATGCGTTTTGGGTTAAAAGCAGGGTTTTTTCCTCTGATCTAAATGCAGCCTTTCTGCTGTCTGGTGACCTTGTCTTCATCACCCTCCTAGAACAAGCATTCAGTGTGTCAGACTCTCAGCTGGTGGGTGCCAGCAGAACTCTGCTCACTTCACAGGGACACAGTCAACTTTAGGGATTTGGTCCATGATGCTAAGTACTGCCAGTTCAGAATGAAACCTCCTCCCAGGCTCTAGCTGAGGGTAGTGATACTTTAAGCAAATTAACGTTGGCACGCGGGCATAGGTTTATCAAGCATTTAATAGCTTTTAAGATTTCCCTCCCCTCCCTCTTTATTGAAAGACCTTAAATTCCAAAATAATGATCCAGTTTGTGAAGAAAAAAAAAACTTCATCATCCAGAAAAAAAGATAATCTCAGTTTGATATGAAGCCAGTTTATCTATAGGGCTGGCTCATCGCAGAGGCTCATAATAAGTGAAGCCTAACAGTTCTGATGATTAAAGGTAAAGAACTGAAAGGGAAGCTATTCATAATACCTAGCTTGGACCATGAAATGACACTCCTTTCCCTTCTAATTTTCCCATCTATTTGGCAAATGCTCGTCTTGCTACTTTATCACGTATTCGTAGACACAGCAAAATTGGATTTGTGATATGTTTTTGGTGGTTGTATCTGGTATTTTTCTGTTTCTGCATTTATGCAATTCAATTGCTTGATATTAAAAGTCATTGCCACAGAAAGTGCAACAGAGATAACAGAGCTAATCCACAACAACTTCCTAAGGCAAAACAAAAATTTCTATTTCACAAATGGAAGTGAAGAAAATATTGAGAAAGCTTAGGAAAACATAAATAAGGATAAGAACAGTCATCCAAAAATATGTGTCTCAGAGGAAATACCCTGAAGACGTTATTAAAATATTCTGGATCATAGGGAAACCGGATGGTTGCCTAAGAGCAGCACTGATCCTGGCACATCTCCTGCTCTCGACCATCTCAGAGGACATTCCTCCTGTGCCCAGAGCCAGTGCATATACAAAACTTCCTTTGGAAATGTTAGCCAGGTCCCAGCAGCAGTGAAATTATCTTGTCAGCAGGGCTTCCCCACTTGGGTGCAATATCACGCTGACAAAGCACTCATGCTCCAGAATCCCACTCTTGTCTGATTGCCATCATTTCAGAAACCTCTGCAATATGCTTCTGGAAGGGGCTAGACATAAAGCAAATGGAACTGAGCCTTGGATGGGGAATTGTCCCAGAAAGCACCCATGCTAGACATTGTACAACTCTGAACCAGATGCTTCTCAAAAACGTTATCCTACTGGCACAATCCTCCTAATTTCCATGTCTCATTTAAGATCTCACACTTCTTACATAGTCTATAGAACAAGGCAGATGCCTTTCTGATTTGTCAGGGACTTTATTTGCCTTGTGGAAGTTTCCCTGCTGACTGATGAATACTCATAGGTATCCAAAAGTAGATCTTGTCCCCATTTACACTGACTAAGGGGGGAATGAAGGCCTCACACGAGAAACAATTTCTTATATAGGTCTTCCTTTCCTGCCAACATCCCAGCTAAACCAGACCCATTTTCCTTTGCACTAGGCAATAAAGACAATTGCAGCTGTCAACCTAATGTTGATCTCACCCTTTCCAAAATGGTTAATAATGAAGCTGGCCACAAACTATTTCCCACCATATCTTTTCCACTCTTTCCAACTAGACCTAGATTTCTTCCCTCCTCCTCATAAAAACTCCACCAATATTTTTAGCAACTTCCCCCTGTGACTCCAGAACCAGTTTAAAGGTCTCTTTAGTTTTTTTTTCCACACATCTTGAGGAAAGAGCCCTCAAAAATTTACTTTCCCAGACTTGCTGTGCTGCATTTATTCACTCACCACGTTTTGAACACCGAAGGAGGAAATAAAAAGGAGGGAGGAAAGACAGGAGGTGGCTGTGGGAACAAATGAACCTGCTACATCTAGGAACAGAGAGTGAGTATACCAGAATCTAGGAAAGCCCTCGGGCTGGCTCTCTTCTCAGATACACACATTCAACCACCAGTGAAATATGTAAACATGGAAAAATCACCAGGAATTCTCAAGTCAGGATTCTCCTGCACTTTTACATCTTATGATTATTACCCAACTAGATGGGCTGTCTCCAAAGAACAGGCTCCAAACAAACCCTCATTGAGGTTAAAGATAAAAGTCCACCGAGATTGCAGCAGCACAGTTACCTGGTCATAACACAAGCACAAGTAGTGTCTAAACACCCCACATACACGAAGGGATGAAGACAGCCTGCCTGAACTTTCCACAGCACTTCCCTTCCGAAATAAAATGTGACAACATCCTCATTAGAAGTTTCAGTGCCCAGTATCCCTACTGCAGGTAACAAAGAGCAGATGATAGCAGCGAATCTTACGCATCCTTTGCCATCCGCTGAAATAGATACAGCATTTTACAGCACTCAAGACTGCCCCTCGAGACGTGACTGCCACTCTAAAGCCCAAAGCTTCAGCTGAAGTTCACATCACTCCCTAAGAGCTGTATGTGGCTTGTGGTAGAGGTACCAGAAAGAGGTGTTTTAGCCATTCCCTGCTCCCACACTCCCTCGTCAAATTAAAAGGCTGTAGCAAACGTGGAATACAAACAAATTCCCCATGTTCAGTGGCACACACCACATTCTGCCCATTATTAGACTTGACAAACACAAGAGGGGGCAAAGGGCAGGACACTTAGCGATCTTGTCATACAAAACTTCTCAAACATGCTCAGTGCAGTGTGGGATTACTCAAGGGTTGGGAACGCTAGATGTGTAGCAAAATGACTTCCTGGGAAACCTAGATGATGAAAGAAGAAAAAAAAGCCCCATGCATGTCCTTATAAGCATCTGACATCAGTGTGTCTTTCAGGAACAGCTGACCACTTTGATCTTCTCCTTACCTATCACTTTGTTACATTAAAACCATAGCATTAGGAAAGATTTTGTCAGGTGTAGCAAGAAATCAAGCTAATGCTAAGAATTTTGGGATACAAAAACTTTGAGTTCTCCCAATCTTTTCTATCATTTGTCCAAGATGAGGAAATACCGCTGGCACACCCCATTAACATCCTGCTCCCCAGTGAAAACTACAAGGTGGTTTGTGCTGGGCCATTTTAGCTTTCAATAAGCAGAAAGCACCATCTGACAAAATGTATTCCCCCAAGCACTATATTGCCTGCAGCATCTACTTCTACCAAACCGCCTTCCCTGCAAAAATCACCCTGGATGTGATAAGTACATGGAAATTAAGACTTTGCCATTCAAAAGAGAAGGGAAATCAGGCTCTTGCCTGTCCTTTCTCTCTTCTCCCGGAGTGCCAGGTAGCTGCCTCACACTGTGCTGAAGCTCCATTGTTTATTTTTCAAGCATCTTCACAAAGCAGTATTCCCATGTGGTAGCTCCCTTCCACAGGCTCTGCTGCTGCCTTTTTGATCTTGAGACAGAGGTGAGGGGGCTGGAGGAGGGGGATGCAGTGGGAATTCCCACCCTAATGCTATTGGCTTGCTTTCCAAGATGCTCAGCAGCACTGTACATGGCAACCCCGTGCAGCAGAGGTTTTATTTAAGATGATATCCTCACTTTCCTCTGTGACCTTTATTCCCACTGTTTGCTTTCCTCCAAGGTTGGCTCCAGCTGTAACTGACACCACAGCACCCCCACCCCTATGACTCCTTCGTACTGGCTCACAGGACATCAGGATCTCCATCCTCTCAATCATTTCTTCTGCTAGCAGATGCTAAGTACAGAAGGAGGGGTAAAACCCCCTGGCACAGTAATGCTTGTGTGAGCAGCTGCCCTCTCCCATGTGGTTCTTGCAGCTTGCTTAACCTCAGCCAAAGCATGCCAGAGATGAAGGAGGTTTCAGGATGACATGACTTTCTTCATGAGCGGTCTACTTTTCCTCCTTTACTGGCACCTCCTTCTTCCAAGTGGAAATCCCAGTTACAACTTTCCACAAGTTCTATCTACCTGGCAGAGCCCAGACAAACAATAAAAAGGGATATTTAAATGGCTATTAGAGAACAAGCAAGAGCAGTGGCTGTGAAAAGAAAATCTACCCATTTTTTTTGCAAGGATTACAGGAAATGCAATCCAGTCGGCAAGTTCAAAAGTCAGAATTGGGAGAGGAGAATTACACACCCAGCACACCTCACATGCTCCTGGAGAAGTCAGTTCATTACATTACACTTGCATTTCCTCCACCTCATAGAAAAGGGCTGGTGACTTGTATTGGCATTGTACTTTGAGGTCAGAGAACTACCAAAGCTTTGGAAATGCTGTGAGACAGTGTTGGACGTGAGGTCTTCCAGTTGCTTTCTAGAAGTGACACCAGGGTACTCTGTGCAGAAGAAGAGTTAAATAGAAGTTTAGACTTAGAGTGGACACTTATGGTGGACAGGATGGAAAGAGAAGGGAAAGTGAGTGTAAGCTCCTTATCATCTGAAGATATTTTGACCAAGTCTTGATGCTATTAATACCTAATGATTCAGTTGCTAGTGCTGCACAGAGGAAAAGAATTAAGCACATTTGAGTCCACCTGATTTGCTTTAAACTCAATCCAAGCCCCTGCCCCAGCCACTGCCTTCTGCTATCCAATAAACACTTCTACCATAATTCTTCTGTTTGTACAAACCAAGTCATTTACACATCCTTGTCTGTAAGTCTTACAGAAAACCTCAAAAATCAAGATTGCCCAAAAAACTTAATTAAACGGGGTTTTTTCGATTGCGTTAAAATATTGTCCAACATAGAAAAATAAAGGTATAATTTTTGTAGAAGAATTGAAACAAAAGCAAGAAAGAATGAAAGTCAGCAGTTTGATTCCAAATCACTTCAAAATCTGTTCATCAAGGGTATTCACATTGCCACAAACTGTTTGATCATGATTAAACTTCTATTTCTACAACACTGACCAATATTAGTAAGAATTCCAAACTTGTTTTCTAGTCCTCAAAATGTATATTTTTCCTTCCAAATTTTCAAATGCTTGCTATTTTCTTTGCGGATCTTTTTAGAAAATTGACTGCTAGCTCAGCATTTCTTTACAGTATTTCACATTAAATTATCATTGCAGTCATCTTTAGTGACTTTAACTTAAGGAAACTGGTCAAACCACAGAAAGTCACACCTACAGTTATGCTGTATATAGACATCCAAGCAGACAGTAGATCACACCACGCAATGTGTGGGAGGAAGAGATGCCCACAGACTTTATTCCCACTTTTAGAAACCGAGCAGGGATCTAAATAGATACAACAAAGGCAGCTGAAGAGTTATGTGGCTTCACACGGGAATTTTGTGGCAGTCAGAGTTTCAGATCAGTACTTCAAGTGGAAAGCAAAGTAATTATTATAGTTTCTTACTAGTTTGCAAACAGCCCATTTCCCACCATGAATATTAAGTGTATCCTGAAGATTCTGGTGTTGTATCCACTGCAGCCATGAGGGGAATAAAAACCTAGCAATGATATGAATAGATTACACATAAAAGCTCAGAGAAAATCATGTTACCACACACCATAACAAAACCTATCAGAAATCAGCCTCACAGCACAAATATAAGGGGGGGAAGTATAATTCAGCCATATTTTATATCCAAGCAATACAAAAAGGATGCCATATCAAATGGCCTCACTGTATCAGCAGCACCACACACTCTCATGGTTTCATCCCAAGTCTGGCAACAGGTGGTGCTTTTCATGAAGCCTCAGAACCTCCAGGCACATGACTCACCCAAATCTAGGTTCTGTATAAAAAAAGAACATGCACCATAAAAATAAGTTTCTAATTCTCAGTTGCAAAGAAAACCTCGAAAGAGGCAACAGAGACAGACCTAAAAGTTCATAAACATGACAACAGATCCAACAACTTAAAAAAAAAAACCCAAAGAAGCAAAAAATCTCATCCTTATGAACTTTTTGAGGTATAACTCACAAATTTTGAGCATTTAAGGCTGGCAAAGATGTACACACTCATTGTAAAGGTGCACAGCAAGTAGACCTCAGAATTCCTGAGTCACAGATTGCACTCAGGCTTCAACAAACAGAAAATGGATCCTTTTCTGCATACTTCTTTCCGCAATTCATTCCCACTTCTGTCAAGTGCTGCTGTGTTATGGTGGAGGCCCCCATATAGGTCTCTTGTTGATACATCCCCAGTAGGTTGTAACTGTTCTCCTTCACATGCATCACAGCCCTTTTCCTGGGGGAGGAAAGGAGCTGGCCATTCACTTAAGAAAATAAGGATTTACCAGGGAGCAAGACTGGGAAAACCCACCTGAAGTCATCAATGCTGTATTTCTGACTATTTCAAAATGCAGTCACGTTTAGGAGAGACCCATATATTCCTCTTCATAGCAAGTTTGATGAGTAACAGGAACAGCCGATAACGGTTTGTTTTACCCACGGTGTGATGCATCTGCAGCAACAGCTCTTCCTTCCCAACATGTCCATAGCCTATATCTTATGTTTTCAAACAAAATCCCTTTTGTGCTTTTCCCCCACTGCCTCTCCCAGAAGGAAGAGCTCCCAACAACCATCTACAAAGCAACTTCGTTGTTTGCCTTCAAACCAGCCTTCAAAGTCCTCTGAACTGTCGTGCAAACAAACAGCTTGTCATCACTTAAATAGCTGTTTTCCTGACAGAGGTCCATAGACCAATGTTCTTCTCATCAACTCCTTACACACCGCTATCTGAATATTTCTGTTACCTCTTGTCTTGGGTTTACTTTGGAAGGGGTCTGAGGATAGGATGACTTTGGTTTGTTCAATGCATTCTCTGACATCCATGATCAAGACTCATTTGCCTCAGAAAGCAAGTAACAAATTCTAAGAAAATGTACTCATCAAGAGTGATTTATAAATGATGTCTGTAGACCCTCTGCATGTGTTATTAATAAAAACTGGGACACTTGTTTTGTTCTGATTTTCATAGTCACATGGTAGTTCATCAACTGATAAATAGCACTACTTGGACATGTCACCATGACCTTTTCAAAACAAACAGAAGAGAATAAAGCTGGAGTCACAAAATAAAGCCGTTTGGGTGTTTTAATGGGCCAAGTGCTATACACAAATGAACGACTAATGATACAGCTGGTTTTTGATACAGGTGTGTCTGCTGGACTATGACATGATTTAGCTGCAAAATACTCTATGTTTTATTTTGTCACTTGCCATGGAAAATTTTGCTTGCAGGGACTTACATCACAATATTACTTACCACTTATGAGATCTACTCCCACCTCTCAACTAATTCATCTTAGGTCTAATAGGAGTCTCTTAACTTCTCAGAAGAGCAGTTCATCCATCTGTGAAGCAGAGACAACACCTCACTCAGGGCTATTAAGAAGGTAACTTCACCTCCATTTGGGATTATACTATTACGATGACCAAACAACAGGAGGGAAAAAAACCTGCTATCGACCCTCTTGCTGTTTGTTTGTCCTGTTTCCACCTTATCTAACAAAATAAGGTATTTAGCTGCATTCAGGAAGTGACACAGTGAACACCCAAAAGGAGCCCACAGCACTGTTTCCCTAATGGCCAGTTAGCAGCCCCAGCTATGTATGTGACAGGACATCCGTCCCTGCACTCAGCAGGCTCTCTGCCAGCTCTGCCACCAACCCGCTGTGTGGCGAGGACGAACAATTTCACTCCTCTGTGCCACCAGTTTCCATTTCCTTCTTTTTTCAATACTAAGCTCTTTGGGACAGAACTTGCATCGCTCTCTTTTTAACCGGAGGCAGGAAGAAAATCTCAATATTAGAGTCCTTAGACACTAATATGGTATATAAAAATAGTAACGATCATTTTAAAATACATTCTATTCCTTTAACTCAGAAAAAAATTGATAATGAAAAAAAATATGGCAAAAAAGCCATCATTTAAATAAATCACAGAAATCCCACAGGGAGAGAAGCATGCATTTGGAGATACCATTTATCCCCAAAAGTCATGGCTACTGCTGAATAAAGTTGACATGCAAATCCACATGCTTGTGCTTCTTTTAAAAGACAACTCGTTTCTCGGAGGTGTCGTAACTGTTTGTGATCTTGTAGTTGCTATGGCAGCTGCTTGTGTGTCGAACAACAAAGTACTGTATGTAGTTAGATAATCTGCTTAAGTTATATCTGTCCCAAGTTCCCAATGCTACACTAAGTTATTATGCACCCTTTAAAAAAAAGGAATGTAAATTGAAGAAACATGTTTCAACATTGAACAATGGTATATAGAAAATATCCTCTCCATAAACATTGCCTTTCATGGTATTGTCAGCATGTACCTTTGCTGACTTTCTCGTGTCAAATTCCTACTACATGATTGCCAAATACATGTAATTTATTCATATAAACCAAAGTGATATTAGGATTACGTCTCAGTACAATAAGAATAATTGCACGATCTCTGTGCATGTTTTAATTTTAAAGTTGGTAACACAATAGGCTTTCTTTCTCACATTTGGTATGCATTTGCTCAAAAAAAAATGATGTTTTAATATAAAATAAAATGCCCTGAGATGTACCACTATATCGTTCTATGTCTTTCATCTCCTGCCTCTGAGAGCCACAACATTCCACGGAAAGCAGTCTTCTATTATCATACCCCAACCATAGAGCAAATGCACGTTGCCCTCCACTGAAAATAATCTCACCAGCGCCCAGGCCCTCCGATTTCTTCTCCATCCCATTGCTTTTCATAAAGGACCTCCTGCAGGAACACAGATGATTTGCAGTTTGTTTGCATACTACAGGGAGAAGCTGTAGCACACTTCACAAGTGCTTCATTTGCTCCAGTTCCTCGCTTTATCTCAGCAGGGATAACCAGCATGTGAGCCAAGAGTCTTTTCCAGATGAGAGGTATCTGCCAGCGACCAGCTGACATTTTTTCATTTTAAAAAATTACCTGGTTTTTGCAGTAATACCTAAGCACAGATCTATTCTGAAAAGATAGCAACAAAAAAAAATCCAAACCATTTCACAAAGGCAAACCAATAGATTCAGAGATTACTGAGGAGTGAGGCCTGGAGACTGAAACAAGAATCATCATCTCTGCAAAACTACTGAGGTTTAAGTGCTCAGTTCATTAAACCAGAGAAAGCCAAGCCATCATTTCTGATGTCCTCACCAAATTCCTTTTATATTTTGTAGGAAACAGAAGTCACATCATTCACAGTTGGGGTTTCTGTTAGCCTGAAATCGTCTGCACTAACAAAACCTGGAAGCGGTGACACTGCAGGCATGAGGAAGGGGGACTCATCATCAAAAAAGGTGATGGCACTCTATCACCTCTAGACACAGGCTAAACCTGCCTGGAGGTGAGGGCGGAGCTCCACCACCAAGGAACAAGCAGCCTCTTTGCACCAATACAAGCGCTCACATACATGCACGTGCACCAAAGCAAACATTCTGTAATTCTCAGATCAAAATTAGATGGCTTCAAAGTTTGGAAGAGCAGGATAACCCTTTGGGAGCCAAAGGCTTGTTCTTAATGGTACACTATTACTTTGAGTCTATTTGATTGTATGTTCTCTTTGGTGGGGCAGGCCTGAGCAGCATTTTCAGAAGCACAATTCTTTGGAGGAGACATCTCCCCTTATGCACTATGATTTCAGCTGTAGGAGCCAAAGAAGGATACTGGTATGATTTTGAAGACACCCTTTCCCCACTTAACACGCTGTCCCCAGAGAGCTGAGAGCAGCCAAAACCTGTAGAGGTTAAAACTGGCCAAGTTACCTCTGCCCTTCTGAAAGCGCAGGGTCTCTGGCACGACCCGACAGCGAACGCTGCAGTGCTCCCTCTAACACGTATAATGGAGAGCAGCTTCACCTTTTACTGCTCTTCCACTGACACCACAAAATGAGATGAAAGGGTTTGGTTTATTTTTACATTTTTATGACTTTTCCCACCCTTTTGCTACCACGCTTGCGGCATTTCCCACCCCCACAACCGTGCCTTGACTGACCCCACAGGAATGCCTATGCCCAGGAGGGCAGAGTTAGAGTTGCTATGGCAACACTGACTCCAAATTTCCTGGCCTCCACGCATGTAGCATATTAACCTTATCATTTAATTGCTAGATACATTTCAGGATGGCACATGAGCAATTATTTTTAAGTAGATTTGCAGAGGAGAAAAGTCGTTTTGACAGGCAGCATTCATGTACATTAGGGCTATTCTCTTCATTACACTACCACTTGACCTACAGAGCAGAGAAAGCACTTTTCTCCCTCTGCCAGCCAAAATCCTCCCAGCAGTCTCTGCTGAAGCCTCCTGCTTCCCTTCTCCTATACAATACACACCAAAGGAGTGACTGCTCCACTCACTCCTTTCTGTTTGGTCAGTTGGAGGCCCCATGCATAGACAGGGTGGGCTCACACTGTCTCCCACCCCAGTCCAGCCAAGAGCATCTTACAGGATTGAGTGCTATAAGGAACAAGTCCCACAGCACACAGGGCCTGCCCTGTTTGACCCAAAGGTGCTCCCTTAGTAACCTATTATGGCAAAGAGCTCTCACAGTCCGTCAGAGGGAGGCAAAGTAAAAAACCAAACTCCACTTCCTACACAAGGGTGCCAAGGAGGCAAGGCTAGGCCCTTCCCCCTTCAGTTGCCCATAAAACAGCATAAAATGAGCCTCAGGAGCAATTGCTTTCCAGCTGGGTGCTGAAACTGGGACCCACAGTGCTAGGAGGTGGCAGCAGGATGATTGCGTCACAGCCCACCACATCACAGGAGATACAACACAGCGAGGAGGTGTGAAGGAGAGCCTGGCACCTTCCCTCCTCCCACCAAACCAAGAACCATCCAAAACTGCTATGAGAAAACAAACCACACACCTCCTGTTGATCCCAAACCTCCCGAAGCACATGACTCCTCCAAAAACTCCTTGTTTTCAACATTCCTTCTCTGTACAGAACTCTGGAGATTAAAAACCTTCTTTGACCCCCAGGAGCGCTGTGCAGAGCTCCTCAGGCTTGTGGACTATTAAAGCTGGAAATTGATTTTGTTGGCTCTGTAATTTTCTTGACCATTTGCAGAAGTGAGACCCAACCACTTATCTCTTTTTTTTTTTCTTCTCAGCCACTTATTATGAGCACAAGGGGGAAGGAGAGAAGTGGGAGGAATCTATTTTATTTGCTGACCACTTTAACTTGTTTATTCTAGAAAATAGCATCCAAACACATTTTCCAAGAAAACAGCATGACACAAACTACCATCAGCAGCAGGTGTGGAGGGTTCTTTGCTCAGGAACTTTCCAAGGGCTGGCAGAAAAGATGAGCTTTTGCCAGTGAAGAAACCTGAACCAGTATAAAAACAAGAATATGTGAGCTTATGCACAGTCACTGTGTAGCTGTGATCAGTAACTCTGCACTGAACCCTTTAAGTATGCAAGGCTAACGCAGTATGACATACAAGAAATTTCCATCCATTGCTTCTCAACATTCTCACCACAAATTTAGGTATTTTCAATGTGTTGTTCTATTTCATCATTATGTTGGTAACAAATCAATATGTTCTCCAAAAAGTGCCATTAGAGACGCAGAACTCACTTCTACCTTCCCATTAGTGTACACAATAAAAACTATGTTTTCTCTATGAAAAATAAACCTCTCAGTTGTGTTGAAGGTACACAGGACACACCAACTTAGAAAGTTCCAGTCACAAAGATGACTGTCCACAGCTTTCTTTGGACACTGCCAATTTTATTTCCAAGGAAACAAATGGCACAAAATAAAATTCGCAAGCCGAATAAATTTGGCTGCCTCTGTTCCCATTGTGTGTCTGCCATCATGGTAGATCTTTCCTACTTCTCGATGTTCTGGACAATAAATATTTACAGGAAGGTCATTAGGGCATGGCAAATCCTGACAGAAGGGTTATATATCTTCCCTCAGACAGCAGCACCCCACAGAGGGATGCATCTAGTAGTACACGGGATGTGTGAGATACCCTAAGCAGGCAAGGGTGAGTTCCCAATACTGAGCTCCACTAACTCACACCTACTGGAGATATTGTCTGAGATACCAGCACAAGGGCAGGGAAACTGTGTGCTCGCCCCACCTTTTCTGAAATTGTGCTCAAAGGGCATGAGATAGAAGCAGCTGGAGTTGAACCCACCTTGAGAGAAACACCCAGACTCACCAAGCAGGAACTAACTGTTCCAGCTGACAAAACCTCACCTCAGCTCAGCTCACAGACCAGGCAATATCATGCAGCCTTCACTAGGCAGGGGTATTTAACAAGGAGATGAGCGTACATGGTAGGAATGCTGGAGAGAAGCAGAGCAAATACAACAATTCCACTTAAAAACAAAATCCTTCATCATTCGCACCACAGATAATCTGCCGTGAATTAGCAGTCATGAAGGTGGAGTGGTAGAAGCCACAGCAGCCAGGTCTGGGCTCCTTCCACAGCCTACTCTCCAGTCACTGTGGGCTGTAAAGTAAATAGCAGGAACCACAGCGCTATTCTTTCAGGTTTCATTTACAGTGACCGCGGGTTGGACAAGAGAGGTACTCGGATAGTCTGGCACTGCCTATTTTATGAAAAGCAGAGCCTGGGAGTGCAAATGAAGCATAAGGAGTATACATCCTTACGTTTGCTGTGCCACAGCTTTCCTATGTAGAATGAGCAGCAGAAACGATCACTCTGTCTAACAAGCCTGCCTGCTCTGTTTATCCTCTCCTGTCCCTTCTGTCACCACATCCTTCCACCTCCTCACCCAGCCCCTCATAAAACCCTCTAGCTGTCTCTTAAGCTCATTCATACACCCTGCTTCACTGCCCTCACTTGGCAGCCTCCCTGTTTAGTGGGCT
Source organism: Dromococcyx pavoninus (assembly GCA_033558185.1). Classification (NCBI taxonomy): domain Eukaryota; kingdom Metazoa; phylum Chordata; class Aves; order Cuculiformes; family Neomorphidae; genus Dromococcyx; species Dromococcyx pavoninus. The sequence continues at coordinate 658,376 of JAUMJL010000111.1, forward strand.
CAGAAGCAAACAGCTCTGCCAATTCTCACATTAAACGTAGCTGGTGGTGGGCGCTTCACCTCCACAGTGGTGCACTCCCACCGACCCCAGCTCAGGAAGTCACTTGAGCATGACCAAGTGGAACCAGCTCACACCCCAGAAGGGAACACAGGAGGGAGGAAAGGAAAGCGCCGATATTTCCATGGGGCACTTCACTTCTGTGGGTCACTGCTGAGGCAGACACTCTCCAGCAGAGCTCACGGCAGGACTGGGGCCCTCCCTTCCACAAATCTTCACGGTCAAAATGCTCCAAACCCTTTGTTTCAAGTCTCTCTCACCCTTTGCCCTGTGCAGAGACACGATCGTATTCGTCTTTCCCCACCATCCTCCTTACACATAGGAGATATGAGATGTCTTCCCTTCTACCATGAACCCTCTCAGAGAGATGTCCTACCTAAAATCCACATAGGCCACATGGAGAAGCCTTTGCAGTTGGCCATAGTGTCCTCACAAAAAAAACCATTATGACACTGGATGCAGCTCTGCCTTCTTGTAGGGACTAAATCAGAGTTGTGGTGTGGGCTCTTTCCTCTGTGGATATACCCATTAACCTGTTTCACAGCAGCCCTGTAACAGTCTGATCACCACAAAGACTTTTCTGTAATAACCTTTAAATCCTCTCACACCTGCTTCCTGCTAAAGCACTCCCTATCCACGCAGAGACACACAGTCTCTGCCCACTCTTATTGCTGTTGTCATTAGGACAAATAATCTTCAACTACCTGCAAAATTAAGATAAATAGGCACTCAGACCTATTTTTAATAATGAAATACAAATCGCCCCACAACCCTAGGTATTTGAATGACAGTGTGCACATTACTCCTTTCTCAGCCAGCCACTGCCTCCTCATCTGTAAAATGGGGCAATCGCGCTTCTTGCATCTGAGTGACAGTGTTTGCAAACATCAAGAAATGACTCTACAGAAGCCAAAAAGGAGTGCTCTATTTGCATGCAAATTCATGTAAAAAATTAATCCTCACGTGGTTCCAGAAACATGATGCATACAAATACATTACTGCAAGCCTGAGAAATTTAGCTTAAGAAGCACAGCCAACTGTTTTCTACACTGACTGGGGAGGAGGGGGGGGGCAGGAATCTGACAATGCACCTTCCTTTCTTTAACTGTTAACTCCTCATTCTAAATCTAATATTGATGCTTAATTTTCCATTGGCATTTCGACCATAAGAGAGCAGAGGACAAACAGGAATGGCAAAGACAATTCATTTATTTCACCCTTTCCTCATTCCTTGGGTCAGCTACTCCCTCTCTGAATCAGTGCTAGACCTGCTTGAATAGCTGAGAATGAACCTTCCACAAAGTGTGGATTTACTTTTACTAAATCCTCTAAGTATTAAAGCTCTTCACACCATTTGGTCTTGAAGCGATGCAAGAGTGAGGTGTGGACACCAGTGACAATAAAGAACCATCTGGCAAAGTGAACTCCAGGCAAACAATGACAAGCACAAGTGAAAAGAATTGCAATGATTTCCACAAACATGTGAAATACTATAAACTGTGTGACTTAGCAGCTTCCTCCTCCTTGCAAGTAAATAAACATGTCTGCAGTAGGCTGTTTGGTTCTGTCTTTTATATGAGCTGAGAATACACAGAGACTCCCTCCATTTGCATTTTGCCTTTAAAAGAATATATGCAGATTGGTGAGCAAGGGGGGAAAAAGGGGAGAAAGAAAGAAAAAATAAGAACTAACCAGACTTCACTTTTTCTTGGTTCTTTACTGTCAGGGTGATGTACTGGAAGTCTTTATTTCTTTCAGCTTGGGCCCCTCAGTAGTTCATTCTCCTTCCAGCCTGTTCTCATGCCTTTCTTATCACCTGCTGAGGCCTTGATCATGGACAGAGCAGACAAGCAGCAGGGGACAATTAGAGAGGAGTTCAGACTTTGATCATTTGACCATATGTGAATACAACAGCTGACCACATGTTTTAAAAGACAACTAACTTAAAAGTATTAAAAAAATCACAAAGCAGGCATAGATACTTAAATTTACATTTTAATTATCTGGCACAATGGTGCATTCAACTTTGCAGAATATTGAATTTTTTCCTAAATGTACACATCTCCAAAAGGAAAACCAGCACTTTTTCTGCTTCTCCAGGATACTGTCACTAAAATAAACATTTGGATGATTTAAAAATAAACAAACATATCTATCTAGTAACCTGCAGTTTCTACTGAGAGATAAATTCACAAATAATTTCTGGTCCACAGATAGCATAATTTAAATGGAATAACCCAGTATTACTTTACATTTAAAAACATCATGTATTCAATAGCACACAGACATGTCACCCTGCAGTTCTTAAATAAGTGAATATTTTTTTTTCTGGGATACAACAGGATTTAAATGTTCAGCTTTTGTAATTCTGTGGTTCTGACTGCTCAATTGCTTGCTTTTCTTAAAAAGAAAAAAGAAAGAACAGGAAAAATGAATCTTCATTTGCACAATGGTATTACTTATGTTTAATATTTAGGTTATCAAAGTAGAATGGGTCCAGTTTGTGCAGTTTAACTGCAATCACCTGACCCCAAGTACTTGGAAAAAATCATTGTTGCAAATTTTTGTATACAATAGAAGCTTTGTCATCATTTCTGGAGATATACCATTCATTTATCTCCTGTACCTACCAGGTAATTAACATATTCATGAAATGGCTATTTACTCTCAAATACGAGGATAATAGAAAAATAACACTAATTGTTTTGACAGCAGTTTGCTTAGGAGTTATCTGAGGCAACAAATGTTTCTTTTGTAGTTGGAGGAAGGCAGAAACGCTCCTTTCTGTAAACAGTTCTGACTTCAGCTTTCCTTTCTCTCTGAATATCAGACACTACCAAGCAAAAAACCGGGGAATCAGTGACAGAAGGAAGATTTAAAATTTACATCATATTCAGCTTGGTTTGGATAATAATTGTTTGCATATTCTTATTATAATGAAAACCACAGACTACAACAACATTTTTGAGAATGAGATGTAACGTATTTTGCAAAGTACAAGCAGAACTAGACCGCTTGCTAACTAAATGAAACAGTGATACTTAATGGTGCATGAAGGGTGTGTATGTAATTTTTTTAAGAGGCTTGGGCTATTATGACACGGTCTTTCAAAGGCTATTTTTTATGTTTCTCTGACTGGACTATAAAATGTCTCCTTCCTGGCCCAAGCCTGCTCCTAATGAGGACAGAGGGGTGAGTGCTGACAGCAGGGCAGTGAGCACACTCTGCCTTGCCTCACTTCTGCAGCAGGCAACAGCAGCAGCGACCCATCCGGGGCGAGAAGGGCACGTTCTGGCTTTGCTGCTGCGCCTCCAGCTCAGCCAGGCTCACGCTACCTCAGAACACCGTAAGCTTCCTCAGTTTTACACTGTGCAGCATCACATCCAGCTGCCCCCACCAGCGATGCCTCGAGGTGGCCTCAAAAATGGCCAAGGCCGCTCCAGCAGCAAAGAGCCATCTCTCACATCTCACACGCCCTTAGCTCAGCTGGCTGCCAGCACCAACCCTGCCAACCTCAGAGGCCACCTCGGACCCGCCATCCGCCACAGCAAACCAAGCGTGCAGGGCGGGAACGTGACGGCCATCTTAACGACACGTTGGATCTCCTTGCTGGGATTCAGAGCAAGAAGAGAAGGAACAAAATGCAGCTGGAAGAGGGGAGTAAGCTCAGAGAATCGAAGAGCAAACCTCTCCAAGCCTGGCAGCTTATCAAAAGGAAAAAATAATCAGTGCGATGTTTGTCTGCAGCCCACCAAGCCTCTCTTGCTCACAATATAGAAGATATTAAAGCTAATCAAATATGAATTATCAGCAAATTTGCCACTTGCTTTTCAGCCTGAGGCTGGGAAGTGAGTGGCAGAGGGTTTCTGGGCTTTTCCAGGTTACCCTGGAAGGAATTTGAGTTTGTTTTTAAAACCAAAGTTCACCTCCTCAGCACCGCACAATGACTCCAACACTCAAAAGCAATTGTTCTCACTGAAAATCTTCCTGCACCTAAGGGCTCTCCACAATAAAATATGAATGCAGTATTAATTAAATATAGATGCAATTTCCTCCTCCTTTTTCTCCTTAGCTGCTATCAAGAACATTAGTGCAGGAGCCTAAGGAAAGCATTGCTAACGGAGAACAGCTGCTGCACTAATTAAGCGCCGTGGTCTGTTGGCCAGGCATGGGCCCAGCAACCAAGCACCTGACTTCTCCCCTCGCAATTCACACACAGTGGCTCCGGGCACGCGGCTTCAGCTCATGCTAAGCCAGATGCTTTGCACTCACTCAGCTTTAAGCACAGGAGAAGACACCGTTGACCTCAAGAGAACAGGCTCACCACCGACCCCAATGAAATTTGATTTAGCTCCTTAAATGCAACAAGCATTGTCTCTATACAGAAGACACTACTAATTGTTCAAGTTTGCAGAGCATTTGGAGATATGCTTGGCAGCATTGCCATCTTTGGGAAATGCTAATGGAAAGCTACTGCCAAGGAATATTGTTGTTGTGTATGAGCTGCCAAAAATTCCAACCCCAGCAGACAGTCTGTTCAGAGTGCTCTAGCAAAACAAAGCAAACCCTGAGCTGATGGCTGCATTTTAGACTGCTGGGCCTATCTCTACCTTGAGGCCCTGTAAAAGAGAGGGTCAAACCCCCTTCCAAGAGCAGCAAACCCAGTGAGCAAGCGGGAAGGATCCAGCCATTGAAAGATCCTTTGCTTCCACTGACATACCAAGAGGACTCCAACTTCCATCTTCATCCTGGCTGGGCTATTCAACAGAAGATTTTTACTTCTGAAATCACTGGGTCAAAAATATTTTAAAACAAGATTCAAGATGGAAGAGGCCAAAACAGGGACAGGACATGACTAGGACTTCATAGTGCACTGACTACAGCACTCATATGTGTGGGGAAACCTGCCTTCCCATCGCTGCACTGTGGCTGATGAGCCACTTCTTGTGATGCCATCTTCTGTACCACGTGTAAGCAATGCTCCTCCATCACCACCTGCTCCCAGTTTAGCCCATTATGATTTAACATTCTCCATCTGTACAATAGGAGCAATGGTACTTCCTGACCTCACAGCTATGTGTGTGTATCTGCATGTGTGAAGATAAATATATTAAAGATTGGGAGGCATTCAGGTCCTGGACCAATGGGAGCTATATAAGTGCCAAGGAGACAAAGACAAATGAGGGCCATATAAATAGATGGCTGGAGAGCTGCAGCCCTGAGGCTACAGGCAGGGAAGGGGCAGAGACAGAGACCAGAGCTGGAGAACCGTGGGAAAGAGCCCTGTTTGAAGTATCTAACAGAGCATGCAAGTGCCAAGGGAGCGCAGAATAAAGCCCAGCTCCCTCACACTGGGAAACTGTGCTGACACTCCTGCCTTCAGGAGGCAGCCCATGGAGAATGATATGGGGTTGTCAAAATAAGCCTGGCTTTAGATCAACAGCTGGATAATGGGGACTGGTCACACACATAAGCCCTCCCGTGGCTTCTGAAGAGATACCAGTGATGTAAAGGGAACCGCTGCATTCAAAACAGCTCTCAGCAGAGACAGGTCCTGGGCTCACCTGGCACTAACCCCTCCCTTGCTGCAGACAGTTTGAATGGGGAAGCAAGGACTGAGCAAGCAGAGGGGTCCCCACTCCACAGGCACCTCCAAGGCTTGGGGATGGTCTCCAAAGGGCAGATCCATCCCTCACTTGCCTCTGCATCCCTGGTCTTGGGTGGACTTTAGTCTCCAGCTCTGTCAATCCTGCTGTGAAATGCACTTTATAAAGTGCCATAAATCATAAAACACATCTCCCCCTCAGATCCACTGCCTCTTCTGCAGCTACTGAGGAGGAAAAAAGGCACCTGGGAGAAATCTGGCCCACAAAGGTTCACAGAAGACTGCACACAGCGCCTTGCTGGCAAAGAAAGAAAAAAGAACAGAGGAAAGGCAGAGACTGTAAGAGGTTAGAGGGAAAAGCAGCAGCATCTTCTGAGAGCTCCCTGAGCTTTTCTGCCTTGCAAGATTTGGGGATCTCTCACAGCTTTTAAGAAGGCAGCAGCAGCATTTTTTGGGGAAAAGACCACAGCATCGAAGGGCTACAGATGCTAACTATCTATGTATTTACAAAGGAAATATGATGATTTTGCCACAGTGGGTCTTTAAAGCACCTCCCATGCCACCAACTGGCTAAGCAAGGGGAGAGACCAAGAGCATCCGCTCTCAATTTCTTCACTGATACACATAGATACTGTTAAAGCAGCATCTCGTCTGGGCTTTATTAAACATATTTATTAAGGCAGTACCCAGAGGCTCAATAATACACAAACATGCAGGTAGTCCCACCTCCAAAAATATTTAAAGGCAAACCACAGAGCACAGCAAGGAAGAGGGAACTGGCAGAGGGTTATAACAGAATGTATCTCTTCAAATTCAGAGCAGCTGAGAACAGAGTCACATAGCTGATTAAAGGATGGGAGATGCATTTTGGTGAGAGACTTCAGTCTAATTAGCTTATCAAAGCCTAGGTGCATACACACCTATGTGGGAACCAAACTGTGATAAGAGAGTTTCCCAGTCTAGCAAAGGCCTAGCAGAAACTGAAGACAAACATAGTCTGACTAGGCTGGAAGTAAGTCATTCACCACAGGTGTCAGTGATGCAGATCCATCACTACAGATTTTCAATGGAAACAAAGCAAATTGTTTAGAAAAGCATCCTTGTTCAAACAAATTCATGCATTTCAGGAAAATCCTATTGCCTGTTTTAGAGGGGTGATCAGACAGGGTGATCACAATAGAACTAAAACCAAATTTCTCTGAACTCCAAGGATTAATCAAACTGAAAGATATTTAATAGTGCAGCAAAGGATGGGGAGAAAAACTAGAATGCAGCAACAATACATATTTGCTCCTGTTTATCTCACAGGAAGAAGGATGAGATTTGTATTTCTCTCCAGGGTCTTAAACTGCTTTAAGATAAAAATCAAGTTCCCCAACTATTCCAGACAAACAGACTGAAATGTACTGATACGTAGTTTTTGCCTGGGGCTTAGAAAATTTCTCAGCACTGCCACACTCTGCAAGTCTTCAGTTTAAACACTGCCTCCACTCTCCCAAAAAAAGGAAAGCAGAGATCTGAATTCACCAAAACTGATAGGGATGCAAAGCAGAGGAAGCCTTTTCTAGTGGAATTACTCTTCGGTTTTGCCCTCCTCACAGGAACTGATGCAGGAAAGCCAAAATCCCCACACATCCATACAGGATGATGAGGCACCAGATAACTCAGATAATATCATCCTGCTTGATATTGGATGCAAGGACTTGAAGGTATCAGCTCTCAGCTCTATCCAAAAGATACCAAACCTACAATTAACACAGAAGTTTAGGAAAAGTGTGGCTTTAAGACAGAAAGTCGTTTGACAGTGTGACCAAATCTCACATACCCAAAACCCGCCATGAATTGTCTGAAAAATACATCTATCTGTATTCTGGCTCCAAAACTTCACTCTGTTTTTGGGAGTTTGAGGGTTGGTTGGGGTTTTTTTTGGGGGGGGGGGGGGTGTTTGCTGATTTTGTTGAGTTTTGGTTGGTTGGTGTTTAATTTTGGTAAGACTACTAAACCTCTTAAAACTGGAAGCTCCCCAAAAACTGGAACTTGGGAAAAAAAATCCAACACAACAAATGCATCACAAAAAATACTGTAAATCTGACTGAACTAATCTCCTCCTCCAGGGTCTGCTGAGCTGGCTAGGATGAGTTCAGCTGATGGCACAGGACTTTATCCAAGTAATTCCACCAAATCATACTCATCAAATCATGACTGCTCATTTTTAGGGCAGGCCTTAAACGCACCATAGGTTTTTCATGGTCTTTACCTCACCTGTGTTCTTATATTAAATCTTATCCTGAGTTACGATGCTAAAGCAACAAAAACAGAATGAAGCCCCTATTTTCATGTACCATACTAAACTGTTTTGCCCACAATCATACATGCAGTTGAAATCTGTTGCATTCTTGCTGTTTCCAGAAGTTCTGAAGTGTAAAAATCATCTGAGATAGAAGAAATCACAGTAGCAAAATCCAACAACTACCCTTACTTTTTAAAACAAACATTTCACCTAGGTTTAGCCAAAAAAAAATTTAGGAAAACAATACACGGTTACTTAATCCTCAGGACACATTCATGCTGTTACAACGATGCCTTCACTGACTAGGGAAAGCACTGAGTTTTTACAAAGAGGCAAGAGAAAGGGCTGACAGCTAGAAAGGAGATATTTGACAAACAAACCACTCCAGGGCAGCAATTGGAAGGGCATTAGGGGTTTCAGAGAGAAAGATACTCTATGTACCACCCTCTTGGAGCTGGTCCATTATTAATCTTAAAGTTAAGAGTCCAGTGCACTGGGAGGCAGAGCCTGCCCCAGATCCAGTCCTGACATTTCTACTCTGCACAATTTTGATTAAATCCTTCTCCACTTCCTTGACTGTATTATAAAACAGGGATGATAATACAGCATCCAGAGCCTGTGGTGATGATCACTGGACTGTACAATTTTACTTTTTGCCCAGTGAAAGGGACCACAGGAGAAACCACCTCTTGCCCTTCTGTTGTCGTGAGATGTAATTCAGCAGCTCTTATAAGTCTTAGTTCAGTTTTTCTCAGCCCTCTAGAACAGCAAGGGTGTGCCCATTCCTCAGTCACTCAGAGGAAAGCATCCCCACCACCAGCTGCACCCTCCATACAACACTCAGCCTCAAGACAAGCAGTGCTCCTGCCTAAAGGAAAAAGGAGTTCTCTGGCACATTAGAGCCCTGTCCCTACACAGCCACACTGACCCAAGGGCTGGTCCAGTTAATACAGCTGGTCCCTGATCAAGCAGCCTTATATAGAGTTCACTTCCCTTTGTTTGCCCTCACAGGTCCAAAAGCAACATACAATGAAAGGGCACATCCCCAACAGGGTCAAGTGAGCCAAGACAATAAGGAGAACGAGATACACTGAGACCTCTTCCCTTTGTGATGTTACTCCTGATTTTTCAAGCATCTGCAGTTACATAAAGAAGGCTCTAAATTTGAGGAGAAACTGAATCTTGGCTCCTTTCCACTTTTTTGCATTTTAAAAAGAGAGAGGGGAGGGGAAAAAAAAGAAACAAAACTCTTCATATTTGTTCTTTGCTGGTTTCATACTTTGGAGCTGTCAGACTTCCACCATCACATCTCTCATGCTCCTGAGTGCATGCAAACACTGACAAGGAGCTCCTGGCACTGCCCGAAGGAAAAGTCAAGGCACAGGATGAAAACTCAGCTGAATCTGAGGGAACTGTAAACCTCCCACACCAGCAGGTCCCCGACAGTAGAGCTCCCACTCCAGGTCTCCAGCTCCCAGGGCCAGATTCACCCCTGCCCAGCAGCTGCGAGAGGCTCTCTGTGGCCCAGCTACCACTAGAGGAGGTCAGAGTGCCACAGAGAGAAGGGGTGCGACGCTTCCCAAAGCTCTGGGAGACGAATTACAGCCGAAATTACCATAAACAGGCTTTGCCACCCTCCTTAATTTTTACACTTTCATAGCTGCGTAGTCTCTTCAGTTTTACTGAGTTTCAGCACTCGTTAATGGGGAAGGGAATCCAAGATATCTCCAAATTTAATCTAAAACCTAGATCCCAAACCAGTAATCATCACTTCTAGACTATAGTCATCACTAATGATACTAAATAATGATGTTTCAGAGAATTTCAGCTGCGGGAATAAAAAAAGCTGCAAGACAGAATTATCTATTTTATTTTTAAGCAAAACTGGGAGTTTCTATTCTTCTATTCCTTCCTATTATCCTCACAGAAAATCTTCAAAATATGAGCTGAATGCAAAATAAAAGTTGGCAAACCAAGACAGCAGGACAGCCTTCAAAAGGACTCAATTTAAACATAAAAGATAATCTTCCCATTTTTATAACCATCTCATCATTTTGGGTGGACCTAATTGCTAATTTTCAAGGGTACAGCACTGCTTATTTTGTGGGCAAGACTCTGACATTGGCAGAAGAGAAAAAAAAGCTATCATTTTGAAAGATAGAAGACTGCCGACCTCAGCCAATTTCAGATTGTGGCTGCAGTTTGGGAATTGTGTCTTGTTTACCTATCGAGTGTTTTTAGAGCCTTAAAAAGAAGCAGAATTGTTGCCAAAAGCTTTGAGCCTACCTCTCCAAAGAGTACATTTGGCTGTATCCCACTTACAGGGAGATACGCTGGAATTTAAACTCCTAGGCATGCTTTGTGCATGTTAAAATCTAATATCTCATCACCCTGACAGACTCACCAAAGGTGCAGGACTCACCCTTACGTGTTGCTGCAGTGTGAAGCACCACTTTGGGAACAGCTGATGGTTTCATTCTCTGCAGGAGATGCTTGGATGGAGTTCCTGAATAAGGGCCACTCCAGCCAGTGAAGAAGCACATCACAAAACCTAGATCCTAGATCTCTGCTAAACACCCAAAAGGGGAAAATTCCCATGGCAATGCCTTAAGAATTCAGCGGGAGAAAATAGGAGAACGTGCATTATTAAGTAACTGTCAACAGCATGGGTAGGTATTATGCATTATGCCAACTACAAGTCTAATTATTTATGTCTATATACACAGAGACGCACACATATAAACAAACACAGGCATTCATGTATAGATTTAGGGAGAACAGGTTCTCCTTTTAGGTATTGAAATCCCTAATGCAATATTTTTCCACTTAGGAAACCCATGTATGATCTCTCTATTCTTTTGACATAACAAGATCTGTTAAAAAAAAACAGACAAACAAAAAAAACCAAAACAAAAAACCCTTTCAGTTGTAAAAACAAGTCCTTCTGCAGCAAATATCAACTACAGTCCACAGTGCTAGACTGAAATTTCAGCAAAAAGCAAAGAATATACAGTGGTTCTAATGTATATGTATATATACAAAAATCTACCACAGGCATTATGTTGTGGCACCAGAAACAAAAAAAAAGAAAAATAAAATTATTGATAAGACAAAACTCTGAATTTAAAAATCCAGCTAGAGAATAAGTTCTTCACCAACCTCCAGAGTGTTTCCCACCTGCAATAGGAATTGCTGTAGCCAGGATTCAAGATTTAGGATGCAGTAAGGCACTGCTCTTTAAAATACATTTGATATGCCAACAGCCAAACTAGACTATGAGTGAAGTCTATTACAGGAACATATTTTCTGAAATACGATATTTTAACACAATGGTGGCTATTTTTGAACTTTAAATAAACAGTGCTACTAAGCTATGAAATAAACTCTACAGGCTCTTGCAAATAGCTCTATCAATTTGGATTAAGCAGCATACATTTCATGTGGCAAAAGGTACACTGTATTCAGTGCTGAACTTAGCTATTTTAAAAATTAATTAGGCAATTATACTCATGAGGAAACTGTTCTAGTAATTCAGCTGCTTAATCAAATCCCAGGTACCAAATTATGGACCTGATCCTGCAGTTCTTATTCAAGTCAAACTCCTATTGATGTCAGTGGGAGTTTTGCCTAATTAAAGATCAGGACATACGCGTGTGCAAGCTTGGTTTTAAACGATGGCTTTGAATTTAGTCTTAGGAATAAGAGTATGGCTCTGAATCCCAAATCATTGCCTACAAGTTTCTCACGTGAGACTGCAAGTATATTAATATATATTTTTCCTAAGTTTGGCTCCAATTAACTTCTAGCTGAAGTCTGGAAATTTAGCTAAAGAGTCTTACAAGGCCCAATGGCAAATTGACCTAGTTTTGCGTATTTTTAAACCAATTAGATACTGTTACAAAACAAGAGGCAAGTTGTAAAAATATTGGCTATGAATCACGCTTAGAGGCACTCGCTGGGTTTGTGTCATTGTTTTGCTCAGCTCAGTCCACACAAGCTGTCTCCGAGGGGTGAGATGAGTAAGTTTGCTTATGTCATTCCCAAAAGGGACTGTCTCAAACACAGGGACTCTGGTAATGTGCCCAAGTTTTTTCTGAACAGGCTGCAGCACAGAGATGCAAGGAGGAATATTTGGGATGAAGGAGGAGGAACTGTGTCCTCCCTCACGCTCTTCATGCTAGTCCCAACCACCAGAGCTGCCTTTGTGGGATGCACTTCAGGCAGGAGCAGGCTGGGCTCACAGGTTCATGCAAGAGAAGTGTCTTCACCCCTGGCTGCTTATTTTGACGTTCCTGACGATATCAAACCTGATGCTTTCTGAGCGGCTGTACTGACATACTCTGCTGATCTTGCCTCTTCAGATGCCTTGGTGATGTGTCAAGGGGCATACACTGAAGCATCACAAGCTAGGAAAAGGTAGACCAAAAACAGTCAACAAGCAACAAATCTGGTGGAGCATAAGATTGCTAAACGCTGACAGTTGCCTGATCAGTATTAGATTCTTAAAGGGCAATGCCTTTAAGAATCTAATGTCTGCCGAAAACCATCGGAGTGGACATGTACCCTACATTCCTTCTGCTCAATGGCAAGGAAGAGCAGCAATCCTCTTTTTTGTTTAAGCAAAATAGAAACAATATTTGCCAGAGAGCACTGGGCTGTCTGTGCTCTTGCTAACTTACGCCCTGAAAGCAGGAAGGACAAGAACTCATGTGTCTGAAGATAGAAGGAAATCACATTTCTGTCTAATATACTGGAGCAATTGACCATGAAAAGGTTACACGTTAGGAAATAATTATCTCTAGACACAGCTACTGACACGGTCAGTGTCCACAAGGATTATTTCCTGCTAACCCAGTGCCCGCTGCCTGGAAGGGAGGTGGTTCTCACCCAGTCGTTATCCTGTGTAGTTCCCCGGCCCCACATTCCACTGATGCTAATGGCACTTGTGCACTGAGTGGCCCAGCAGCTGAAGCAGATAACCAGGAGTGAAGGGGTTAAGTGCCTGTCACAATAGAAACCTCTGGGGGCACTTGACCTTTTCACATTTTTTATTCAGGAATGAGCATTTTGTGCCTGTTTGAGGAAGTTCATCTACATTTGTCCTCATTCTTCACCCTGTTTGCTTATTGTCCCTTCCCTTCACTCAATGCCCAAGTGTCCCATTAAGTACGGTGCAACCTCTGTTGATGAATATGAATTTAGGGCAAAGTTACAGAGAGGACACAAATACTGCACATTGATCAAGTGACTTACAAGGAATTTTAACATATCCAAGGCATATGTTTCTGCTGAATAGCTTCCTACACATATAATACTCACCTGTCAGTACTTTAGCCTGAAGAGGAAGAAAATCACACTACATGAGAAGCACTACACCAGCTGGAGCAATAGTCTCACAAGAGAATTAAAGATTTTTAAATACTAAAAATGCTAACACAAGACATTGACTTTCACATGCTAAACAATATGCATATTGAGAAAGCATAACGACTCCTGCCCTTGGTCTTTCATTCAGCAAATAGACTATGAACTCCCTTGTCGCGAGAGGGAGGGTCTGCAAACCTCTCTGGCTGCAAATCAGTCAAGGAGGATAAATCCAGAATGAGTTTGTCACCGTCTGTTTCATTTAGAGGCAGATATGCCAAAAAGGTACAAGCAATATTTAAGAGCTTGATCCTGCTGGGATCAAGGAGAGTTCTGTGTTGACTTAAATAAGAGCGGGCTCTGGTCTCAAAGCACGTGTGTCCAATTTGTTAATGTTTTGGGTTCAAATAAAAAACAAATCTCCAGTCTTCCCTGCATGGGAGTTTCAACCACATTTTTCCACTGGGGGAGAGCATCAGGGCTTAGACAAGAAAGAGTTTCTGAATGATCTAAGTGAATTGTCCTAAGGAGACTGGCATTACTGTGAGCTTTGAACACAACTACAGAGGGTCTTTTATAGATGTACTCCAGAGGGGAGATCCTTAGATGGGTCCTTTAATGCCTGCCCCCATATGCAATCCAGATGAAATTCTTTATCAGATGGGGCCCGGATCTTGCTCCCATTAAAAGTTCTGCCACTGAATTCAATGGGAGCAGATCTATTTCTCTTAGATGGTTATACAGCTCCCCTTATCTCAGTGCCTTAAAACTTTCATTCTTCTGAGGCAGGGGAATAATATTTTCTCCACTTGGCACACAGAGCACAGCCAAGGTGATGTAGTTGTGTGTCACACAGATCCAGGGCGGAAAAAAGGAACTCAAGTCCAAGTCGTATAAACCTTAGACCAAAGTATTATCTCTCACCTCGACACCATAGTGAAACCTCCTCTGCTAAGTGTAAACACAGAAGTCAGATTAGAACAACCAGCTTCCTTCACCTGTTTGGACAAGGAGGAACAGAAGCACATGAAAGCACCACATCCAAGTAGATCTCACTTCTGTCAAGTGTTTCCAACTGGTCCTCTTAAGGTAACATGTCCCTGTCCTTCCTCAGCCACTACTGCATGAACAGGAGCCACCCCTCAGCTGCTGAGTTGTGCTACGGTTCTAGGAAATGTCCTGCACAACTTGTAAGTCTCCGGTGGCAGCTTTCCAAGACTTCCCATCTTAGCAGATCAACCCAAGATAAAAGCAGTGTCCTAGTATTCCAGTAGGTATAAAACCAGCACCCTAGAAAAATGCCAGGGACCTTCATTCACTGTCCAGTGTCCCAGAGGTGGCAGGCAAGAGTGCATCGTTACCAAACTGTCCTTGAAGCACACTCACAAATGACCTTCTGGGAAGATTCAGCGCAGAGAAGGAGGCAGGTCCAGAGTAGAGCAAAAAGTAACTGAAGGCACCTCAAGCTCACACAAGAGTATCCCCAGTCAGTGTAAACCACAAAATCCCTGAAGTGCTGGAAGACCTCCAGAAAATTCCTTTGCATAGTCCTTGCTTCCAAGGGGCAGGCATGCTCCTCCAGTCACCACTCACTGACAGTGTCACCTCAAGCATCCAGGGATGTACATGAGGATGGGGCCATGCAGCAGGGAACAGCAGTACTACAGGAAGCGGTTTGCTCCAGGGACTCTTACACACAAGCATAGCAAGCCCATGCCATGTAAACACACCTGCAAGACATCACAGCAGCCTCCTGGAGAGGCAGCAGGATATGCTTCCCTGGCAGCCTCATCTCATACCTGTCTATAAATCATCCAGCACATTGCTGCACCTGACAGCTACTAATCGTCATTTAGCCCATGGCCACTCGGGTATTAAAAAGGAAGGTGTTTTGAAAGCTAAATCCCCTTCCTGAATGTTTATTATTGATTACATTTCTGTTAGGCCCAAAAGGGCTTTAGCTGGGAATCACACCTGCCAGTCCCCATACGCTGAAGGTTTTGTGTACAGAGAGGCAGAGAGAAGGCTGTTAGCAGCAACGGGAACCTGGGGAAGATATGGAGAAAGAATGTCTGGGAGGACCCAAAGTAGAACCCACATTCCCCATCTACAGTCCAACACCCTGCCCAATGGCTCCCTCTCCATTTCCAAGAGTACTGACCCAAATACATAAATGAAAGCAAGCATGGGTTGTTTATTTCCAAGTATGAACAGCATTGTTTCCCCTGGGCTCCATGTTTCTTGGCATTATTTGAACTGGAAACCAATCAGCCTGTATTCACTATTGATTTATTTTCTAAAAATCTCTCATCCCTAAAGTAACAGTGCCTTTCCATGTCTCAGCCTGCTGTTTAGTGACACAGTAATCTAAAAGCTATTGATCACTTGGGTCTCTACAGCCATAACACATCTTTCTAAGTGCCTTCATGCGGGACTATATTTGCAACATAAGTACTATAAATGGCAGGGATGCTAATGCAATCAACAAAGATATTAATAGAGATGTAACACTTGGATAGTAAAGCAGCGTGGACAAGGGCCAATAGAGGCCAGCACCAAGAAGGAACAAGTATGGTCATTATGAGAGAAGTTGCATTTCTCTTTGAATACAACATAGGCTGCAACTTAATTTCAGTATGAACAGGAATCCAAGCCTGGACACACGCTGGTCAGACTTGCCCCTGCCCAAGCAGAGAAGTATCAGATCAAGACAGTCTCATTCTGCTCCAGCACTTCTACTTGACTTCAAGTTTATCTGCAGTCCACAATATCCTGCAAACATTTTTGCTTTTCTACACTAGCAATTAGGATTGCTGTCCCACACAGGATCCAGAGCAAGCAAGGGATTTACACCTCACAGGAGACCTGCTGTTGCAGAAATGCTGTGCACTCCAGCTCTTCCTGCTTTTAAGAGATGTTATTAGCAGGCAGCACCTTGAAAATCAAACACTTCACGACTTTTTTCCCATGTTCCTCCACAGTCTATATGACCAAAAACCTAAGAGCTCATCATCAGACAGCACAGCAGCTTACATGACCAGCAGAATTACTGCAGACCTACCTCAGTCACACAGAAAGAACCTATGCTATTTAGACCAGGTAGCGTTCTAGTAGAAATGAGTAACTACACCAAATTAAGTCAGAAACAAGGTCTCTAGAGATGAGAGTCCAGTGCATTACCCCAGCTGAGACATCCCAGGAGCTACAAATTCAAATTAGAAACATTTGCCCAGCCCAGAGATAATGTGTCTGCAAGTCAATAGCTATCAGCATGCGCTGCCTTACCCAGCAAAGCAGCAGCAAACTGTGCCTGCCCAGTCCTCTCCTCCAACAAAAGCAGAGATGCACTTATTTTACATGGCAGGTCTGCAGCCTGGATAGTCTCCCATGCCTTGTGCAGCAGTGTTGTCTTAGTGACCAGAACAGGACATTTCCTCCAAAAACTGATACCCATTATGGCAACAGGACAGCAGCCCGTAACAGTGTTAGGCAGTGCGCCTGCGGACAGCGCTGCTCAGTAACATTCTTCCAGAAGCAGCTTTCAGGAGACATTTGTAACCATTTAAAATTTCCCACCCAAGAGGTTTTTCACTTGTCAGTTTACCTTGTGCCACAGGTTTTTAATTTAGTGGTACGGAAGAAACTTTATATGCCTCAAATTTTATATGTTAATGCCAGATGTGAACACACTAGCAGGTGTTCTCTCTCTCTGCCTTGCTGCACTTCTTGAGAAAGGATGCTCTGGTGCTGCAGTACCAAAGACTCAGACAGTCAGCAAAACTAGTGGCAGACCTGGAACCAGAAGCCCCTGTTCCTCAGCATTTCCCCCGGTGCCCCAGGGAATTCCAACTGGCAAGATAATCTGCTAACACGTACTTACTTCCCAGTCTTCTGAGCACAAAATATCCCTGGATGCAAAAGTCTTAAAGACAAAAATTTGATTTGCTAATTATGAAAGATAATAAGGAAATTGTTGAAGACCATGCTCTGTCTATTGCAACATGAGAACACATTCCAGCTGCTTCAATGTATTGAGTGGAGACTATTAATGCAAGCAGCCTTTAAATTAATGCAGGTGCCAGAATCTACTATGTAGACCTGAGATGAATGAACATGAAAAGCTGCAACTTCCTTTGATTGACATTGTTCCACTATAAATCAATGAGTTCCTTTGTGTATTTTACTGTTGGGTTTTTTTCAAGAAGTTAAATATTTTTGCAACTCTATACATGATGCCTGCATTTGCCCTCCTGGACTTTCAGCACTCTTTCCAATGCATCCCTGAGGATGAGCCAAACAACTCTGAACTCTGCTAATGTTATAAAACAGTGAAAAATAGCATTACTTGTTAATGGTTTTGAAGAGTTTGCACATGTTACATGATAAGCAATATTTTCTTGCTAGCAGCACTGACCAAATATTGCTGTCACTGCCAGGGCCCTCTTCCTCCATAGCCAGGGCTAGAAGAGATGGCCAGCCAGGAACTCTGCCTCCCCCAAGCCCATCTCTCATTTTCCAGTTGGTCCTTCACCAAGAATGGACCCTGCACATTCAAGGGAAGCAAGATTGGTCCTGGGTACAGCCAAGGCGAGTGACCGGGCAGAGCAGACATCTTGTCTTGCCTCACTCTGTATCAACAGGCACTTGATACCTGCCTCAGCCTCCAACTTGAAACACTCAATTCATTTCAGAGCAGAGTCCATCCTTAGCAGGACACTTGTGCAACTGAGGAGCACACGTGTTTGCCCCAAACCAGCCTGCTTCAAGCACTCATTCAGCATTATAACCTTAAGCAATGGGTGGGGGGGGGGAGAAGGGGCCCAGGACAGCTCGGCACGATAGCACAGAAGCCACGAAGGGGCCCATTTCAGTTTGATTTGTTGCAGCACTCTAGATGCAAGATGAAATCTGAGAGATGAGATCTGAGCAATTTCTTGCTTCTCTTCTTTCTGGACAGTATATTAACACTATAAAGAAGGCTGAACAGTGGGGCTTCCCAACTCCATTATTGTCAAGGCCTATTTCAAAGGCAGTGGCTGAAATGCCCAGTGCTGCCTTTGTTGATGTTGGACACAGGTCTCCTTCACGTTGCACTGCAAGGCTGAGCAAAATAAAAATAAGCTTTCTCTGGAGGGCTGAAGGAGGGGAGAGACAGGAGGAGTACTGGCCTGAGCCTACACACGCTGCTCATTACTTTCACACTACTCTCAAGTTACTTGTGTAAAAGTAGGGGAAGCAGAAAAGCCACAACAGATGCCCGTTCTCCTACCTGAAGTCCTGCACCTGACTTTCTAAGCACTAGTGTGAAGCCAAGCGGGGCTGTAATTGGGTGCTGCAATCTAATCAACACTGTCAGTCAGCCTGCCACACCTGCCACCAACCATTCTGGTCAGAGAGAAATACAAAACGCAGGGACTCTTTTATTTTTCATCTCCAGGAGAGGGTTTATTTCTCCCCAAGACCCATGACAAGCTTGTTACAGACCGTTTCAATTCGAATCAACTTGTCAAGAAAAGAAAGTGGAAAAAAATGCATTAATTAAACAGCTTTACTCATGCAGAAAAGCTGCCAGCGTGAGCATTTTAAATTACCTGGGCACACCTAGTGGATTTGCATTCCCTTGGCACAGCTTTACTCTGGCCCACAAAGCATCATCCACTTCATACTTCCATCTGAGCAAGGAACAAAAGAGGCTGACAGCCCAGCACCACCTTCCCCACTTGGGGGCTAGCGCCCTTTCCGAGGGATTTTGTGTCAGTTTATGCAGAAACCTTGCTCCTGCTAGATGCAGGGACAGGAAGTTTGGATTCTTCTATAAAACTAAAGACCAAGGCAAAAAGAGGCCTTCCAGAAACAAAGGAGGTGGAGCTGCAGCCGGCAGGGGGGTAACTGCATGCCATTGTTAAATATTAACATAAAATAAAGCAGTAGAAATGGATGTCCATCAACAGAATTAGAAGGAACTAAGTGAGTTTAAGAACAAAAGGTTTACTTATTTAAATTACAGGAGATGAAAAACAGCTGGGAACGCAATTTATAGCGCAAAGTACAAAGCTACAAGACTGTTAAATGCAATTATATTTCAAAGTACTTTTCTCCTTCCATTTTAAACTAAACATTTACAATTATTTTAACTAAAATAAAACTAATGACAATGCAAGCCTTTAGATGTTTCATCCCTTCCCTCAAACACTTTCAAATTCAGCTCATCCGTTTACATTAACTAGTTTGATTCCCTCATCCGAGTAGAGGTCTGCCTTTCAGATAGGAGACTAAAGCATGAAGAAAGAAAACCACTGTGAGAAGATCTTTATTTCTTTAAAATTACCTCTTACTATTAAATTCATGGACCTTAGATTGTGCTTTCATATTTGTCTTTATCACTTCTCTGCACAAAGGAAGAGTGGAAAAGTAGCTGACTAATTAACTTTACTCTTTGTTACATCTGATTTGTACATTTGGTCATAGCAGCGATGCCTATCAGTAAAGATATTTAAAGATGTTCAAAGGTTTGAGGCTTTGGGGTTTTTTTCCTCTGCTTGAGAAAAAGAACAGCAGTGATCAAAGCCTCTGGGCCAACAGGGCTGAGCACAGAGATGTCGTCTGCAACACGGCTAGGTTTTCAAATCACCCAGTACTGCCCTTGTTGTTCTTCCACTAACACCTGGAGAGTTTTGTTGCAGGTAAAAACCCTGCTGTCACCCAAGACACTGGTTTCTTTTCCTTTGTTTCTACAGAGCTGCCATTTGGTTCTGTTGGGCTCAGGAGCAGACTCTGAACCTCAATGGGCAGCTCCATCACTGGCTCCGGTAAAGCCCTGTCCAGTGATTTCATTTTTAATTCCAGGTGTTTCTAGCACAGAACCATAAAACCGGACCCTGCCCTGTGGAGAACTGAACCACCTCTGTCTCTTCAAGATGTCCCTTGTGCCTTACTGGATTAGACCCCTTATTTAAAAGACCCCAGGTTCCACTTCAGCATAGCAAAGGGTTCACAGCCATCCAGCAGAGGTGCATCTCTAACAGTGACTGCTTATGGCCATGGAACATTCAAAATTAGAGCAAAGTGGTCTTCAGGAAAATCAAAATGCTTGCACAATCAGCTTTACCCCAGTACTATCTTTTCCAACAAAAACAAGTTCAGGATCTTAGTCACACATCCAAATATTACATTTCTTGAAGTTTCCTTCTATTATAACTTTCACACTTGAAATATGTTCAAGAGCTAAGTGAAACCCTTTTGTCTCAGTTTAAAAAAAACAACACTTTTATTGCTTTCAAAACGAAATGGTTTGCAGCTCCTTGCTGTGACAAATTTTTCTCGATTTAGGTCATATTACAAAAAAATTACTTTTTTTCAGATGCCAAATACCTTCCAAAGGAAAAAAAAAAGAATCAGTTACTTGGATAGATCTTTTTAAAGTTAGGAACATACTTCAAATGTTCTGGGCTGCAACAAACCATTGGTTTTGAGTCACCTGAAAACAAAAAAATCAGGGATTCACCAAAAATTCACTGAAAAATGTAACAGCCATGCTAACGAGCTATAAAAACACATGCACATATAAATTAGTTTATGTTCTTGTTCTGACAACAGCCTGTGCCAGATGTTTCAGAGAGTGACACAAGAAGCCTAGAATTAGACAGATGTGAGATAATCTGCCTCCCACCACGGGTGTCTTCCTAATCCCTTAAAACCTGAAGCAGAAGGTTGAGTGTCTTTCCAAAAACAACACAACACTTTCTGTTTGCATTTACTATTATTAAAGGCAAAGCTAGCAATGACATGTTTTACAAGCCTTGTCTTCAGTTACTTACAGCTTTGCAAAACTTTGGACTGGAAATTTCATGCCAGGTACGTTTCTTGGACTTAATTTTTGCATTATCTTTGATAGTTTCTGCAAGAGATATTAAGGTACTTTTAAGAAAATGGCTCAAGGAATAGACAAAATTTCATAAACATTATAACAATTTCTTGCTGACCAGCTCAAGGCACAAACAGCTTTCCAACAAAATATTCCCTCATTCTTCAGCAGAGGGATTTTGCTGGTGACAGGGATTTTGCTGTGCCTTCCACTAATTTAAAAGAGGGGGAAAAAGCACATTTGGCCAGGTTGTAAATCTTTGGGCAAGAGTCAACATAGTTCTCTTTAAATACCATATGCACGAAGCAGTCTCCAGCCTGGGCTGAGCTGGATTTTCTCTTCCACTGCTCCCCAAACCACCAGGCTGAGGCTCAGGATGCTGCCACTCCCAAGATCCTGCTGCTTCTGGTACCAGCACGACATGAACAGGCTGCAGAAAATATGGGCAGAGAGAACAACATCTGGGAGAGAACAAACCAGGGAGTAACACTGAGTCGGAGAAACTGGAAGCTGAAAACTGCAGATGAGGGACTGATGCTGGGGCTAGGACATGGGAGCATTGCCTGAGGACTCAGGCATGGTGCTCGTGAGAGGCAAGGAGACAGCAGCTGGAAAAGCTACCATGGCATGGTGAAGTCCCTGAAGGTGACCGGGGACAGGGCAGAAACAGCACGTGCAGGGATTGGTAATGATATGAAGAGCATGGAAGAAAGCATGGGACAGGAACGGCACAGAAAAGAACCCCAGAAAGAAGATGCCATGCTCAAAAGGATAGGGAGAGCAATGAGACCACTTTACCAGAGGTTCCTCCATCAACAAAATACATCGGATTCCTAAAACGCTTCAGTCTTCCTCAACCAGTTCTCATCTGAAGGCATATCCATGGTTTTGTTTGTTCTATCAGAATCTCAGGAATTGCACACAAACTGTGTCAGGACACCGAAGTCTTGATTACTACAAAGTCGCAATACTTTGATGGAAATGTGTCAAAGATGGACCCCTGCGGGAAAAAACCCTGATACCCCAAAAACCACCGCAGTGCCTTGTGCAGTGGCCATGGCAGTACCACACAGACAGCTCCAACACCAGCATTGCTTCATTTCCATACAAATAACAGTGCACTTCATTTTTTCTTTTATTTTCTTTTTTAAATCCATCTAGGCGTTTCATTCAATACCAAGATCTTAGTAGAGTTCTCTTCCACCCAGCTTTGCTGGCTACAAGCTCCACATCTGAACCTTCTACACAACAGTCTGTGCTGCATCCATTGCTGGAGGAACAATTGGCCAGACAAGGGGACAGGGTGATGAGGGCCAGGTTTCACATGCATGGTTTGTTTATACACATAGTGTTACTGGCTTAACATAATATGCAATCTTAAACCAGTTCAGCCAACAAAAGCAGAAAGCTAAACAAACAATTGCTTTGTTTAAACTAAGTCTTATTCTTGCCTATCTTAAACAGATTAGGAACAGGTTAAATCTAAGATCTCTGCTGGACCATTCCATGCTGTCTTTTTGTTTAAAAGTGAAAATACATATGTAGGCAATCCACAAGCGAGACTGGTTTTGCCAGCATACTTCAGTAAAGGAAAGAAGTCCAGATGCTCAGATGGCTGAAGTGCTTGCAACCACAAAAATGGAAGTCAGTTCCTAAAGTTTTAACTGCAAACAAGATGTGGACAAGATAAGGAGGTGTAAAAACTGTTATTAGTGTCCTGACAAAAAGAAAATCTAGTTCCCAGGAAATCACTGCCAGAAGAGAGACCTTGTTAAGACATTGTTAATTTTGAAAATCAAATTATAAATTGTTCAGTTTAATAATTCCAGATATGCTGTGATCAACAAAAAGGAGAGGTTCCTTTTTTTTTAAATGGATGCATTAGCTTTGATTTTTATTTGGTTTGCTTGAATATTAATTTGTTTTTAAAGTCGTAGCTCTATAAAGTTTTTTTATGCGTGAAAGTCAGATTTCACAGTTTGAACCTATGAAAAGTCTTTAAAGAACTGGATGCTTTCTGTATTTCCCTGCTGCAGTCTGTAGTCTATGCACTAGAGAGACAACAAAAATCTCACCAAAATAAGAAGGGTTTAATAACAAATAAAAGCTTTCCTGACATTGGAAAATATTTCACCACAAAAAGTAGAGTATTTTTAATTATAATGTTGAACATCTCTTCGATGTGGGCACGTTTGCCTCTCAGTGAACCCTTAGCACAGATGCACTGCTCACACGGTGACCCCATCTGCTCAAGCACTGTGGAAACGCTGCTAAAGCAAGCTTCATCTTACAGCAGTGTAGCATATTTGCATCAGGGGCTCTCATGATGGTGATTTTATCAGTCTAGGTAAAGCAAATAGTAGAGCTCAAAACTCAGAGATGGTCTTCGCACACACACAAGGTTGAATTTGATTCATTTGGTAGGAAGTGCTTTACACTACCTTCCCCTAACATGACACTCATTAATATGTTCTGCACAAAACTAGATGAAACACATCTGGATTCTGTGTCCTTTCTAAAGGACTTTTTAAGAACTACCAAAATAAAGAAATAGACTGAAATAGGAAAGACAGCTTCATACAAGGTCCTCAAACACTAGCACTGAGGGCAGGCACAGCAGTGATGGGGGGCCAGTGCATGAGAGCACAAACCACACAACACCAAGCCTTTCCCTAAATCCTCCCCCCCAGAACAACGAGAAAGGATATGAAGGGAAGGATAAGTCCATATGATATCAGATTTTGGTTACCCACCGTGGACAACCACCAACCTTAGCACTGATAAGGCTGTTGTCAGATTGTGTGAGGCAATTACTTTAAGTGGGAACATGAACCTTGTGTGCGTTACCCAGGGAAGAAAGATGGTTTAACAGCATCCAGAAATGATGCAGGCTCCACTGTTATTGATTAAAGTTGCTAGGTTCTCTGAATTACAGACCAACCTTTTTACACATCTTCTTCCAGGTGGGTACTAGTTTTTTTTTTTCCTGGCTACCTTTTAAATCCTATTGTTGATTTTCAGCTCTGTCGCATCAAAAAACCCTGCGAACACAGTTACAGACCATAGCTAAGCATCTGCAAGTTATAAAACATTTAAAAGCTTTACATTTAACCTATCTATTGGCAATAAAACATACTCCAACACAAATGCATTATTTGAGACAGATGTTTGAAATATGAATGAATGTTTGAATATTCAGTTTTAAATACTCATGATAAAAGAAGCTGCAGAGACATGCCATTGATCTAATACTTGTTTGCACATTCCTTAGGGCTATGCATGAAGCATAATGGGATTTCTATGTTCCTAAACAACAAAAGGTGTAAAAATGCCTTTTCAGTTGCAAACTTTGTTCATTTATTCCTGTGGCAAAAGAATGCAAATCTTAAGTCATTTTTTTGTGCGCTGACATCAAGTCTTTCTCACACAAAAAGTTCCTTAAAGAAACAAGAAGAAAGTTCAGAATAAAGTCATGCTTCCTCCCCCACATGTCCCCTTTAAAAAAAGGAGAAAAGAGAGAGAGAAGGAAATTTCACTTAACTCAATTGTACCTGTCAGCTAAAAGCAAAGGCTACTTAAGTGAGTGACTCTAAGCTATTAGGCATGTTTGTCATTAATAAGAATGGGTTTGCAAGGTCCAAGCAAAACATTTGTTTCAGTATGGTTAAGCCTTCACTATATTCACCAGAGGCACTTCTGCCTCAGCTCTGCAGTTAAGTGACAGAACCTGTTCACAGACAGACATGGCAAAACAACTCTGCATTAAAACATATGATGGTGGCCTATAAGCATGAGCAAGAAGTTATTCTGCACGAAGTAACATTCCCTGTTAATCCCTCTAAATTTGCTTTTCCAGTCATTTATTTGTAGAGTGGAAGGGGAGCTTTTTTAAAACTATGAAATAGCAGATATTTAAAATTAATACTAAATCAGAAACTGAAAGAATGGGGTGGTGGGATGCATTTTCAAGGAGGAATGTAGGGAAACAGTGTTAATGTCAGAATCAATCTCTGAGCTATGAATAACTTAACTTCAAAGCTGATGCTACTGTCTGACTGAGCACCCTATGTCTTCAAGGAAGATAAAGCCACATATGTAGTCAAACCAATGTTTAATTCAGATTACACAGAACAATACAGAAACTTGACTGGAGCCAATTAAACTAAGCTTTCACTGACTGATAAAAATGCCATTTCGCATCCTTTCTGATCACAGCAAGGAGCAGTTTGAGAGAGTTACAGTTCTGAACCCACATTTATTGACCTAAGACATTTTTGTACTTAACACATCAATACCAGGATTTCAATTATGACATTTGATATTCTCCTTTCAAGAAAGGAAGAATCTTTACTACTAACAGAGACAAATCCCCACAAGTACAGAAAACATTTTTTTAAAAAAGGCAGTTTCTGCAGGAGATCACTGAAAAAGGTGATGCTTAGAAAACACAAGACACTTTGTTCAGGCACCATCCACACACTGAAGCCTGTTTCTCCTACCAGTCTCACTACTGTAATTCCAGAAACGTAGACAAATCTGTTCTTGACTCTGTGTAACCACAGACCCACCAGCTGATCTGTGGTACCTCATGGATGGTGTAGCCTGGCCCAGGCCCCCACCATACATGAAGAATAAGGACACTTGTCTCCCAGCTCATGTCTGTGGAGTAAAACAGCAGAAGAAGCAGCACTTAATAGCTGAGCATCCCAAAAACAATGCATTTTAGATTGACTTAAAAACATATAATGAAACCTTTCAAAGGCTTCAAAATGAAGCACTATGACTCCACCCAGTCATGGCTTTTCAGAATAACAGATACCAGCACTGTTGACAGCAAACACAGAAATATTCAAATTCAAGAACTGACAGTTAACCTAACTTAAACATTTTTGATCTGATTGCATCATAGTAAAAAATGCTATACACAACCCATAGCTGTCTATCAAAGACTAGAATTTAGCACAGCTGTGCATCTCGATAGGCTGGTCATAAAGCAATCAGATGGACATGACATAATCTGAAACTTAGAAACAAGCACCTTCATCTCCACAGAAAGAAACCAGAAGATTACACCATGGATTAAGTTCAGCTGCAAGTCTTCCACAAAGCCCAATTCCAAAGGACTGGCCCCAGTGTTCCTTCTCAGTTCCTTAAAAAGTTAGTTTCCACATGTCTCGAACCCCCACTTGTAAAATGAAAGCAACATTATCCCTGTCTCACACATCACCCACCTGCCTATGCAACTGCAAATTCTTTGGGGTAAAAGAACTTCAGATAAGGCCTCACACTGGGGTTGAGCCCTTTAGAAACAAAAAAATACAACTAAAAATTTTGTATGTAGGAGGTAGTGAAAGACCATGAGCAACCCTTGGAAGGGAGAAGTCTGAAAGCATCTGCATTACCTTAAGTCTAAACTTTGCCATTGGTATCAGACAAATGGCATGCAAGAAATGTTAACTGCCCGCAGTAAACTTCACCAACAGGCAGCCAGAAGTGGAGGGAGAAAACAATTGAGCTACTTTCCAAGAAATTCTGTGATTTTCCAGCTAACAGTGCAGCTGTAAAACTGAAGAGTCTAGGCTGGTTTATGTAATAAGAGAAAGCCAATATTGTAGGCAGTCAACATATTTCAAAACACAGTGGTGTAGTTTCTTTGGTATTTCTTCTCCTTCCTTCACCCTCATTTCTATTTTATTAAAATGTAAAGCCCACACAGACATCATCTCCAAGGACAAGGTCTGTGCTGGCCACTGCTCACTCCTCTGCCAAATACAGCACCCAGGCATTCAGATGCCCCAGCCCCTCTCGTTGGCACAGAGAAGCCAGAACAGAGCGATTAACAAAGAGGAGCAGGGTTTCTTGAGAGCTTTTTCATAATGAACAGAGTCTGACTCTATATAGAGGGATAAAAGGAGAGAGATAAACTGTTGTTGTCGTCAAGAAAGAGAAGAGCGCTTTAAAAGCCTTTCAAATTAGCAATTTCCCCTCTCATCAGTATCCTCTTGACTACTAAGCTCTGCCTTTTGTTTCTTACCTTGAATGGTGATCAGCAATGCATGATTGGCCAAGGGGCATAGGCTCTAAGTCTAACAACACGAGTCAGCTGAAACCACCGCGGAAAGGAAAGACCAGTCTCCTAAAGACTTGTCTGCTTTGTAGAGGAGAAGGAAGAAAAGGCAAAGCATGACATCTTCATTGGTCTTGCCTGTTTTGGCAATGGGTAAAGGATTTGCCATCCCCCATATTAGGTTTACTTAGCATCTCTGAAACGAATCGGGGTTGAATGTGCAGGTGCCAGGAACCCCACTGCCAAACTAGTGCAAAACCCTGCAATGAGAGCTCTGCTTGTATCCTCAAGGATGAAGGGTCAGTAGCCCTTCCACCCTTTGCGTGCTTTCTTGTCCCTCAACAGCTGCACTGCAACCAGGAAGCTTCTTCCTTGAGAAGTGCTTTGGATCTTCTGATCACAATCATCCTGTGCTTCAACTAACTGGAACACACCTAACAGCACCCTGAGCACAGCCAGGGCACACACAGAGCTAAAGATCAGCAAAGATCAGCTTTGTGCTAAGTCAGAAGTGATGCAGTCAAAAGAGAGAAATTTTATTCATTAAAAAAGAATCTTGGTATCTCACTTGAACTATTTCACCTGTGATACTTTAACACTAGATCAACCTGGCCACAGAGCTGTTGTGAGCCATGAATAGACTCCAAATCACCTCTTCACTAATCCAACTCCCTTTAAGCCTAAAACAAAAACCAGAGTTAAGGCTGAGGTTTTATGAGACATCGGAAACTTGCAGTAGTCTGGTGCATAAGCACCTAACTTAAAACAACCAGAAGGCAGCGCAGAGCAATTCTCTTCACAACACCCAAACAATTTTTTTTTGGCTATAAACCAATTTTCTTGCAAGACTGTTTAGGTATATAGCTCTCTCAGGATAGTTTTACACTGCCGAGCAAACCCTTTTCCAGCCAAAAGAGCCACTTTGCCCACAGTCAGCTGGCCTTAAACACAAAGTTTGTTAATTGATTTTTTTCAAAAAAAATACTAATCAGCTTGGA
This sequence comes from Dromococcyx pavoninus, assembly GCA_033558185.1. NCBI lineage: Eukaryota > Metazoa > Chordata > Aves > Cuculiformes > Neomorphidae > Dromococcyx > Dromococcyx pavoninus. Next base: position 686,621 of record JAUMJL010000111.1, read on the forward strand.
GCAACTCCCTCTGCTGCAGCAGTGCCAGCCAGGGCAGTTCCCTTGCTTCCAGAAGGGCTTTGCCTTTTTTTGAGGAAGTTGGAACAACAGAGGGAGGTGGAAATAAAGAGTGAGTGTGCACTGTTGTGGACTTTGGAAGGTCCAACACTAATGGCCAAAAAATGCTAATAGAACGATAGCACAGGCTTTACAATGCCAACAGAACAGGCTTCTGACCACAGCACTTCTGGAAGAAGACTGAGAGAAAAATATTTGGAGGCCAAATGTTATCCCATCTGAAGCACGTGAAGTGATCTGCAGATGTACTGAGTACTCCAAGATAAATCACAGCAGCAAGGGCAATGCTCTGAACACACAGGGTACAAATCAGTTTGACTCTGCAGTCAAGCACATTCTCTAAATTGAATATCTGCAGGGATTAACACCATCACCACTCCCTAGTTTCTCCATGGTGTCTGTGTCACCCTCTCAGCTCAGTGTTGTCATGAAGATTTGCATTTGCAGAGTGCTTGCAAGCCAGAAGCATTTTAAAAGAAAAGATTTGTAATTCTGTCTGCAGCCCAGGGTTCACGTGGCACACTGGGCTCACACAGTCCATGTACCAAACCTGTACATTGCATGAAGAAACCTGGTACACAAGCCTTGCTCGTACGCGCAAGGGGACTCACTGACAGTTGCATAGACAAACTTCAGTGGTTGACTTGATGCAACCCCAACACTTGATTAATGTTGGGGACTGTCTTTGATACTGCCCCAGTAGGGTAAGCAAATGTTCTGAGAGCTGCCAAGCTTCCTCAGTTCAAAGAGCTGAGTGCTTCCCTGCATATTCAGCTATGTAGAACAGCGCTGGTTTCCTCAGTTTTGATCACCAGTGTGTTACTATGTTATTTCTTCAAGGGCCAGACTCCCCTCTCTCAGGTGTCTTAGAAGTTAAAGTTTTAACCGGATCCAACTTATCACCATCGATACCAACAACTCAAACTTCAGTCAGTTGCCCCATTTCAAAAACATCTTCCAGAAAACATAAAATGAAGAGTACTTTTTGGACCAAAGCCCAGCAAAGCAAATGTGTACAGTAAACTTCAGTTCATGACTTTGCTTCAAGCATTTCTAAGATTTTATGCACTCAAAACCCAAACTGCCTCTTATTTGGAAGGTTCTCCATGTCTCTACAGGTACTTTCACAAGATGCAATTTCCAAAGGTTGCTTTTCTAATTTACACATATGTTAGTCACAATTATTTGTCATTCATACTCTCGCAAAGCCCACGGTGCCATTAGGCTTTGTGCCAAGCACCACAGCGCTGAGAAATACAAAGTCAGATAAGAAGAGATGCTCCTCTCTTCCTCTGGCTACTCTTCCCAGTAACACAGTGGATTACAAACAAGATGCTCCTTCCATTAAGCATCAAGTGGAAGAGGCAGAATCATGATCTTGAACCTCCCTAGCTCCCACTGCCTTCAGTTGTTGTTCGCAGTGCTTAGGTCAAAAATAGTATTAATCTTGTCCTTTAAAGTCTGTGCTTAGGCACAGACCAAAGCTCCCAATTTCCTTAATCCCCCCCGAAGGCCAGTAGTTCAGGATATAGACTCTTCATTCTCCTCTTGAAAACACTGAACAGCGGAACTACAGAAACACTAATTTTTATTTATAAAACAGGATAGGAGCATACAGAGTTTAAGTAAAACAAAGTAGAAATTAATACAGTCTGTTACTTTTCATGTGTGGTCATTTTTTTAAAGGAAAATGTTATTGGGACAATTCTCGGAACGACTATGACCAAACAAAGACATCACATTTTACGCTTTTGCACAAATAATTACACATCATTTAGATATTAGTCCTCCTTCAAGGCATCACAAGGGAGTCTTCACATTTTGAGCACATGCAACTCCCATTAACATTAATGAGAGCTACTCACATGTACAGGATGGACAGTAGATCTCTTGAGAATCTCTGCGTTCATCATACCTTGTCTGGGGAGACAAAGAAAGTGTAACAAAGGCAGACCATACATAGATGAGGATTCAGCCACTGAACTCCCATGCCCAACTCCCACCATTTCTTATCACTTACTGTTCTCCAGCCCCTCATGAAACCTTGCTGTGGTGCTACTCATCACAGCACACCTCTCTTTCCACTCACCCTGGAGCTGGTCCTGCTCCAGGTTAGGCCGGACAAACTCACATTCCCTCTACATCATTGGGAGTGAGAATCACTTACTGGGGATTCTGCTTCTCAGATTCAAATTTGTGGATCGGGTCCAGATTTTCAGATTGCAGGTTTTATTTTGGACCTTTCCAACTTTTGAGCCCACTAACAAAAACAGCATCCCAGCCGCCTGGTTTTGCCAGCACTTTCTGTTAGTATTATGTCAATCGACATCATCATTCTTCTGCTGTAGTAGTGCCTTTAGAATTGACATATTCAAAAGAAAGCAAAGGTGCCAATGCTTTTCCACACAAGCATAGCAGTATCACACTGAGACAGTACTAGCAGGTATCTTAACTCCTCCTTCTCCACCTCTGCAGCCCTAAAACAACTGTAGAGTACTGAACAAGCTGTTTTTCTCAGCTATGCTAGTGAGGAAAATGCATTTCCATGTGCTATTCCTGCTTATATTTCAGTAGAAGCTCCAAGAGAAGGAAGGTGATGGTGTCAGTGTCAGAGCAGAGAATTGGCCATTAGGGGCTTTGAGCTCTATACCCAGTTTTGCTGTTGGGAAGGAAACCTATTTGTTGGTCTCTCAACCTCCAAAATATTAACTGCACTACTTCTCAAACCCTTAGAGGAGCAGTGAGATGGAAGCCAGGCTTTGTGAAGGGCATTTAAAAAGCAGAAGTGCTTGTTATCCTTGTGTGTCCATACTAAGGCTTTTTAAAAATTCCTTACAATGCCTGCCCAGTCTCTTGCTTTATTTCACACCCAAATCCCTAAAGCTCCAGCTACAGTGACGCTGATGGAGAGCACTCTCTCCATCAAGCACATCCAGCAGTAAACTTCTCAGGGCTTAACCAAATCAACAGAATTTCAGTGGGAAGTGAGATACTTCAGAGTTACTGAAGATGGATTTAAATATAACAGTAGCATAAGTACCAGCCTGAACCTCACAAGCTACTACAAAATTATAACACTTAATTTTTCACTTTTATTAGTAGGCTCTGTGCCCAGTAGATAGAAACAACACTGACTTCCATGGCTGCATCTCCCTGCCAAACTGGACCCCCCCACTAAGAATGCCTCCTGTGATGTGCAGCATGGTTTCATGTCCTAAAAAGTCCTTCACTTACATAAACTGCTAATCTAAATATAACGTTTTCCATGGCCAACAATAGTTGATAAATTGTGTTTCATTTATTGGTATGATTCCATAGTGATTATGAGACTTGGTAAAGAACTTTCTCAAGAGCAAAGTTAAGCCAGATCTAAGCTGCTTCAAGAATGCTGATTCAGCTTGCTAGTAATTTATCCCTTGGAGGAAAACAGTATTGTGTAACCTAAGAAGATATTACAGGAGGACACTCTAAAGAGGAAGCGAAGCAACATTTACAAAATCTACTTAGCTTCTCTTTTACTAGTTATAACAAAAGCAGATCTTACCTTTAAAAAAAAACAAATTAAAAGATATTATTTCAGAAAAAAAATACAGCTTCCAAGATCACGATGCCATATTAAATTCTTTCCCAAGCTCAATAAACTATGACTTATAAAACTTGTAAAATCTTTACTAGACTCTTGACAGCTCCACATGTGTCTGTGGCAAGAAGAATGGAACTTTTTGCTAAACATCTGCTAAATCTTGCATCTTGGCTAGAACGACTGTACCCAATAGCAACACACTGTCTAATGCTTGCTGACTGCGGTCTGGGGCTGTGATGGAATCTGTCTTTCTGCATGAAAACACCACGCTGTTTTGCCATGGTGCTTTATCACTGCCTGTACTTGCAGCAGCCATTTCCAGTAATATTGCATAAAGGCACATCTCTTAGGGCAGTTGTGCCTCAACAGTGGCACATTGTTCATTACAGGCTGAAATAATAGAGCTGCCAGCTAGGTTTTCAAGGAGGATGCACATACGGTGTCTCCATTTGGACACACTGCTCCGGAAGTAAGGAGTCCAGCAGCTTTGTTCGTGAGCAGTCAGGGTACAAATCTAGAGGACAGCTTAAGAACAGCTAATAAGTTTAGTCAAAGAAACTTCTAAGACCAGCCAGAGCAGTTAGAGAAAGCAAATTTTCTCATTTGTGCAATATATCTGAGAGATTCCTCTATGGAGTATATTTAAAAACATTCATTCTACATGTCCTGGTTTTCCAGGACAGATCAAAATGTATACGTTAAGCAGTTCACTCTGTATATAATCAAAGTACTCTGAAAAACTAGTAAGTTTCGTGTTTCTAAGTTCACACTATCATTCCTTGAAAGACAGAAGGCACTCAAATAGGGACATCCCCACATCTTTTGAGGGGCTCTCAACTGCTTCAGAAGCGTTTTGCAATGGGCAGTGCTAGAAACAAGGCATTAGCTAGTGGCAACTTCAGCCCAGTCTAGCACAGCAACTAAACATTTCGGTTTATCCTCTATGAAAGATCTTCAAGAAGAATCTTTCCTTGACACAATTGGTATTTTCCTGATTTGAAGTCATCCTGTGACTGTTGATGAACCTCCCTGATTCAAAAGAGCCCAACTGTCTTTTGTTAATACTAGTTGGAATAAGTTGCTAAAACAGTTCAAAACATGGATTCTAAAAAAGCTTCACTTGCTCAGAGAAGGCTTCCAGCTTCAAGGAGAAGATAGCATTTTACACTGTCTTGCAGAGATGCCAAACAAATCAAGGATGCTTACGTTTCAAAGCACAAACCTGTGTAGCGCAAGGAATAGATCTGCTGAAATGGAGCATTGTCCATCTACACCCTTTAGACATGCTGGTCCATGATTCGGGTGTGTAAAGTCACACATCTACAGTCCAGCTGAATTTCCCAGTCTTTAATGATGTATCCTTCTAGCTCAGTTCTGCTTCCGACTCTGAGACACTTAAAAACCCAAATACTTTTCAAGTCAGCTATGCCACAAGAAGCTTCCACTTCTCATGAGCATAACAGATTGCCAAAGCAGCTCTTTGCTATTTAGTTCTTTCTAGAAAGTATGTATTTTTTCCTTCCTGACAGTCCACCCAATACTATTTATAATAAACAGGAGTTTCCCTCATTGCACCTCTGCACAGCCGTATTACACTGTAGATACTGGTCTTATGGGTTTGACTAATTTTTGAAAATAATTTCCTTCTCTTGTTTTTAAGCCTTTTATTTTCTGAGGCTATCCTTATGATGGCAAAATACATATATATAAGCTGAATAGTTTACCTTGAAGTATTACCTTGAGGTATTCCTTCTAACTTGCTCTTAAGCATGTGGTGCATCATACAGCATACAATACAGAAGTATTTCTCCCTGTATTAAACAAGTACTTTCCCTTACTGGGATGGATTTTTTGAAACTAGTCAGTCATCTAGACAACCTACACAAGGAGACCTTTCAGAAAAATATGGAAGATACCACCATGTTTATGCCACATACCTCCCTCCTCTCAGATGGCAAGAGGACAGAAAGACAAAAAGTGTGTCTGCATGCTTACAAGACCAAAAAAACCCACAAAGATCTCTCAAAACTAAAAAAGAAAATACTATGGCAATCTGGGAACCCCAGTGCATTGGAAGATGAAAGATAAATAGTGCTATGTGAACGTGTCACATGTTGTTGCTATTATCTCCAAGAGGAGGACCCCATTGTGCTAAATTCTACGCACACTCAAAGTAAGGGGCAGTTCCTGCCCCAGAGGCCTCATAGCCCAAGATAAAAGCAGTATTGTTGTCCCCTTTTTATAAAGGGAAAGTGGAACACCAGAAGTTTCAGTGACTTGAGCAAGTTACTCAAGGCAGATCTGGGAATTGAACCCAGACTCAAGTCTCCATGGTTTAGTCCACACATCATTGCTCAAAAATCACTTCTAGTTAATATAAAGGTGTCTGATAGAGAGAAGGAAGGGAGGTTGCTGCAGGAGTTACAGAGACTGAGGAAAAAGAAGAGGGAAAAAAGACCCAAAGAGCAGTCAACAGCAACTTCAGGAGGAAGAGCAGGCTTGATCTGAGCTGTGTAGGGCACAGGAAGTGAGGATAGGAGTGCTTGAAAGTTCTTGTTGATAATTTACATTCCATAAGTCCAAGTTTAATTGTCTGTTACCGTGTAATTACTGCCAAACAGGGAAAGAATCCCTCTCCAAAAGAGTCTAAATGAAAGGCTAAATTATAAAGAATAACAGACTACAATGGGGCAGGGTGTCTCAGGACAGTCCCATCAAGGGAATACAAAGGCTTCTGCTTCTCTGTCACTATTTTAAAAGTTACTTAAAACAGGAGACCTAAAAAGCAATCTGACTGCAGAGTAAAAGCACAAATGCTGGTAGTGCACACAGAACTGGACCAGAGTACACAGCATTTACTGTACCAAGAAATGAGAGTGCTGCATTTCGTTAAAAAGAACGAGGATTCAAAGGACTGGCCTACTAAAAGCAAATTACTTCCATTTTCAAATTCAGAAAGCACTGATATCTGTGTGTAACAGGCACTTTAAAAAATTACATACAAGTGCAGACAGCAGTGTAACGCTTCACAGGTGGTCATAACTTAGAAAAAGAATATTAAAACCACTGGGAATAGAATAGGAGCAACTATTACGTTGTCCAGGAGCATGACATTAAGAACAGCAGAGTTGCTCAAATTTTTCTGAAAAATAAAGAGAGTATAAGTTGGGTACCTAAAAAAACCCTAACAGCTATCCCAGCCAGTAGCTTCAAATTCCTGCTTCATTTCACAGGAGGAAATAAGTTGTGAAGTCACACACTTATGCTACCTGAACATTTGTCCATTTAATTTCTGAACCAAAATCAATATTTCAAGAGTCTTGAAAATGTTTTCTTCCCTTGGGAAATTAGAGAAAAAAGTATTGTAAAAAATGCAGAGTGAGAAGGGATACAAGCTCTTTGGAGGTGCACAGAATGGTACTAAAATTTTGAAACCTAAAAATAGTGGGAGAGCAGACTCACTAATGTGGAGCAGCTGAAGATATGCACACTGTGGAACTGCGACCTTTAGAAGAGTTAACCCTGGGCGTAATAGAAAAGATGAGGTGGAAGAAGACATTTGCACAGCAACAAGGCTAGACAGGAAGCTGCACCCTGGGGAACCATGAAGTTTGTGCAGGACAAAGAAAATGAATACTCATAATGAAGTTCAGACTCTTTGAGACGGGTGGGGGGAGAGCGGTACAGTCTCGCCAAATGGGATGGCTCTGCTAGGCTGGAAAATGGCCTCTCTCACAATCCAAGAGTTGCCTGAATTGCAGTGAGTTCTTCCAATAATTTTAAAGAAAATACTTGCAGACTGATTTCTACTCCCACCCGATGGGCTTTACATACCATCATGAGACAGCAATCAAATTTGATTTGTTCTCAATGTGTGATCAGAGATCCTTTTTGGCCGTGTTTTAAGAGAAGTAGTCCTAAAGGTCAGAAGTATAAGAGGAGGGAGTAGAGTTCTCCCAGCAGACCAGATTGCTACTGCATTAACCTGGAGGTCACCACAGTGATCAGAGCAAAAACCTAACCTTGTTTGAGAAAACACTGGATTCAATCCTTTAGAGAATTGAGTTTTATTCATCCCTCTGGAGCAAAGACTGGGAAGTGCCTCCCACTGCAGCTCTTGGGACCTAGTAGAGTAAGAGCCAAATAAACTGAAATAGGAAACTGAGACTGCACTAAGCATTTTGAAAGTGCACGTTGGTGGAGTGCAATTTTCACTGGTGGCATTAAGCTATCCTAGCCTGGTCACAATCACTGAGTTTTAAATCACTGAGCTTTATTTATTCCTCTGTCTTCTCTGGATTTCTCCCTCTTGAAAGATTGCACTTATTTCCGCAATTTAGGAAGAAGAAATGGATATGGCTACATAATAGTGCTACATACTGCATTCCACAAATTAGGAAGAGTAAAACTATGGTGGATTACTGAAGCTGTACAGGAAAATTTCCCTGTTAATGCCTGACATTTCAACTTGGTTGGTTCTGACAGCTTTCTGGCTTTTCAGCAAGAAACCTTAAACCAAATATTTTCAAACACTAAAAATTAAATTTGAAGAGGTACTTTGTATAAGCTTTTTTTAATAAATTAAAAACAATTAATAAATTAAAAAAGCCCACACCAAAGTCTAATACAGGTTTGTTTTCTCCGGCACAAAGAATAGAACATTTTCTTGTTAAATGGCTTCAAAGACCAGCAAACATTTTTCTGAGAAATTTCAGGTTACTCTAGAGATTTCTGGAAGTCTCACTCTTCCTATGCAAACTTTTATCAACATCCCCACATAGTGATCTTAATCCTCCACTGAATGAAAGTACACAGGAAAGTTAACAGAAACGTCTGCCAGTACATTTCCCTTTCTCCAGGGAATGCTGCACCAGCTCAAAGTCTGCCTTCACTGCCATGTTATTTCAGTTATCTGGACAGCAATATGTAATTCTTTCAATATTACTGAGTTTGAGAGAAAGATCACTCGTCTCTCTCAATCTTCTGCTTAGTAATTCATCATCTAGTGTGGGGAGAAAATAAAGTGAAAGAGAAACATTGTATTCTCTCAGGAAAAGTCAGATCTGGGACACTACTCTAGGAAAATATAATTGGTCCCATTATTATCATTGTCTCTAGCTTTACACTTAAAGGAGAAATATGTCTGAATAACTGGTTACATCAGCAATGCAGATAGAGAAGAAATTCCCACAGTGTGAGTAAGTCTTCACACACTTAGAGAACGTGACCACACACAATACACATCACAGTGGAGAAGAACAAAGCAACCTCAGGAAGTGTCCCTGATTGTTTTCAGCTGATTAAGGACATATGCCAACAAGCCCCCAGTTGTTCAGGGAAGCTTTGCAACTTGGTTAGGACAAATTTACATAACGCAATTAAAGATATCGAAAGGTTTGTGTCTATAGAAAACCTACATTCAGAACAATGCAAGGTGCAAGTTTAAGACAATTTGGTTGTTTCGGACCAGTTCAACCAAGGGACAGCTTTATCTTTCAAGTTAAAAGAGCAGAGGAGAGATTAAAAGTCAGCTTAGCTAATGTAAATAGCCAATTTACATTAACGTCAGCCATTTGTTTCAAAATCAAAACACACACAGACTTCAAGCAGTAACAGCAGTTTTAGAAAACAGCACTAAGCTGGCATGATGATCCGGCCTTTGAACAAAGATATTACCTGCTACTTCTTTTCAAAAGTCACTGCACAAAGATCTAAAGATTTTTGGATAAAATAAACCTCCAAAACCTCCACCGAAGTTAGCAGGAATTTGCCACGTTGTTGGTCTTTCAAGCAGAGCAACCAGCAGCGCCTGTACCAGGTGCTGAGTGGAAGCGGTCACCACCAGCACCAAACGCTTCCACCAAGATCTGAAGAGGGGTGGAACGTGCACTCCTGGGCATTGCTGGTGCTGGCATCACCTCAGAGGTCCTCAAAAGGAGAAGTTTTAACTTTGAGGCAACCAGCTGCCAGTGTCCCCTCTGTGTTGGGCCAGGAGTGCCAAGGGAGGCTTTGAGAATTGTTCACTTACAAAAGGATTTCTCGCTTTTCTCCTCCCTCTCCACATCAGCCAGCCTAATAAAAAGGTATTATGTTTCCCTACAAATCATTCAGACTTCTGTAGAGAAACATTAAAAAAAGCCACAGTAGTTTTTTAAAAAAGATAAACTAAACATAGTACTTGGAGAAAAATGTAAGCCTTCCTGTAAATTAAACCGAACCTTTTTACATAATAGATCGCTCACAGCTATTTGTAAGGAAGTGACAAAGCTACTGCAGATCTTAAGATATCGTAGTGAGGTTCACAGATGCACTTATGTAAATATTTTCTGACAACTTAGCTGCTACCAAAACCATTTTTGAAGTTATCAAAAAGAATTTAAAATATTTTCCATTCTAATCATTAACTCTTTATTTGCAAAAAAGGCACCACCAGAACTGTTAAATAAAATGAACTGCTCTGCAGAAGGCACAAGCCCAGGCAGCAATGCCTTTGAACATGCCACCAAGACCTGAGCTCCAGCAGTGCTGTGGGAGGGCAGACCCCTATCAGCTTGCTATCCCAAGCCCACAGGCAGGAGGTTTTCACATTGAGAGCAGTCGTGCCCCACAGGCCGTGTTAGTCCATACACAACACCACACAAGCAGCACCCTGGTACTGCCACCTGCTCGGGCAACTAAGCCAGGACAGGTTTCCCACTCGTTAGGCTGCCACATCTAACACTATGCCAATTTAGCCAATGCAATTAGTGCTCTATGATGAGACTGCAAGAGCTGCAAGAGTTGCTCAGCTCAGCTAAAGCTACGCTCGGCTTTAGCAACCTGAAAAAACAGAGACAGAATGCTTTATCCCAAAGCCATTGTCTATTTCTTGGCACTACAAGGCAGAAATACTCCATGGCCTGGCAGTGGTCTATTAACATACGAATTTTATCTACAGTCACATATGCATTGCCATTTAGCTGCTGTCTCTTCTGGAGCTTATTTTTCTCTCCAGACATTTCAATTGCATAATATTTTCTTACTGTTAAGCACATACAAAAAGACTAAGACTACACAAATTGGAGACAATTAAGAGCAGCCCATTAATGGTTTGTTATCTCTCTAGCAATCCTTCAGGAATCATTACTGGACACACTGGATCCCATTAGATTCTGTATTTGGATCTCAGATTTGAGACAAAAAGCTTTGTGAAGCCATGTCTACAGACAGCTTTCCCTACCGGTTAGTTATCCAAGCCACCTCAAGCATGCAAGACATAAGATATTACTGCTAGGGTCAGCAGGAATTCACATTAAAAGGAGCTTTGCTATAGCTCTATTTCAGATAGTACAAAAACTTGGTGCTTGAGGCTTGATACCAGTTGCCTGGATTTTGCCCAAACAGCACACCCCTTTGGGGGAGGGGAGAGGCAGTAAAGGCAAAAGACAAGCAAGCTCTCATTGCTAGGAAAGATCAGGTGATAGTAAATCACCAGGAGACCACATCTGAGGTACAAAAACTGCTTGACAGCTCCTCAGCCATGTAATTCATTCCTCTTCCCAGAGCTACACAGGGCAGATCTCACAGCAGGGCAGATCTTCAGGGCAATCTGCTTTCAGAGTTCAATATCGCATAGCACTAGGCATGCTTAAAGAAGTGTAAAAGACAACTGGACATATTTACATCACCATCTCCTGACCAAAATCCCCAATTAAAAGTTATAAAAAAAAAGGCAATTAAATCAATTCACCTATTTTTGGTGTATGCTCACGTATCAACCCCACACAGATTTCTGCAAGTGCTTGTTTTTCTTATAGAATTAACAATGCCTTTTTATTTGCTTCCTTTTAATTGCTATTTTATTTCCCTGTATGGGCGAGAAGTATTTACTCTCTGCACCAAGTACCATCCAGGTCACACAATCCTGTGGAGATGAAACAGATTCTTCTCTCCAGAGGAAAAGACACATTTAAAGTCAAGGAATGGTCCATGCTGGAGCACACTTTCTCTTGACTATAGAAAGGATTGTAGACCGTTTAACCCAACAAACACCCCCACAGGTTTTTCGTCTGTAGTCTGAACATGCACATGTAAGTTTGAGTGCCCTGAGCTGCAGCTGTGACATTTATTTCCTATAAGGTGTTAATGCTATAGAGCTTCAGTAGCAAACACTGCAGAGGACAGAACTTCAACTCTTTCTCCCCACAGCTCAGCTAAACTCTTGATGCTACTGAAGTCCAGAACAAAACTACCGGAGACTTGAGTTGTGCCTGAATTTCACCCTAGTTTTAAAGGGTTCTCATTTTTCGCTGGCAAGATTTCAACCGTTTTTAATTCCCAGAAGCTCAACCACAAATCCCTCTTCCCTCCCACACAGCTGCTCTGAAACTCCCCAAGCTCCTCTAAGAAGGCAGACGAGCAGGCCTCCTTGGGAAGGCACAGGGCTTTGCTTGCAGGAGATCCCCATCTCCCTAGACCAGCTCCCAGCTCCAGAAAGCCAGTCTGTAAAAATCTTCTGATTGAGAACAGGCACCTCCTGTGAGCTTACCCTTTTCTCCATAAGTTCTACATATCCACCCACAGCAATGAGCTCCTTCCCACTTTTCCCACACCACAGTCAAGAGAGCGTAGACCTGGCACAGTCAGGACTACCAAGCTAAGTAAGCACGGCCTCAATTTCAGAGCAAAGCAAAGGACTCTGAGGGCAAAGGACACAGCACTGGGATCACAAATCTGCAACAGTCTCAATGTCACGGCACTGGGATCCAACTCATCCTGACCCTCCCCCAACATTTGTTTTTAAAGAAAGCAGACATTAAAAATGGATTAAAAAAATCATAGTGACAGGGACAAGATAAATCAAGCATTGTCCAGCCAAAAATTAAGAACCTTGCTTTTTGGTGTCCCCAAGCGTCTTCCAGACACAGAGCTTATCCCAACCATCTGGCCATCAAATACAGAGAGAGACAACGGAGGGATAGATGACAGCAGGACAAAGCAGCATTTAACATGGCAAATAAAAGGATGAATACAGCTTCCTGAGAAGAAAGCATCACTGCAGTTGGAAAGGAGAAAGGAATGAAAAAGTTGAAGGAGGTTTTCAAACCAGGAGCTGACAAACATCCATATCCAACAACCATTCACAGGCATTGGCACATTCATTTTAGGTTCCTTTGACAAAATCTAGTAGCCCCAGCAGAGTGGTGAGTTGGCAAATCATGGGCACAGCACACTCAGCAGGAACAACTGAGCCTGAGACAGCGGTGTCACATGTGGTTTAACGTGGTTGAAACATGGCACTGGTTACAACAGCAGCCACTTTATTCAAGCACCAAATCCTGCATTAGTTGGCAGGTCGTTGAGGAGTTAAACCCTCATTCTGCAAATGTTCCCCATGTGCTTCACCCTCAGCCACCCCTCTGGCTGTGGAAATACTCCTACCCACACCAGTCTTCAAGGGATGGGAGATTCTATGCAGCTCAGTCTGGTAGAAAAATCAAAATTCCTGGGGCTCTTTTATTTCTAGCAATTCTCATTGTTTTTTGCTCATGGTGCAGTAAATTCTAGAGACGTTTCAGTCAGAAACTGGAGCCGTTATGCACTAAATACCACTACATTCATATAGGAAAAGACAGCCCTTGACCCAAGCACCTGCCTCCCTAATATGACACATAGATTTTGTGACTCTCCCTGTGACTTTCTCAAAATCCAGACATCCTTTAGGGAGAACAAGAGGAGATGAGATGATTTCTTAATTAAAATACACAGGTAGTGCAAGCTGTAATACATAGGAGCCAACTGTTAACTATTTTGTCCTGATGAGAATAGGCCTTTCGGGTCAATCCAGTGTTAAGCAATGTAATCCAGTTGGGCATTGGTAGGATTTCTTCACCCTGTAAGTGTTCAGAACAACATTGTGCCCCCTCTGGGCCTTCATTCCCAAGGGCCATTTGTTTGCACGTCTTTGTTTCATCCTGAGCCATACACAGGAGAAAAAGTGAATTTTCTACCCTTGGTGAATTTTCTGTCCCTTATGGGATTCCACAAGGAACCCCACCTGGCAGTAGTGATGTCTGTCAGGGTGAGTCAGCTTGGATCTGACCATGTACTCTCACTAACCATGCGAAAGATCTCCACAAAACTTTTTAAATAGCTTCTGCTTTACATGTGTTACTCATCTTAAAGCTCCCAGTACAGCATTCAGCAGGAAGCTGCCACCACACTCAACACACAACAGGACAGCAAAAGTCACTCTATTTGAGGCAGAAAAAACATCTAAATTACAAAGCACTTCCAAAGACGAACCATGCAGCAGCTCCCAGGGGTGAGATGAGGCACCACAGCCCTTTATGAGTTACAACTACCTGTCTGCAAGAGCAGAGGTGACAGTCCCCAGAGCCTTTCCTCAGCAACTTCATAACCAGCTCCCCATGGCATTACCCCCTAAGGTCGCTGCAGCAGCAGAGAACAGAGTTGTCTCAGGGATAGCCTGCCACAACCCACAATCAGCCCCACAAGCCCTGAGCTCTGGCTTCCTAACCTGGCCTGTCACCTCCCTTTATGCAGAGGACAGTCCCATAAGCAGTCTCATGCACAGAGCAGCCCTCCCTTGGGTTCCCAAAGTGCCTCCTGCCTTCACTGTTAGGCAGGATCTCAGAGCAGCTGTGCCGCCACTGAGGAGCTGATTAGGCCCTTCCTGAACCTTTTGCAGGCTGCTGCCATTGATGTGCCCCATAAATGTATTCTACTTCTCTTGCCAAAAACATACAGCAGCTATAAAAGAGGAAGACGTCCTTCAATAGCTCCTAAAATGACTTTTGCTCCTTTCCCTAAAAAGCCCCAACATAAATTAGGGCAGAGATGGGCTGCAAAGGGAAGCTCCTTTGTCCTTGACATATTAGAAGAGAAAAATAATTGTTGGCTTTCCATCAGCCAGCAGGAGCAACCGCTGCAGCGCCATGCCAAAAGGATTAGCACTTCTCTGTACTTCTTTGTGGACAGCTATGATCTGCTGTTCTCTAAGTCAGTGTTTCTTTATTATGGCATGTATCAAAAGAGCACCATTGTTTAGAATATGCTCCTTATTTCACATTGGAAATGGAAAATGATAGGAACACAAGGGCTCAAAGTTTGGAAGATGAAAAGGAAACTACAATAAAGACAGTCGTCTTTGAGCTTACGAGACTCTGACATGTCACAACTGTAAGCACTGAATCATCTCCCTGGTATACCCTGTGAACCACTTCCACTTCAAAAATAAAAATAAAGCGCTAGACTCCTTTATGTTCTTGGCAAAATCTGCAGTGCAGGGCATTGAGCCATGTCACATTATTTCCCTTGGAGGTGACCTGGGAGGGTTTTTTTAGAAAATTGATTTCTGTTTACTTTCATATGTTTCTTTACAATGGATAAATAAAGCCTGAAGGATCCTCCCCTCCCTGCAGATCTCCTTCTGTTCTCACTCATTGCCCTCGATCTACTTTATTTCTCAATTGTACCAGGAACATTGAATAAAGTTTCATCCCTCTATATTGACTGGTCTCACACACATATTGTGATGTTTCCCAGTTGAAGGAAGTGCTAGGAATATCAAGCTAAAATGTACCTTTCCCCCAAGCATTTAAGAGAGCACAGTATTAATGTTTGACTCACAAGCTAAAAGGTCAGCTCCGATACTCCCACCCCAGGCACCTGCAGTGACAACTTGGCAGCTTCTGCAGGTGCTTCCCCACAGCATGCTGCAATGCCTCACCACAGGGTGTAGTCTGAAGTACCTCAGATAGGGCACCTGAGCCTTAAACTTCATTTTTTTTGCGTCCATATGAGTAGGAGGTAACATTGGCCTTCCCTCTATTAGAAGATCAAGAAAGACAAGCTCTGAAGGCATAGACCATCACAGTAGCCCAGCCCCCACTCTAATGCAGCACACAGGACTTCTATGGATCCCCTTCTGCTACAAATTCAGTAGCAACTGGATGAGCATATTCTGAGCTTCTGCAACAGATTTCTAGAGGAGAACATCCTGCCTTGCCATTAAAATTTCCAGTGACATTGAATTCACCACATTCCTTAGCCAAAAGTTCCAATGCTAAGCACTTCTAATATGAAAGATGTACCTTTTCGATCCTGAGTATTCCTGCCTTGAGGAACTGGGCTGCATTAAGTAGGTGCAAACCATGAGCATCTAACAGGGTCTTAATTTGCTTGATTCAAAGGTGTCCATCGGTGCCTTACCTGCTCTCATGGCTACTCTGAGTCCACTGCAATGCCCTTCTTAGAGAGTGAACACCAGCACTGGGTCAGCAACACAGCAGAAGCTAGCACAGTAATCCTCTGTTCTGAATAAGAAGCCACTGGCTGGTAGCCCTTTCCAAGCATTAAAAACATGCAATGATCTCAGTCATTTACATTCAGACCTTTACCTCTATACACAAGAGCAGAGAGACAGTGGGGTTTACTGGGTTGGCAGGTGAGGAGGAAGGC
Source organism: Dromococcyx pavoninus (assembly GCA_033558185.1). Classification (NCBI taxonomy): domain Eukaryota; kingdom Metazoa; phylum Chordata; class Aves; order Cuculiformes; family Neomorphidae; genus Dromococcyx; species Dromococcyx pavoninus. The sequence continues at coordinate 702,723 of JAUMJL010000111.1, forward strand.
AGAAATCCTGGGTCCTGGTCTCATTTCCCTGGTGACTGACATCTCTACTGGAGATAAACGAGTCGCGGCCAAGATGAAGAAGTCAAACCTGCTGACTGTCCCTGTTAACAGCACACCTCCCTTGGGAGCCAAGCTGCCCACGTTCAGGTCTGTGCATTGCTCCCCACTCTGCCACGGTGCCCAAGATGTTCACTCTTGAAGCAGTCAGACCCTGGCCTACTCCCAGAGACAAGTTATTAATCAGGCACTGCCATCTCTCCAGTTCTGTTTTCAGGGCAGATGCTGTCTCTCGTTGTGGCCTTATCAGCAAAAAACGGGGAGCTTGAAGGCACAGACCCCCTTGTCCCTTCTGCACCACGAACAGAGGGCAGGGAGAGAGGCCCCGTGGCTGCTGGGACACCAGCCCACAGCTGCCCGTGAAGCACCGCAGGACTCCCCCGGGTGACTGGCTGAAGGAGTTCCGAGAGCCAGAACAAAGCCCAGAGCACTAACTATCTAACTGGTAATTACTTTCTGGTGAAGACTGAAAAATGGGTCATTAAAACCATATTAAACTGTTTTCATTAATACAAAAACCTGATTTACATTTTTTTTCCCACAGAGCCATTATGTTCCAAATGCGCTGCACGGATGATTTGTTTAATCACAACCACATGGAACAGCAATTTTAAGGGCCTGTGACAATCACTTTTTTAACCAGGAAACCTGGTTTGTAATAATTGTCATGTTTTCTGTTAGCCACCCTTCCCATTGCTGTCATAAACCTACTCCTTTCTAAACACGCTGCCTTCCTAGTTGCACATAAAAGCAGCACAATCCACTGATACAATTAATAACACTGAATATTTAGGTCAACGTCAGTTCTATTAATTTTATCTCTTAAAGACTCGCACATTTTCTAAACAAGTCTAGCCCTTTGGGGGGTTAAACTGTAATTTGCAGTCTGGTTGTGAGCCCCTATCACATAATAGATCAATTAGGTTGAACACTCTAGTATATTAATCTTATTCACACATAGTAAAGGCAAATACGGCTAATTACTGTATTACAATATTGCCTACTTTTCCAAAATATGTATTAAGGAAAAGGGGAGTTTATTACATCAAACTATCAAATAAAATGATCTTGATATTAAACTGACAGTGCAGATGAATGCCTGTATTAATCCATCTTATTTTTCCTAAATCAATAGCCATTGGAAGATCTGTTTATCATTATAAATGTGTTGGAGATCCACAGAAGAGCCTTTGTCTTTCGTATCAAGAACTCAGCATTGCCACTTAAAGCATGTTTTCTCTATCATGGCATTCTGTGAAACACAGTATCATGAATTCTTTTGCCACATCTATCAGCTTCATGTTTGTACTTTCAGGTTATGAATTAATGGATATGATTTCAGCGACTCCAGAGAAATGCAGGTAGTGATTCAAGCCTATTTTCTGTGCCTCTCCCTGCAAACTCGCATGGCCAGAGGGCTTGTCTCTATGATGAAATTAATTGAATTCTGTTTTTAAAACTACCAAGTTAATCAAGATTGGCACAGCATCTAACTGGTCAGTGGAAAGAAGGAAAAGCCATGGATGCATTACGTGTACCCCAGGCAAGCTGAGGTGAGCCTGAGCAGGGTTGCTCCTGGTCTGCATTCACTAATTAGCAGGTACCAGCTAATTCATCCATGGGCTTGTAATAAAATGGGGCAAATAAGTACTGTAAAAAGTCACCCAGTCTGCCTCCAGGCACCGTAAAAAATGAGTTTAGATGTGACTAAATATCCTAGCAGAGACCTAATTCTATTCCCCTCTCTGCCACTGATCTGCTGTGTGATCAAGTCGCTTCCTCTCTTTCCCCATCGTGGTGATTCCCCCCAGTCCCTGTTTCATTCAGATCCCACTCAAGACCCTGGAAGGCGGGAATTCCCCCTCCCACCCATGTGGCACCCACCACGGTGGGTCTCCACAGGAGCTGGTGCTCTAGGCATTACTCTAGTCAGATGTTACACACTATTAGTAGCGAAGACAGGGCACAAATTAGAAGGATGGCTTAGTGCTTTCTTAATGTTTTACACATTTTAATCTTCCAGCAATAGCTCACAAGCTGTGAATTTGTTAAAGTGGAAACCAGGCCAATAAAAATAAAGACAAGAATCTAAATGCTTGGACTGCTGCACCAGAAGTCTTGTATGAAACACCTGACAAAACCAGGGAGATTAATTTTCTCATATAACAGACAAACTCAACAAAAATATGTCACTTAAACAAATAGGTGCTATTTCCTTTACGCTGCCGCAGCACATGGAACACTTGGATCTCAGGATCATTCCTTAGGACACCATTGAAACATGCCTTTCCACTTTTCTAAGCAAGCACCTACACATCCCAGAAGCCAGCCACTCTAGGGCAGCCTCTACACCACATGCAACACGCTGGCATGCTGTTATTTATACAGTTCCACATACACGCACGCTCTCACATCCTGGAAAGAGGCAGAGCCATCGAGGATGCAGAAGCCAAAATGTTGATTTCCTCTCTTTGGCTGACATCGTTAGTTTACTATTTGCTATTGGAAACCTCCTCACTTGGAAGTTTTTCCCAGACTTCTTGTATCTCTTCTCTGCAAACTTTGGGAAGATAGGCTATTCTCAGGTGATCCACAAAATAAAATGTTCCATAGTTGATTCTGCTGAAAACTTACACAGCTGCATGCATTATAATTTATTATTTCTGCCTTGAAAAGCATTATTACAGAGTCTGAAGCTACAGAGTGTCTTTTCCATAGCTAGAACTGTTCCCAGCTAGAGCTGCTTCAAACACGTAGCCGTTCCATCAGCAAATCCCATTTCTTAAGTGGGTCATCAAAGGTCAGGAATGCTTTGGGTTCCCCTTCTCACTCCAGGGGCCTCTAACTTCAAATCTTCTCTAGAATTTTTTTAACGGCCAAGTCTAAGGAATACAAGGCCAGAGACATCCAGATGTTTGTTACGAAAGATCCAGAATGCAAGTAGCAATGCAGAAAACAAGTTTCCTATTTGCTTACAGCAGAATCAAATGATCCCTGTGCTCAATTTATTAGAAGTCAATTATCTAGGTAAATCTGTTCCTGTTGTTTAGAAAAGTAATCTCAGAAAGAAAAACCAGTCTCTCAGTTCTAGAAAAGCTGTGCAAACAACAGCTTTTCTGCCCTTGATTGAAACAAACTGCACAAATCTATACTTTAATCACACCACATGGAGCCAATACTTGGATTAATCACTCTGATAGAAGCATGACTAGCAATAGGATTATTGTCTTCATACTGCTAGAAGGTCCCAAGGACCCAGACTCATCCCATTCAAAATTACAACACTTAAGGATGCCTGAAGACAGAAAATATCCTCCTGGACAACCTCCCAAACATGGAAGTGGTGTATCTCCTGCTTTCTACCCACACTTCCACTCAGCAACAGCACCCTAGAGTGCACAGTCAGTGCTCAGCAAGGAAGAAGAGTTGAAGGAAATGGCTGATGGAGCCAGAGCTGACTTCTTTGAATCACTATCCAAGGTGAAGGGAGTAATCAGCTCTGCCAGAATCATCCTTTCAACCAAGAATACTCACTCTCTTCAACAGACAACAGCATCTGGGAAACACCAAAGACATTCCAGAGCCACAGCAACTGGAATAACGTTTGCTCATGCCACAATCAAAGAACTATCAGGCTTGCAAGTTTCTGCCTTGGATATATTCATATACTTCCTCTGTTTTCTTCTGAAATTTGGCATCTTTTGTCTGACCCAAGAAGCCCATTCTACAGCAATAAGCGTCAGTGAAGCCTGAGCTCTGAAATCAGCCAGGTACAAACAAATCAAGCAAGTCCCTGCTCCAGAACAGCTTCAAGCAGAGGTTTACAAGCTAGGTACATCTGTTGGAAATTAACTGGGGTTTGGAGCTGCAAATACAAGGTCTTTAAAATTATTTTTTGTGCACTTTTACAATTGAAAAAAAATCACTTCAATGAAAAATGTTACACTTGGAAGGCCATTTCCTGGTGACTTAGTATCTCCAGGACTTTCCTGCTACTACAATGTATTTTTTCAGGGAATGCAAAGATTAAATAGAAAAGAGATATGTGAATTGTTGCTACTGGACATTCAAATGAGCACTGTTCCAGCTTTGCCTTTGTTCTGCAGAAGTTCTGCACTGCATATTATTTTTAAGGATGCAACCAGCCATCAACACAGCAGGACATAATTTTTAAAGACTCCAAAGGAGATAAGCATGTCAATAATCTAGGAATCAAAAGAGGATTCATAGAGAATACACAGGAGATGAACTTACAGGGCTGGAGTTGTAAAGTATTCTACAGAAGAAAAATTAACACTCAAAAAGGAAAGTTAAGCTAACATAAGGGTTTTCAAGGAACTGTAAGAGTTAATGCTCTCTCCCTCCATTAAGCACATCAAGAGTGTTCCTTTCCTAATGAGTTAACCTCTTATTCAAGTTTAATGGGGACATATATTTGTTTAACCCTATAGCCTCAGGAGTCAGAATTTCCTGGTGTTAATTATACAGCATACATACAGACTCCTTACTAGCAATGTGGATTGGCAATTCCTGACAAACCTTGAAACTAGCAAACCAGCAAGCCTTGGTCTGCTTGACAGCAGAAGTGTACCTGAAGGCTGTAAATCCCCACAGTTCCTGGAAGCCCAAATCCTGCCCTTATTGTAGGGCACACGTGCAGGTTTTCCTTCCTATAGCTGGTTCAGATTTGTGCAAATTGAACTGGCACAATGCTGCCAGGAGAGTGCTTTGCAAACAGCAGGGCAACACTGCCTTTCCTTTGTCAGGAAAGGGAAGTGATCCAGACAGATCACACACTGGTGCAGAAATTCCACCTGGCACTTCCTATTTTAACTCAAATGCATAAGGAAGTGCCTGTGCATGCACAGCACACTCTGCTCTGCTAAAACAACCCTACTGGGATGGGGGTGCTGTGGATGTTTGTTTGTTTTGTTGTTTCTCTCAAGAGAGAGTTGTTTTGTACCAAGCCTCTCAGGAAGAGCAGGACCCACACTGTAACAAGATCTCCCTCAACAGAGAGTGCTGCTTTAAGCAAGAAGCCAGCCCGAGAGATTGGGAACCATTAACTATGTCATAGAAGGAGCAGGGGATACTTGTGGCCTCTGTCAGCTCTGACTTGGGATTGAGCTCCCCTCTACACATTCCTAACACCTAACAGCACTCAACAGGAAGAAGAGATGTGAGGGCTTAGGGATGAAGACTGTAACCAGCCTCCTTCCAAAGACCTATTGGATGAGGTAGGACATATCCCTCCCCTTCTCCCATTCTTCAGATCTTCTAGTTCTGCAAGTACAGATACACAGCCCTTCACATGGACCTGCCTTTGCCAAAGCAGCGTTTCACACCCACACATTACTACCTTTGCAAGCAAACCCCATCTGATTATTTGCCCACCCTGTGTGGGCCTGAAAACACAGTTGTTGAGTTCCCAATGTCCTGCAAAACAGGAAAAAGCCCAGCAGAGCAAAGTGCTGCAAGTCTGTGTTTGGAAGCATCTTGGCAGGAAGCAGGACTTGGTGTCTACAGCATGACAGCTCCCATCTCACACAGCCCACTTGCCAGGGGGTGGATATATAATCCCAACTGACATGTGAAAGGGGATGCACACAGACATCCAAACACCACATCAGACAGTGCTTGTTGCAGAAGGGACGGAAACACATTTAGCCCCTCAGAAATCTACCGAGTTTTCATAGACAAAACCAGACACCTTGGTAAACAACTATCTTCAGAGCCAAGGTTATCCTGGTTGTTCATTTGTCTGTTTGATGATCACACCAGCCCAGATGAGCATAAATCCCATGACAGTAACAGGACAGATACATGAATAAGCAGAGCGACAGATACACAGCAAGGTGCACCAGTTCCCTCCAAGGTGATCTACTAAAACCAGCCTCTCAGGCTGCTTATTGTTATCCCAATAGAGAATCATCAAGTCTCAAGTTGGGGGCAGATATGCAATACATATCCCATTTCTTTTTTGTTTCATGAGGCAAGTCATAATTTGTTTAAGCAAAGAACAACAGTTGTCTTCGCTAGCGTCACCAATTCAGCATCTCCTCTCCACCTTAATTCTCTGCTAAACCTGGGCACTGAAAAGGAAGGAGGCTATTTGCAGCAACACAGTGGTTAACAGGAGGCTGAATTTCCACTTCACAACATGACAGCAAAAATGTCCTGAAATGACAGCAAAGGAGAATTACTTGCTACTAAAATGGGAGATCAGGTCCAATTGCCTCCAGTACACAGTGACACATGAGCTCTGACTTCCTCCAGATCAAGGAAGAAGCTGTACTTAACTCTCTGGAAGCCAAACTGCACCCTGAAGTTGCATCCACCTTTACCATTTTAGATTGCAGACAGGATCACTCTGGAAAGCCACACAGAATACATTTAACTCTCAAACTTTGTTTCCCCTCCAATAGATGGAAGCCACACATGCAAGCCCCTTTTAGTCAAATCATGGAGATGTTCCCAGGCCTGGAAAGGTGAGATTCTTCCAGAGTCCCACCAGCATCAACAGAGCTACACATCCAGGGGCCTCCTTCCTGAGACTGTCACAAGAAGCCACAGTTCTTCCACCAACTTGCAGATCAGCTGAGCCTACCATTGCCCTTCCATTACCCTGCTTATTGCAATGAATAAGTATATCAATAATTAACAGCAAGTAAGAAGATGATTTGCACTTCTGTAGGGCCTTTCCTCCAAGGAGCTCGTTAATTGCACAACAGCCTTGCAAAAGCCATTGTTCTCCCATTTCACAGATAGGGCATTCCACCATGGCCAGCAGTGGAGTACCTCCTCCAAGGGCCCTGGAACAACCTGCCACAAGGAGAGGCTGACACTGAATGTCCATAGTTTGCCCATCAGGATGCACCGCACCTAGGGGGAAAAAAGTCAACAGCATTCCCAGCCACCTTAACAGCAGTAATTTCCTTTAAAGCTCTCTTGTAAGAGAAGCACTTTCCTTTCTGATGTGCAACAGGATAAAAAGACAAGATTTTTGGGGTTGTGGGAGAAGTTGAGCACAAGGGGAAAGTGGTTATTTCTAAATAACGACATAGCCATGCATGGCTTGTGAACCATGGTTAATTTAATACCCACACGTGCTCATTAGAGCTATTCATGCGCCCACTGCAATCAGCTTGTTTACACACTTATCAATGACAACTTTCAGATTATTACTTTAATTAAGAAAACCCCTTCATTCGTTGGGATTATATTACCAAAACACTTTCTCTTCCACTGGGAGAAAACCAGCATTTAGAGGAAGGCAACGGGTCGGTACAGCTGCCGGTTGCAACGTGGAGTTCATGCTACCAGGAGAAAGAGACACAGGGAACCAACACCAGATGCCTCCACCACGAACAGCAGAAGACAAGACTGTGATGAATGTGACGGTTCACTTGTCAGTTCTACAACCTGCAGTCAGTGCCCAATAATTTTCACAGCAAATCCTGCAGCATTTTCTCCCTCCTGAAGGAATATCCCATCAGGAGAGGGCCTGCAGTATCTTTATAGCAGGCACTGGTGTTCCTGCTGTTTCCCAGAGCATAGCAGCTCTCCAGTATTCCCTCCACACCCCACACAGAGGGGATTTGTCCCAGTGATCGACTACAGTCGTGAGTGAGCAGCAGTGACCCCCTGACCTGGTTCCCTCCAGCAGGCACCCCAACAGCCCCATGGGCCAGGCAGTGGAAACAACCTACAGAAGTGCCTCAACCTCACCATCCCCATGGAAGTCTACAGCGGGACACCAGATCTTCAAAATCAATTAGAGATGCTCCTCAGAGGCCTCAGCTCAGGAGAGAGATGTTCAGTAATGCCAACATCATCACAAGCAGTGAGGAAGCCAGCCAGGAACCATGGGTGCCCAGCACCGACCGGAGTTGCTTATTCAGGCTCCACACAAGCACCTCAGCACTGACCATCTTGTGACCTACTGGCAGATCAAAGTTGAGTATGAGTTGACCAGATTTTATCACTGTAATAAAATAACTCCTTACAGATCTTGTTAGACATCGAGTTCACAACAAAACTGCTTCCAAGTCAAAATTATCATCTGATTATCTTCAGTTTCATCTGAAGCAGGAACAGGCTGCAAATGAACAACTGATTAACAACTGGTTAGCTCCATCAGCATTTCCTAACATTCTCAAGTACAATCTCTCAGTGGCAAGATATGTGACATTATTTCCCAGGAGGGTATTTTAACATTGTTACTGTTAATAGATCTAAAAAGGCTGTGTTAATAAAATGCATAATTGAAATTTAACCATCTTTTCACTCTAAGAAGCTATAAAACTTTTGCACTGTCTGTCCTAAATATTTTTGTATACTACAGCTATAACTCTTTCCCTAAACAAGTTTTAAACTGATACATAAATCAGTGTATTCCTTTAGTAGCTATTTCTGTAAAGACAGTCAAGTTAATCTACGTTATAGCATCTGACTACAAAGTATCCTACAGATTGTGTTTATACATTTGCCAATACTTTCCAACATGCAGCGTGGAATAAGTAATAGATAAAGCACATAAACTCTGAAAAACACTAAAACATAGTAAAATTTGTCTGTTTTTTCCAGCTCACCAATTCTTGCAGTGTTTTTTTTCCATGTGTAGTTCCAGTTTTCCGATACTAATCTCAAAATCCACTTCTTCCCCTTCCTTTTTAAAATTAAAACCTCAGCTAGTGACACATAGGAGATTGACACACTCTCACTCTCAGATTGTAATAACAAGCTGTTGAAAGAGGGAATTTTGTATGAACTGGTGAGAAAGAAGGCGCCCGGCTCTCAGAGCAGGCACTGAACAGTCTGTGTATGAGCAGGAATATTCCAGCCAGCCACCACTCTTCAGTCTCATTTTCCTCTACATTATCCAAGGTTTGTTCTAGAAGAGAGAACAAGCTAAATCACTTACTCCATTTTCTCCTCCCCACTTTCATTTCAAATTTGTACTCATCTATAATGCTGACACAGAAGTCACTGAACTACCCAGGCAAGTTGTGCACGCTACTGCTCCAAACAACTGCAGCTTGGATTCAGTAGTAAAACATCCCTCAATTTCAGGAAGCCTCTATTCCTTGCTACAGTCACTGCTCCAAAGAATTCATATCCCAAGAGAGTGAGCCAGAGCCCTCAGAGCATCACCTTCTGGAGCAAATGACTTTATATTAAGAATAATCACAACTATTCTCTGTACAACCAGGCTCTCTTAAAAACACTTTCTGGGTTACAAGCAGGTGACCAGAGTCATTTGTAAATTCATGTCTACACTAATAATTCAGAAGAGGAGATCCCAGAGCAACCCAGCAGAGACAGTAGGTTTGTAGAAAGGGCCAGAGCAGATGCAGTGTTGCATTTCCAAGCCAGATTAGCCTTCAGGAAGCGTCCTAGACTTATCAGCTCTAGCCCACGACCCACACAGATACTCAAATAAAGTTCTTTTTATTTCAAGGCACTGTCTCTAAGCACCTATTCCTGAGATCAATGCTTTTCTCTGTACATACATTTATACATTTACCCCAAAGTTAAAAAGCACAGCTTTCTCCCTTCTGCCAGGCAGGAACTTGCACTGAAGGTCACCTGCCTGCTCTGGCATGTGCTGCTGAGAGGGCTGGTATCCAGCTCACCTGCTATCCACAGGAAAAGGCAAGAGTTCTATGAATGGATGACATGCACTTGCTGGTATTTTACACCTGTGGAGTTATTGGTAGATACAGACTTAAGCAACTTCTGAAAACTTCCCAACTCTTTGTCTGCAGGTGGGAGGAGAGGGTTGTCATGACTAAGTTACAGGAGTCTTCTGAAAGGAAAAACCTTCTTTGGGAAGTTCACTAGTGCATAGGAAACAGCCCAGGATCTGCAATTGTGGTACTGTAGCTCAGAAAGGGTGAAGAAACACCAGTCTGAAGGCTCTGATGGGCAGAACAAAACAAAATATAATTCCACAACTGAACTGCCCAGAAGAGAGACTGCTGATCCAGCCTCCTGATCCCAGTGCCAACGGGAGCTCTGCCACCCGCTTGGGAAGGATTACGGCTCTGCTCTATATAACCAACTCGAGTGGAAACCACAGAACATGCGCTGCAACTGAAGCCACTGGAACTGCAAAGCAGAAATAGAAAGCTATGAGCCAAATTCTGTCACCTGTATTCAACCCTCTTTCCGCCACCTCAAGCGAGCACAATTCCGGCCTCTAGAACTGCCCCTTTGCTGCTTGGCAGATTCTTGGTCCTTGACATTAGATATCAGGGATTTACAAGCCATGTTTACATACAAATAGAAATCAGTTCTAGGCAGGATCACACAAGGGCAGCCCAGCACCGATGACAACGATAGCAAACGTATACTCAAAGGAGTGAGCCCAGCAGGAGGCTAAACCAGTGCTGGCACAGCACTGGCACCAATGCCAAGTGCAGCAGGAAGACCAAGACACAGTGGGCTCCCCCAGCATGAGAAAGGTTAGATGCTCTGGGCACTTGAAGTGCCCCAGATGTCAGAGCGGATCAGTGCCCGGGGGTAGCAGGGGTTCTGAGATCCTGGGGTAGGGCTGGATAACAATGCAGGGCACAGACAGAGCAAGCGCTGGTCATTAAAGCTTGAATAGGCAGAAAGGAAAAGGAATCTCCTAATCATTTCCTTTAGCCATCTCAGCTCCCCTCCCATCCTTTCCCCCCTCCTGGCCTTTTGAAGATGCTTGCTAATAAGTGTTAACGAGTTGCCTGACAAAGGAGGAGGAGGGGGAGGGGGAAGACTGGTAAGGAAGAAAAAGGACCAGACAGAGGCCTGTGAATGCCATGGCAATTTCTGGATGTAAAGGATCCCCAGGACAGGACCCCCCACCCCTGGCATCCCCATTTCAAGAGCTGACCTCTCTGCCTGAGCTTTTTTTAATTTTTTTTTAATTTTTTTTTTTTTTTGCACACCACATAGGTCTCCTTTCCTTTCCTCCAGTTCATCTGAGACACACACACACCAGCCCACCACTGTGACAGTGCTCCCACCTTCTTCACTTCCACTATTCCACTACTTGTTTTCTCTCTCTCTCCCCCTCCATTTCAGACATCTCTAATGTGAACCAGGACACAGCTGCAAACGCTAAAACACCCTGGGCTGCCCCGTTTGCCCTGTCCTTTCTGCCAGCCACAACAAGCACAGGACTCTCCTACAGCCCAGGCAAATACTCACAGAACACTCTGCATTTTTCAACCATGCCTACAACAGCTGCTGCTTCCACCTTGGAAAATTCACCATCTTTGCCAGACTCAGCCCTCACATTCTTAGATGCTGAAATTCACATTTTCCACATCACTCACCCTTTGTATGGAGGGGCTGCACCTCTCACTACAGCTTCCCTCTGGGTACAGAATGCTGCTATTCTTCTGCCCCTGGGAATTGTTTTTTTGCTCAGTATTTCTCATCATTTTTGCACTGGACCAGCAACTACAGAAGGCTGTGAGAGAACAGAGAACCAGTTTCAGTGTCTTTTCCTGTGAAGTTTTATCTCAGCCAGCTTCTGGCATGGCTCTATCACCCAAGCTGACCAGCCTGCCTTCTCAATAGGGAACTGTAGCACCAAAAGAAGACGTCATAGAGCGTGAGGACCACAACCACTTCATTCTCACCTTGGAGAGGGAAGCCTTTAATTGCAAAGCAGCAGCTCAAAAGCAGCACCAGAACGCCAAAGAAAAGGGCAAAGCATGGCTTGCTTCACCCAAGTCTGTAACAACAGCCTGGGACATAACTCCTTACAACTAAAATCCCCAAGCAGCAAGGCTTCCTCTCTAGTAGACTCATCTGCTAAGGCAGTCTTATACAGCACCCAACTCAAAGCAACCAGCTCATTGCTCCCAGCTGGCCCATCTCTACTTGCCTACAAATCACCACCTGCTGCACAGGCCTTCCTCTGCTTGGTGCAAAAGGGTTGGGTTAGGTCTTCCCTGCCAGATACTGGAGGTCTGGACCAGCTTCTCTACCAGGATACTAGGTCTGTGACAGCTCCTCATCTGCATTTCCTCTTCCCAGTGCCTCTGAGATGAAAATGGTCTCTCCCTCCCACAAATACCTATGGGGTCCTGTCTACAAAAGAAGATAATTTGGCTGTTCACTTTATTTGGCAAACCATTGACTTCATTTGTATTCCTAAACACAAATTTGAGCTTCCAAACGTATGAAGTGGTTCAAATTGAAAACTCAGCCTTGAGGAATCTCCTCCACCTGCAACTGTCCCTACTGACTCCAGACCTCACCCCGTTTCTTGTGTCACCAGAGAGAGGGTGAAGCCAGACTGACTTATTCCTGCTGTAAACACCACTAGGGGATGTTTGTGCCAGCTGAATCCAACCTCAATGGAGTTAAAGAGTAAATTACTTTGAACCGTAATTTTGTTTCCCACAAAGTACAACTCAACATATGGATATTTCTTAAGGAAGTGATTTTCTGAGAACAATAGTGAACTTGAAGAGACTGACAATGCCTCTTTAGTGGTTTGGCTAGTAGAAGAAGGTTATCAAATTGTCTCAGGAAAAAAAAAGTGAACTCTGAACTAGATGTGCAATTTTTGAATTGCCAGAAAACCATTGATTTAGTATCTAATCAGATCATTGTGTTTTTACTCATTCATGCTCAATTCATCAAGAAAAGCAGTTCATTAATCTAAAGAACTAAGCATAAAATTTATATATCAACTACTCCATTTTATTGCCAAAGCCTACTGTATTATACTTCAGTTTTATGTGCGTTATAATAAAAAGCATGTGTGAATTCTCATATTTTAAAACAGTTGTGCATCCGTGTGGTTTGAGTTAATGCTTTTGAAAACATAAGTCTCCACATGATGCTATCTGAAAATAGAATCTGCCTACGATAAAACTTTAACTCTTGAGATGTGGTATAATAGCATTTTGTGATAAAAAGAAATCCGGTTTTGGGAAAAAAAAAGTCATATTAGCCCAGAAAATATTAAAAAAAAAAACTTCTAAAAAGGTAAAGTAAAAAATCCAATGTTCATTGGTCCAATGGACCAATTCACTGCAGTCAAAACAATCCCATCTCCACTAGGAGCAGAAATACTTTAGTCACTACAGCATAGGAAAAAAATGGCAATCCCAGCCAGGTTGAAAGGCTAGAGTGAGTACATCAATAATTAATCCTTATATCTTATCCAAGAAGAGGGAAAAAATATTTCAGTCCAGGTTCGGGTTAACATTATTATACAGCTGTATGTGGATACTCTATAGTAGGAAACTGGAAACAGGCTGATGGCAAATGGCAGAATTAATCTCTGTATTCTTCACATATAATGAAGTCTACAATTGCAGGAGGATTACAAAACAAACATTTGTTCCCATTTAACTGCGTCTATTTATTGACAGTAAATATCATCAGCGGAGATAAGAATAATATCCAGTTTGTATTTTTCAGAACACCATCAGAGAACAAGACCTCCTGCGAATAATGAAAAGAAGATGAAGGTAAATGAAGCTCTAAACATTTGTGCAACATAACATTCACATTACTTACGTGCTGAAGAACAGTCCTTTTGTCAAATGATAGGCATGATTTTAACCATTTGTATTTTCATATTTTTTAGAGTAGATCTGAGTGTTTTGAGGACGTGCTAAGCAAGAAGCAACATGTTTACAATGCTTGGTGTCTGTCATGTAAATAGAAGTGATACACCATCTTCATTTGCTTCACTGCTAACAAGTGCTACCATCTCTAGGCTTCATCAAAGGTCAAATAAAGCTTTCTTAGACATACTGAGCTCTATTATGCTAACAGAACTAACGCAATCTTTTTTTCTGCTAAGGGAGAATTCTGTTTAACGATCAATGTCACAATATGGCCCATTGTTAGAGCAAATTACCCAGTCCATTAATTACACAGCTATCTTTCCATCAGCTAGAAAAAAATACCCCCAATTACATACACATACTAAGTAACTTGCTTGCAGTACACCCAAAATGAATAGTGATGCAAAAACACAGCAGTGTATCTCCTCTGGCTCTCCCGAAGTTAAACCAGAACACTTTTGGCCCATTTGTCTAAGGAACCCAGTGCTCTTCTTAGGTGAATGATTTTTAGTGACAGTTTCTAAGTAGTTGTCATATTCTGAAGTTGCTCACCCTGCCCTCCAGGGACAAGAGGCCTTCTTGAATTAGTATTTGTATCCAAGGAGTGGGAGCCTGACTCTGATGTCCTCCTGCCCTGGGGCACAGTATCAGTGCTGAATCACCACCCTGATGAGCTTGGTTGGTTGCAGCACCTGGACATTGTAATCATGGATCTCCTTGATCCAGGCCTCTGCTTATCAACTCTCTACGTAAAACAAAGAATCCTGCAATTAAGGACAGGAACCTGGACCTTCCCTTCCCCAGGAGAGATACTTGGGCTTCTTAGTCCACACTGGATCACACCCTGAGGCTCCAGCAATATTGAGAAGTATTACATTAATAAACTTCTTAGCAAACCATCCGCTGCACAGTGACAGAAATTCCAGTCCCTGGTGATGTGGTGTCAAATCTTCAGTATGCTTCAAGTGAGTCAAAATGACACTCAGACATACGAAACACAGTCATCTTCAGCACATTTCTGTGTAGTCACAAAAGAAATAGACAATACAACCTTTTTTTTGTTTGTTTCTGACTGTTAGACTTCATTATTCCGCCCAAACAGCTGCTAAAAGAAACCCAAAGATTCACATGGAAAGAGCAGCACAGAAAGTGGATTACAACCATTGGAAGAATGTGGACCTCAAGAAAAATGAGTGTACGTTCCCCCAGTGACAAGATTTTAGAACTCCAGCAAAGCCTGCAAGCCCTTCTCTCATGTCTGGTTACCTCTGCTGCATAATAGATGAGTTAGATGGGTAGATGAGTTTTTGAGGGACACGGTTTAGCAGATGATGGGTGCGGTTGGACGATAACCTCAAAGGTCTTTTCCAACTGCAAGATTCTATGATAATATGTCCCCCAAAACATGTTCCTCTTTTGTACAAACGGGAAGCCTTTACTCCTAAAACAATCTAGGGCAGAATCTAAGGACATAGGCAAGCAAGCCCAGAACTCCACCTTCCACAGGGCATTCAGAGCAACAGAAGAAGGTATTTTAGTGGTATGCCTGCAGGAACAGGCATAGACAGACACACTTCCTCCTGTCCCTCTGACAAGATCACTAGCTGAGACTCACACCATGCTACCTTAACTCTTCCTAACCAAGGCTGTTCTGGATTTAACCAGCTCAGAACAAGCAGCACGAAATAGGGCTGCACGTACATGCCCTGAGGGATACAGCCAGTATCAGATCTGTATTCTTGGGACTAGAGCTTCCAAAGCGGCATTGAAGTGGAGAAGTGATACCTTCTACTGATGATTCTCACTCAGGTAGCACTAAAAAGTCACAGGATGAAAACAAGCTACAGTATATGGTGCCTCTGATGTTGTTTCCCTTTGCAACCTCTTTGGTTAAATCTCACTCTTACAGTTTAATGTTCACAATTACGATACAAATCATTTGCATGTTTGTATTTCAGCCAATCCATCGCAAGAACTATATGAGAGGATTCACTGTTCACAGAGAACTACTGTGCAGTGAGTTTGGAGACCTATATCGCAGCACACTGCCTCATACCTGAGCAGTACAAATAAGCTCCATCAAATACAAATACCTAGTTTTGTCTTAATACATCTATTCAGGAAAAAAAAGGGGCCATCAGGAAGATTTAAGCATATACATAAACTAAGCATACATCTAAGAGCTTTACTGAATACATGTCCCTTGCAGCCTTGTGATAATCATGTATGTATCTTTGTAGAAACAAAATGTTAATGAGTATTCGTCAGAATCCTTTTTGCTTCACATTAAAAATACTCTTTGTGCAAGTGTTCCCAGGAGAACAAGGAAGAGAGGATGGAGATTTCACAGCTCTCTGAAGGCTTTTATACAGCATTCATCCTATTTTGTCCAACTCAATAGCAGCTTCTGCTTCAACAACAAGCATACGTCACCATCACCACTACCCCCTAAAAAAGCAGATATGGATCCACACTAAAACTGGCTGTGATGAAGACAAACTTGGCTGAGAGTCATCACATAAAAAAGGGACAGAACAGCCTGAGTGGAGGTTGTAAAACAAAAACGGTGGGTGACCAAGAGTACAGGCACAGAATAAGAGCAGAAAGCCAAACCCATTTAAATAAGCCAAATGACAATCTCGGACAGAGATTGCTTTTGGGCGGGGACTGGCTGAAAGGGGCATGGAGTGGGAACAAAAACTGAATCTTGATGTTTTGCTTATTGCAGTGTCGAGGAGCTGGTGATTCTTCTTGGTGAAGACATAAAATCACATCAAAATAATTACTGTCTCCTCTTACAAGCAAACAATCTGCCCCTCACATTTTGCCTAACCAGCTGATCAGAAGCAGTGAGGCTCCAGAGCAGGCAGCCAGAGGCTGTTTTCCCTCAGGAGAAGCAGTGACATTATGACTGAAGGCACTCAGGCTAAAGAAAGTCCACGTCTGGACTTCAGGTTCATGCTCACACTTTAACAGGTTTCAAAGCAAACCTTGGGACATATGGTGCCCTTGACTCCAGTGAGTCAAGTTTTATTAGATGGTCAGTGGTGTGACACCACCCCCCGGCACTCAGCCATGTCCTGGGGCTTTCCAGCTCTTCTCAGACATTTGGGTCCCATAAAAAAATAGCAACATTTGTTAGCACTGGCTGTGGAGGCTCCCTTGGGAACGCCTTCCATCACCCTTCCCACGGTGGGCACCCTGCACTTTCCAATTGCCAGAGCAAATGGGGCTTGGGTTTCAGGCTTTGGGCTTTAATTAACAGCCATGACTTCCCACTAATTCTTCTATAACAGTCACTTGGGAAAATGCACCACCAAAGCAAACACTTCCCCAAATATTCCAAGGGATGGGCTGTGCAGCATCTCCTGACAGGCATTAAAAATAGGGAAGTTTGAAAGTAAAATTGTGCCCTCAGAAAGGGCAATCATTTTGCTGTGATAATACCATGCAGGCAGTGTCTCTCCACAACGCCTTTTACGCAGTCCCAGTGGTGAAGCAGGACACTGATTCCCATTATTACATCTCTCCAAAGTACATGAGAAAAATCATTCCCTGGCAATAATTATTAACAAGAAGAGTATTTTGTACTCTGAGGTCTTTGTTTACAATCTTGCATTGCTAAAGGATTTTGAATAATCTCCCAGCCAAAGGAGTAGAGACACAAGGTACTGAAGTAGCACCAAAAAGCACTTGTTTGATCCAGGCACGGCTCAGATCCTACAGGCTGTCACAATAGCACGGCACAAGCAAAGCCACCAGCCTGCTTTGTACAGATCAGCTTTTCAAACATGAGGAGCCCTGGCAGCCTGAGCACAGCCACCACTGGAGGGATTCAGCAGTGCTCTTGTTTGCTGTTTTACGTCACTCCCCAAACACCAGGGCTCGCACTTCCCAGGCCTGTCTCCTAACTGCGGGAGCGCGGTGCCCTCCCGAGCCCTTCCCACCCCTTTCTCAATGCCCTAAACTGACTGATGGAATTAGATTTGTGGAGTGAACTCAGTTGCTTTTGATCTCTATTCAAGGTGCCATCAAGGGATCTTAATAGGTAGTATCTTAGCAAACGCTTTAAGGCCTGAAACCGTCATTAAAGAAACTCCTGATTCTCACACTTGTCTGAAAGAATAGAGGAGCAAGCTGGCTTCAAATGCCAGTTGACAGATGGGAAGACATATGGACTATAGGATCGCTGATCTAAAGAGTCAGAGCCATGGTCAGGCTGAGGAAACATACATCTTTATTTTGATGTTGACCTCAAAGGGAAGAGGTCTGAGTCAACAGAAAGGGGAAAGGGCAGAAAATATCACAAGTCTGAGGCCAGGATTGCTTTGAACTTGAGGACACATATACTAAACGGTACCGAGTTGACAAAAAGGCTTCCTGACACTCTGTGTCTATAAATTTAGCAGTCTGACCCATATAGCTGCTTGATGCATTTTCAGTAACGAGTCGAGTGAGGATCAGTAACGCTGATGCAATCACTTGTGGCACCCAAGAAGTTTGTCATTTCTTCCAGAGCCAGCTATTCATGGAGCCCCGGCAGGGAGCAGGACAGAGGCACATGGGGGCAATTTGGGTTAAAGCTCCCATGATCCTTCTGCTGGACTTTGGGGAGGCTACAGAAGTACATGATCATGCCAAGCCACAGAGTAGTGTATCCCTGCAGATCATTTCTCCTTGAGTCAAGTATTAATTTCTGTACTGGCTCTATATGGAAAAATGTATGACCCCATCCCAACTCATTAACATTGCACATAGCATTTTCTAGAAAACTCCCCCTGGGACACTTAACTGTATTACTTTCCAGCACTGAAAAAATACTCAGGATAAAGTTTAGACATTTGGAGGCTTCTGCTGAATTTAAATGCTGTGCGAGGAATCCATGAAACAAATGAAGGGACAGATATCCTATTGTCTTCCCAGAAAAAAGCAGGGCCTTTTAGTTCACTGTCTTTCTTCATGTCTTCTTTTATCACAAGTGTGCACTGATGAAACTACTTTAATGCAGTCTGTTCCAAGAGATTAAATTGAATGTCTGTGTAGGGTTTCAGGGCTCAGCAGCATAGCATGGCATCTTCGTTTCACATCTCCGGGACACTGGGCAGGCATAAAAATAATTGCAGACTCAGAAGCGATCAAGGAATGTATCCCGGCTGCAACAGATGCTGTATTAAAAGGAAAGACAAAAGCCAAAGTGCATAATGAATTTAAAAAGATTTCTTTATCAAACATGTCATTTGTTTGAAGGACTGAATTGCTGGCATCAGATGTGGCAGATCAGCTTGTTACCAAAGTGAAACATGAGAACTGCTATGCAACGGCAATTGATGAGTCAATTGAAATCACTGATGTTGCTGAAATGCGCATCTTCATTTAATATGTCAATGGTCAGAAGTTAACCAAAGACCTTCTGGTTTTGTTAGCACAGAAGCAAGCCAAAGGCTACAAAATATGGTGTGTTAGCACTGAACCTTAGAGGCCCTCATACACTTAATGGGAGCTGATGCTCCAGCTACAGTTGTCTGTGAAAAATAATTTCTGACATACCCCTAACAACCGAACTCAGCTCGTGAGCATCAGTGCCTTGTCCATCAAACCGTTCTCTGAGCAGCATTAAAAGCAAGATATTAAAATGGCATTAGATTACCCCAAAACACAGTCATCTGTCTAAGGCTGACACCTCTTCCTTGTGATGATTATTTCAGCTTTATCTTTATGGGGATGTTGTTGAAGGGAACTGTTCGTAAAATAGTCGGGTGGTTTGTTGACTGATAAAAATACAAATAATGCTTGGTAAAAACAGAGGAAGCCATTTTCAAAACTCTTTCCCCCTCCAAAACAAAAAAAAAATGCAAAAAAATCCAAAACAACCATACCCAAACTTATTTCCTCCACACTTCCCAGATATTTCTAGGTTACCTGGACAGTTTCTTGGTCTCAATACAATAATCCTAAACAATCTTCTTGAAAAATCTTTACAAGGTTAAATATTCATACTTCAAAAAACCCAAAGCAAGAAAGCAGAAAGGGTGACTTTATATAAGCCAATTCTCAACAGAAGCACCCATCTGTGTTTTTTCACTAGAGGAAAGAGCAAACTGACAGACAGTGTAAAATCTCCATCAGGGTCTCTGGGACGTATTTTGAAGATTTTACTGCAGAGAAGCAAGTTTCCTCTGAGCTTGGTAAATAACCCCCTGACTAAACTTGCTGAGAACATGCAGGCAGATTTAACTAATCAAGAAAAGCTTTCAGTGCGGTTTGCTCTACAGACTGCACTGCCACTGCCTTTTTCTGCCCTGATATTTCCAGCTCTCCTGCTGACAGAGGCAGGCAGGAGCAAGAGGTGAGGAGCCCGGGGTTCTCCCACTGGAGCCCATGGGGCCAACCCAATAGTGGGAGAAGTTGCCCCGTGCTTAACGAGATGGAGAGAAGGCCCCATGCCTGTGCCCATGACCAGCACGCTGCCTCAATCCAGCTGCAGTGCGATGCCTAGTGAACACCCTGGGATTTGTTAAAAATGAGCCTTTTCTAATATGCTGAAGATGACAGACCACAAGTTGTCATATATTAAAATGGTGCGCACATTCCTTCCTCCAAGTAACTAATAATGGGACACAAATCCTTGCCAACTCCATTCTGTCCCTCCTGCCAAGGATTGTTTTTGCTCGGCTCATCCCGAGTGCCCCCATTGGGATCCAGATATAGACTAACACAGTTTTGAAATGCACAAGGGCCACAATCATGCAAGGTTTGATCCAACCCAGACTGGAGTCCATGGAAAGGTCTGCATTGACGTAAGCGGATAGAGAGCAGCACCATCAGGCCTGCTGCTGAGAAACCAGCCCCAGTCCCCACTGCAGTGAAACCTGGGCTGTCGTCTCCAAGAATGGAGGGGAGAATGGGGGAGCCGGAGGGTAACAACAGCTCCCTGAGGGTCCCGAGGGTCCCAAGCCCAAGTGGGCACGAAGCTGGCTGCAGAAAGCCAGCCCATTCCTTCCCCCTCACAGCTCAGGTCTGAACTGCCAATGAGTTCCATCACCAGCCACGTCCCACAGTCCTGGCATGGGACCAGCACCAGCGATGCCCATGCACAGCACCTGGCCTGCACATAGCTTTATCATGGGAGCCAAAACTCTTCTAGCATGGAGAGTATCTCGTCCCAAGCAACGCACGCTGCTTCCCAGAGGGCGAATCCTGTGCATGTCTCTGCAGACTCACATACTTTCATGGGGGTTCTGCCAGAGCAGCCTGCAAATGCAAAAGGCTCAGCTGGATGTATTCCCACACAGGGACAAGGAGCAGCTCCTAGCTGTTGCACCAGCCTGGCCTCCTTTCAGTCCCCTATTCCTCCTTCACTAACCCACATCTCTTTTGTTCCTCCTTTCCTCATTCCCACGTTTTTGCGCTGCCCTCCCAGGCATCCCCTGCTTTACCCGACAGCCCTTCCGTGCTCTTCTCCAAGTTTATATTTCAGCCATCATTTCTTTGGCATTTGCCGCAGTCACAAGAGTAAGAATCAAAATGGGGAAATACCAGCCTTGGGGCCCTCTCCCTTCACAGGCTCTGGTACTGTGGTACAGTGCTAGTAGGAGCCTTTACCACGCCAAGGGGGGCAGCATTCATGCATGCACCAGTCCCCAGCTTGGGGCCTTCTACTCCATCACAGCAATAAAAAACTGCCCATTCAAGTCCTTTGTCTTAAAGATTTCCATCCTGGCTACAGCAAGTGCAGATTTATTGGTGGGAGCAACTGCAGGAGGAATAGTAAACAGCACGCGTGTGCGTGCCTATGTGCCAGTGCACCGAGCGCAGCAGAAACTCATGACAATCAAGATTAAATATGTGACTAATACAAAATGTGTTTCCTGGTGCATTAAAAAAATTAAATAAATCACTTGGCATCTTCTTTCATGACATACGCAGCACAGTCAGAGTCTTGTGGGGATGCACTGCTGTGGCAGAACCGAAGCCAAGAGAGATGGCTGACTACGCGGGATCCGAGGGATCAGACACCTGCCTTATTATGAATAGTGATGCACAGCGTGGCCTCTGCTTTCTCACAGGCCTCCACTCACGCACGCTAAATTGCACAACCCATATCCACCACTGCCTGCTATCGTCCTACTTAAAGGCACAGCCTCACACCCACCACGAGAGCCCACCCCAAACTTCCAACTGCAGCCTCGCAGCCCTTCCATGGAGGCACACAGAACACTTGTTGACACTTCAAAATAATACGTTAATAATGATAAAATCAGCAGCTGCATCTTTCTTTGACTTCTGTAGGAATGTTGCTGGAGAAAGGATGGTAGGACACAACTCCAAGCAAGCTGAGTGACATCTAATATTTTTCCAAACCATCCTTAGATTTTTTCATATCATCTAGCGAGCAAGTTGCTGACAGAAGCAGGATGGTTGCTTGTTTGTTGGGCAAGAATTCTTTGAGATTCAGTAGAATACCAAATTTGGAAGAATGTCTTCCACTTTGGTAGAAGATATTACAAACAACTGCGCATTTTAACACGTTTTCACGTTACACATCATTCATTCTAGGAGGGGGTGGTGATCATTTTCTGCAGACAGCTAGCAAAGCTTCCAAGAATGAAAATGTTCATCGAAAGATAATGAAAACCAGACATTTAGCAACATTTTCATTTTGCATGTTTAAATATTTATAACTATGTTCATAAAACCACATGTTTGCTCTCCTAATGCTCTAGTGATTGTGTTTATGAAATGCAGTATTTCTCCGACGCCCCTTCCTTGCGTCAGCTTCTCTG
The DNA here is from genome assembly GCA_033558185.1 of Dromococcyx pavoninus. NCBI lineage: Eukaryota > Metazoa > Chordata > Aves > Cuculiformes > Neomorphidae > Dromococcyx > Dromococcyx pavoninus. Next base: position 725,143 of record JAUMJL010000111.1, read on the forward strand.
CCGGGCGCGATTCTCTCGCGCCGTGGCACTGACGATGAGCTTTTATGTAAAAGACTCTTTGAGATTAGGAAAAAAAATTACCGAAAAGAAGCAAATATATTTTCAGGACACCAATGTTTCACTGATGTATATGTGATTTTAAACTGTGTAGGGGGTATTTATGCTGGCTTCATTCTTTCACTGCAATTTATTGTCCATCTGGAAGGAAACTATTTCTTAAACTATGGCAAAACAATGAAACCTAGAAATGTAAGTGTGACAAAACTAAGATACTGCTATAAACCATTGCTCATTCTTTTTCCCCTAGCTTGGATGAAAATTAAATGACTACAAAGAATTTTGCTTTAATGCTGCTGTTGCTAGAGTTTGTGTTATAAATTTTTAAAATGTTGATCAAGTTAAATTGAGACGATTACACTGAGCAGGCCCAAAAGAGAGCCCACTGTATTCTCCTCTGTCCTTCAATACTGACACTGTGATATAGTTTACATGGTCCATTCTGGTGTATTAAATTTACAGGGAAAGCAGGGCTGCAAGGGAAGGCTTCCAGACCTCAGACGTACATCTAGAGACTCAGTGCAGGACCCAGTAAGTTCTTATCAAATCATAATTCTTGAAATGTTCTCTATTAGCTTGTAATTCCAAAAAGGAACTAATAGCGATGTAGGTATTTTTTATTTTTATATCTTTTAATTCTTTTAATTTAATTTTTCTTTCCTTTTTTTTTAAAACATCTCCAACCTGAGATTTTTGAAAGAGTCAGGGGACTCCTCTGAAATCAAGTCTCAGCAACATAAAGTGAGCACCAACAGCATGTTTTTATTTTAATCTCAGCCCAGCATCCTCCCAAAGGTACGGGGAGTATCTTCAAGACGCAGTTTCGGCTCCTTTGGTCCTTTGCCTGCCTTCTCTGTCCACATCAGCAAAGAACAAAAAGGAAACAGAAAAAAAAGTAGCAGATTGCAACATCACATTGGTAGCTCTTTTTAAAACAAAATGAGGGGCACAAAGGCAGTGAAGGAGATCACTCCACTTACTGCATTATTTTAAAATATTTCTGCAGGCTGAGATTAAAAAATAAATGTGTATTTTACTGCTGCAGCATTGCCGATTCTTATAGTAGTCTCACTTTTTAAAAATATAAATCAAGTTCCAGAATCAGGCAATTACATGAAAACTTGAGCTCCACTTTAAAACACAGGTATGTGCCCTGTTGGCCTTACAGCTGTCACCAGGAAAAAAAAAAGCAGGAAAAAAAGGCAAAATAAAATCTAGCCAGTGAGGCTCACAGCAGAGAAAAAAATTGGAAAAAATGGAAAAAAAAATACCCACTTTTTTTTCTGAATCTTGTCAAATTAAGGAAGTTCATTTCAGAGGCACCTGGAACATTATTTTTAAAATATTTATGATTGACAGTTTCAGTAAGTTCCTGCAGCGTCTTCTTTCTAGTCAAAATAAATATAATGGGAAAAATGAATATTCTGGGGAACATCTACCTTCCTCAGTACCCTGAGCCCTTGCACCAGTGAGCAACTGGAGTGTGGTCCCTGCAAACTCTGCGTGCATCCGAGGAACTTTAGTCACATAATCTGCTTGCAGAGAGATTTTTCTCTCAATCAAAGACAGCATTTTAGTCCAAATTCAGACTTTTCCTGTAGTTACGACTGAGTGTATATCACTCATCTCAACAAAAGTTTTACTTTTTCCTTGAGTTTATCAATAATTACTGAGAAGCTCAAGTCCACGGATTTAATACGGTGCTAAATGCAAACAAAAGAAATGTTTATTTTCCTGTAGTTACGACTGAGTTTATATCATTCATCTCAACACAAGTTTTACTTTTTTCTTGAGTTTATCAATAATTACTGAGAAGCTCAAGTCCATGGATTTAACAGGGTGCTAAATACAAACAAAAGAAATGTTTATTTTCAGTAAGAACACAGAGAAAAGTGGTGGCAACCCTAAATTCAACTGCATTTTACTAATGCAGATGAAAAAAAAATCATTACAAAAGTGAAAATAAGGAGAGAAGCAAACAAAAAGAACAACAACTTCTTGCCCAAAATAGCAAAATAATTATGTTATATGAACTATAGAAAGCAGCAAAAATATTTTAAAAAACAACAAAATTTTGCACTGGAATAATGTCTCAGAGAAAATGGGAGGAATTTAAAGAAGAGATAGTTAAGTAGTTGATTTTATTTAAAGCAAATACTGTTTGGTGATTTCACTGCCTCTCGAGTCTTTCTGGCTGTAGCTTCATTTTCCAAAGTGGTTATTCCCTGTGGCACACAAACGCCGTGAACCTATGACTAGCAGAAACCCACATCCCGATGTTTCCTACCCTACTGTGACCCTACCAGCTAAAGGCCATGTCCCAGCCTGTGAGTAAAGCACAACACTCATTTCTGCTCCAAAGCCCCACTCGACTCCCTCTGAAGCGCAGGGAGCAGCGACAGCCCTGCACCTGCCCGAGCGCAGCCTGCAGAGCAAAACACTTTTGTTTCTCCCCCGTATCAAACCCTGCCAATGTTCCACTCTTTTCCTGCCCACAGTCCAGTTTTTGTCCAAACACCAGAGACGCTGGAAGCCAGGTAGGACACAGCCTCCTCCAAAGCTTCGGGATCTCTGCCCAGTCCCTCGCTCCACCGTGCCAAGTGCCCAAAAAAACACACCCAAGAGCCATTTTGTATCTCCAGGACTACCACAGGCCCAAGCTGGGATTATATGACACTCTGAAAAAGGACAAAACCGTGGGAATAGCCTTATTCTGCACAAACTCTTTATGCCTCTTGGCCATTAAGTTTCTACAGCTTCCCCACCCTCTTTCCAGCCCGGAGGACTGCCGGTGACTTTTCCCTTCTCCGAGCTTCCCAGCCGCCCCAGGTCAGGCCACCTTGCCCAGCATGCACATGAACAACCCCCCAACACACAGGCTGGGTCTCTCTCGGAAGGAACTTCACGTATCACCCATTCAACCTTCCCAAAGTCGAGCTTTGGCAATTTTAAAGCTGCCACTATTGAACAAGTTGCCAAAACAAAATCATTCAGCTAAACTCTTTCCCCCCCCCCCAGCTCCTTTTATTAAAGTTTCTTTTCACAAAAACATTTGAAATAGAGAAACAGTACTGACGCTTTAGCTAAAAGAAAACCTAAGCAGCACGCACCATTCTTTACTGAGAATAAAAATTAGCATCTTAATATGAAAATATGTCTGCGCCTCCTTAGACAACTGCCTGCCCTGGTTTCTGCAAAGGGTTTTCCTGCTGCAAGCACAGAACAGATGTCTGTAAAGCCTTCCTAAACCCTCTCCTGTCAAGTCTGCGGGCAGGTTCATGCTTTGCCGTTCTCGCTCACTAGTGTAAGCTCTTACGCCAGCATTTTTTACTGCCTGCAGTTCTGTCCAGGTGAGTAAGCACTTGCAAGACATAGATTATATTTTTAACTCATATAAACAGCACAGAAAGGGTAATCAAATGTCTTAGTTCAGAGGATGTGCAGATTAGTCACTACGATACAAATTATTTCCTTCTGCACACTCCACAATAAAATCAGATTTCTGCAAAGAATTTAAAGATTCCTCTAGAGTTTTACAGCCAACAGAGTTACTATACAAACTTAATTCCTGGTGCCGTAGTGCCGAGACACTCAAACACAACCTGATCAAATGCCTTCAGGACTCTGCCTTCACACTGTGTGCAACCACTAGCTGTTAATGGCACGCACAAAGCTTGAAAAAAAAGGAATTTATTTTCATAGGATTACACCAGACACAGACAGATATGCAAAAACAATGACACCAAAGGAATCAAAATATTCATGGCTCATAAAGTGTGGTAGAGAAGGAATGACTCCAGCCCATCGCCTGCCTCTGCTTAGATTCTTTATAGCACAATGAATCAACACCACCCCTTCTAGAAAACCATTCCGAGTTCTGTTTATCTGGGGACAAATCCACATAATCCTCCTCATACAAGCAAGCACAGCAACCCCAATGGGGCTGCCAGGCTGGGAGAGGACAGGAGAATACGGTCCCTTTCTGTGAACAGTCCTGGGACTCTTCTGGAGCACGACACAAGATCCATTATTAATGACACACTAAAAACTGAGCTGACATGGCACCTGCTCTGCCAGCACTGCCCTGCCTCGGCCAGCTCTGTAATGCTTTTGCCCAAGCTATGAGCATGGGGAAAGCCCACAGATTCCTGTTGCCAGGCCCTGGCATTGTAAATCATGAGCCGTTTCACCCTAACTCACAAAAAACAGCCAAAGAAATCTAGGAAATAGGCACAATCTTTCCCACTACGGGACTTTCTGCATTTCCCTGTGATGACCAAAAGTGAGGAACAGAACCTTTTTGCTTCCTTTTACAGAAAACCTCTACTTATTTGTCCATGAGAGCTGAGGACTCAGCAGCAGGATGAGACAGTTCTTCCCTGGCCTTCACTCCTGAGGTCTAAGGGTCAGCAGCACCTGGTGGGCAGAGCCCAAATGGCAGCATCCACCAGGACAGCGTGACTTGCTCAGGGAATATGGCCCTTCTGCCCCACCTCACTGTGCTGGTGCTGAACCCTGTGCTTTACAAGCATTTCACAGCCAAACAGGGCCCCAGCCCTTTTTGCACCCATCCCAAGCTCACTCCTCCATCGCGAACCACACACACACACCAGCTGCGCCTGCCCCACCAACCCTGTTTTTTGGGGGGGTTTCAGAGTGGCAACCTCGGCAGACTATGCCAAGGGGGTGCCCTGGCTTCAGTGGCATGCAGACAACAGTCTGCTCCCTCAGGCCCCACACTGGACACCAGCCCTAGCTGGATGGGGATGTGCCAGGGTGGGGGACCCACGGGAAGCCAAATGATCCAGGATGCTGGCTTGAAGCCCTTGTTACAAAAACATCTGGGGCTGTGCTGAAAGCCCAAGGAGCAACTGCAGGGACAGGCAGGAGGGCAGGTGTGAGAGTCCTGGGGACCTGCTGGAGCCACTGTGAGGCTGGGAAGGATCCCCGCACCCAGTGCCCAGCGATGCCGCATTCTTCAGGACCCGGCAATGCCACATCCTCCCGGCCACAGGCAGGACCGGGCTCCCCAAACTAGACAAACCCTTCCACAGCAGAGCCCCCACCCTAGTTTCAGGGACCACTAGCAGCAGACACCCCTGGGGCGCCCAGCCCTGTGCACCCACGGAGCCCTGTGCACTCTGTGCATCCCCGGTTCCAAGCAAAGCAGTAACGAAACCGAGCCTACCGGCACGTTTCCAAGTCCAGAGCGATGCAGACATGACCCAGGTGGGTGTCCAAGGAAAACCCGACGGCCCAGCAGCTCCACTCCTCCTCGCCCCCCGGGAAGGACCTGGCAGCACTCCACATCCAGCCCCGGGCTCAGCTCTGCGCACAGCGAGAGAAAGATTGCACAGTGTGAAAGAAGCAGAGATCCATGGCTGGCCGGGGCACCTCCAAGGGAAATAATTTAAGGGGCCAGGCTGGGCAATGAGGAGTGGGAAACCTCGGGGTGTTTTTTTTTTTTTTAGATGTGCAGCCCCAAGGGCTGGCTGCGAGCCCCCTTCTGCCCGTTTTTTCCTGCCTAATAAATCTTTTTTTTTTTCTTTGAGGGAGAAGGTAGATTTGCTTAAAGTTAATTTTTAAAGATTTGGCGGGTCGCTTACCCAAGTGGAGAGGAGGACGGATGCAACCCCCCCCTCCCCTGGCAGGCTGGAGGGGATGGGCCCCCCTGCCTCCCGCCATGCTCCAAGTCAAGTTCAAGACAGACCCATCTGGGGTTTCTCACGGTCAGTGGAGGTGCAAAGCCCGTGGTGCGGGTCCCTGCCTCCCCCCGGAGCTGAGGTTCGCCCGGGGCGAGGTGAAGTCCCTGAGCTTTGAGGGAGAATGCGGCTACTGAACAGTTTGTCCAGGCTGGATCTGCATGCCTGCCAGAGCTCCGGCTGGTTTCCACGGTCGCTCCGTAGCATCGGAGAAGGTTCTCGGGTGAGATGTCTCTGCTCGACTTCTTTTTTTTTTCCCCTCTCCTGAGGATGGGGAGGCTTTTCCGCATCCTAGTCAGAAAGAAAGAACGAAAAACCAAACAGACAAAAACGAAGAAAGTCTGGTGCACCGCAAAGACGTCCCGCCGGCAAGCAGCCCGGTGCTGGTGGCACAGCTTCTGCATGGCTTGTCCGGGCCCCACATCCCCAGTCCTTCACAGCTTGTTCGGCCCCCACATCTCCGGTCCTGCACAGCTTGTCTGGCCCCCACATCCCCGGTCCTGCACAGCTTGTCTGGCCCCCACATCCCCGGTCCTGCACGGGTTGCCCGCTGTTCGCATCCCAGCGATGTGGTCCTGCACAGCTTGTCCAGTCCCTGCATCCCAGGGATGCCGGTCCTGCAAGACTTGCCTGGCCCCGCATCCCCGGGATGCCTGCAAATACCCAGCCCGGTACTCACCGTCGGAGCTGCCCCTTCGAGGCAGCCGCGCTGCCGCCGGCATTCCTCTCCTTCGGCGATGCCACCGCGCCCAGGGTTCCGTTCGTTCGCTGGGGAAGGTGGCGGGGAAAGCGAAGAAGCCGTTGGGCGGGGACAAAGGGACAGGCGAAAAAGCAGCGGCGTGGAGAAGGCTTCACCCGGCATCACCAGCCCAATAAAACAACGGCCCGGTCCCGGCGGCAGCGCCAACCAGAACCTCGACGGCACCCGCGGCTGCCCCATCCCCGCAGGAGGTCACAAACGGCTCTTTCCAAAACAATAAACTTTTAATGCTAAAGCAGTTATAACCAAAAGCTGTACAGAGTTGGAATTTTTTTGTTGTTTGTATTTTTTTTTGTTAGAAAACAATTTTTTCTTCCCCATAAATATTGTTCAGTTCCCGGCACTTTGTATCAATAATTAAATTACGAACGATAAATATGGCATCATGGATATGTATTTACAAAAAAAGTTATTACAAAAAGGCAACTGTTATACTAAACGTCACAATCTGGGTAGAATAAACACCACATCCTCATCCTGAAAAATACTGACCGACCCCATCAGACGAGAATACATTCACAAGTGTAATGCTTGGAGAGAGAGAGAGAAGGAGAAAGAGGAGGAGAGCAGAGAAAGAAGCAGCAGGAGAGCTATAGAGGAAAGTTCAAGACATAACAGGACTTTGGCACGGTTTAAGACTGCAAGTTTAAACAATCACCACTAAGGCGAAGGAGAATTTTCATCCTCATGTCAACATCCCACCGAAAGAAAGAAAAACAAAACAAATAAAAATAAAAATAAGTGGGGAATCGGAAGAAGAGGGACTCGGGCAGGGAAGAAAAAAAATATCAAAGAAACGACTGCGACCGCAAAAAATGAAAATAAAAAAAAAGAAATCCAATCCTGAGAAAAGGACATGGCTAGTCCAGCGTCTGGGCTTGCAAAAAAATAGCAATAATTATAATATAATAATAAAAGACACCCCCTCCGGATCCTGGCAGTTAACTAGGTGTAGCCCTATGTGGTCGTCAGTGTGGAAACTCCATTTCCGTGGGAGCAAGCTGCAGTTGGCTTGGTTTGTCCTTTTACTTTTTTTTTTTTCCTTGTTCCCAACACATTTGGTTCAGTCTCTGGTCGGGCAGCAGCTGCCTTCACACATACCACTCATTAAAATTGGGGGGCAGTCCAGGGTTGTGGCCAGGGTTACTCTGAAGGGTGGCCGGTGGCGTTTTAGTGGAGTCCTTACTGCCAGTGGAGCCCACCGCGGGGGGGGTGGAGGACTCGTACCCCGAACTGGCTGCAGGGGAAGAGTCCGACCCCTGGGATTCGTGTACCTAAAACCAAGAGGCAGAGATGGGAGCAAGCTCGGGGTTCCAGCCATCCCATTCAGCTAGGCTGGGATGCTCCCCCCCTCGTGCAGGAGGGATATTGAGGTCCAGCAGCTCGGCCCCTGCTTGGCCACCCTGAGCACTGGCGGCAAAAGCCTGCTTCGGCTCCTGGCCACTTCACCGCAGTGTCCCAGCACGGGGGGCTGCAGCATCCCAGCACGAGGGGCTGCAGCCACCCAGCATGGGGGGCTGCAGCCACCGGCCAGGTTGCATTCGCACAACTCTCCAGCACCAAGCCGCGCTCTGGAAAACGGGCAGCGCTTGCACCGTTAGGAACACAAAAAGAAAATACGCCATTTCCCCAAGCCGTGCTCCAGCCACGGCCTAGACACCGGGGATCACTCGGGCCGTGCCACGAGCGTGGAACTCTGCAGCAGGCACTGCTCAGCTCTGTTCTGTGCTGGGGAAACAAGCCCCGAGCACGCCAGTGACTGAGCGTCCCTGCTCAGGGAGGAAAGGGCTGGGGCGCAGGGGTGATTACCTTCATGTGTTTCCTAAGTGAGCTGGGGTGGGTGTAGGATTTGTCGCACACCTTGCAGATGTAGGGCTTGTCCGAGGTGTGGACGTGCATGTGTTTCTTCCTGTCGCTGCTGTTGGCGAAGCGCCTGTCGCAGCCCTCAAACTCGCATTTGAAGGGCTTCTCACCTGTGAAATTCAGAGAGGGTGAAGGAGGGTTGTTCCCCTTCTCCATCCCCACCTGCCTCCTCCCAGGACAACTTCTGCCCCGCTCACCCCACCTTGGGGATGCACAAGCACCCCAAAAAAACGAAGAAGGGGAAAATGGACAGCAAGATTTGTTACATGTCGGATAAAATTGAGGTCAGCCTTTGTTACTTTTAATTCGCCTCCCACCAGACCCGTGCTGTGTTCCGGTGGGGATGGCGACTGGGCCAGCCCAGGGAGGGAGAAGATCCAAGATAAATTCAGCAGCTCAAACAATTTTACAAGACGAACATAACGATACAAACTAAAATACATTTGCTTCCTGCCTTTCCCTCCCTCTTCCCTCCACCTGGGCGGAGGGCTGAAGAGAAGACAGGGCTGCAAATAAAAATACCTTTTGAAAAGAGTCTCGCTGATTTAATGAGGAGAGACGCCAATCAGGCCTAAAAAGAAAATAAAACCTCACCTGTGTGCGTCCGCTTGTGAATCTTGAGGTTCTCGGAGCGGGCAAAGATCTTGCCGCAGCCGGGGAAGGGGCAGGGGAAAGGCTTCTCCCCCGTGTGCACCCGAATGTGGTTCACCAGTTTGTATTTCGCCTTGAAGGACTTGCCTTCCCGCGGACACTCGTCCCAGTAGCAGATGTGGTTGTTCTGCTCCGGCCCCCCGACATGCTCCATGGTGACATGGGTCACCAATTCGTGCATGGTGCTGAAAGTCCTATCGCAGCTCTTCTTGGGCCGGCTGAGCTGGCTCTCGTCGAGCCACTTGCAGGACAATTCTTGCTTGATGGGCTGGCGCATGTACCGAAAGAAAGCCCCGGGGCCGTGGTGGTGGTGGTGGTGGTGGGCCGCCACGTTCATGCCCATATTCATGTTCATGTGGTTGTAGTTGTGGAACTGGGCGCCGGCGTAAGGGTCCGTGCGGGGGCTGGAGACGGCGCGGTAGGGATCCGGCCGCCCGAAGAGGTCCCCCCGCAGCCCCAGGTGCATCTGCCCGTTGTCCACGTGCCCGTTGGGAGACGTGTGGCTCGGGCTCTGCTCGTGGAGCCCTGGGAAGAGCAGGTAGCCCGGGGTGTCCGGGATGCCGCCGGGGCCGTGCAGCCCCCCGGGGGAGCCGCCGAACAGCCCGTGCTGCGCCGTGCCTGAGGCGGCGTCCGCGATGCCGGAGCCGCGGTTGCGAAAGAGAAAATCGCGGGTGGAGTTGAAGGCGGCGGCCCCGCCGTAGGACGGCACCTGCCCGGCGTGGTGATGGTGATGGTGGTGGTGGTGGCCCAGGGCGCTGGCGTAGCCTGGTGCCTGCGGCGTGAAAGCCGAGCTCTGCCCGGCGGCGAGGTCGTGCGGGGCCGCGTTCAGCTTGAAGGCGGCGGCAGCGTGCGAGGAGTCCCCGAAGGGACCCAGTCCCATCCCACCGCCGGCGGCATCGCGACCCGGCATCTCGTGGTGGCGGGGCGCCGGAAAGCCGCCCACCCCCAGTGCGGGGAACTGCGGCGCTCCGTCCAGCAGCATCGTCATGGGCGCGGGGCCGCGGTGCGCCGCAGCCTGCCCGTCCCCCCCTTCCTCCTCCTCTTTCTCCCGCCCCTAAAAAAGTACAAAACCACCCCAAAACGCGCCCCCCGCCCCCCCACCCCCCCGCCGCGAGCACCCCCGCCGGTCCGACCCAAAACCAAAATCAAAAGCAGCCCCAAAGAGGCGCCCGCCCCCCGCGCCGGGCCGGGCCGGGCAGGGCGAGGCGCAGCGCGGCGCCGCTCCCGCTTCGCCGCCGTCGGAGCACTGACGGGGCGCCCGCCCGCGCCTCGCACATAAACCAACGCCGGGGCCAGGCCGCGCCGGGCCAATGGGGAGCCACCGGCCGCCGCCTCACGTGACACCATGTTCGCTGTCCCATTGGCCGAGACGCACTTGATTGGCACGCGCCGCGCGCTGCCGGAGACGCTGATTGGGCACGGGCGCCTGGCAGGTAAAACGGGGGCGGCGTGGGGGAGGAAGAGGCAGACACACACACACACACGGGACCGCGATGGGACGGGACGGGGGGGCGCCCGGCGGGGCGGCCCAGGGCGCAGCGCGCCCTGCCGAGGGGCGGGCAGGTCTCCCCCCACCCCCTTTCATGTCCCTGTGTCCCGCTGCGCCGCCGTGCGCGCTGCCACCCCTGTTCCGTGTCCCCCCCGGAACGCAGGGAGGGTATGTGAAGCCGCTGCAAAGCCGCCGCGCTCCTTCAAAAATAAAACGCCGTTAAAACCCAAACCGTGTGCTCTGGGCTGGCTTTTTCTCTATTTTTTTTATTTTTACAACACGAGCCGAGCCCTCTCTGCCCCTCAGCCCCCCTCGCCCGCTCTTGCTCCGCTGCTCCTTTGCCCTCTCTCTCCGTTGCGGAGGGTCGTGCCCCTCGGCGGACAGCGGGGGCTCTGTCCCTTCCCTCCCCGCCGGCCCGCGATTCCCGCCCCGTGTTGTTCGCACACTCGTTTATCTTTCCTTTCCCGCCCGTCTCTCTCTTTCTTCCCTCCCTTTTATTTTTTTTCTCCCTTTTTAATTTTATTTTGCAAAGGCAACGTTCTGCCTTGGAATAATTATCAGTTGCAGACAGTGCTATAAATCCACTCATTTTCTGTTCTGGAAAGCATTTGCAAAGAACTATGGGGAGCAAGAGTGGAAATAAAAGGCAGAAAGAAAGATGGCTGTAATTGTAATATCCTGAGATTTGCTGAGCCCCCAAGTCTGGCTATTGGGAAGGTCTCAGCCTCGCCGCCGGCTCTCTGCAGGAAACGTAAAATCTGATCAAGTTCAGAGACGCATTGAGAGCCCGCTTCAAGCAGCGCTTTATAACCGCGGCCCTTTCACATCGTTCCCCCCAATCAGCCCCGGGAAAGGCTTCGCATTCTTTATTTTAGGGTTTGCAAGGAGGTAAAAAAAAAAGAAAGAAAGAAAAAGAAAAAGAAAAGAAAAAAAAAGAGAGAGAGAGAAAAGGGAAAAAAAAATAAAAGAAAAAAACCCCGCCGATATAAAATCTCCCCGAGCTGTAACACCGGTGCCCGACAAACACTCAAATTTCCCAGGCCACGGCCGAATTGAACAGTCCTAAAGTTGGAAGGTGAGTCCCTCGCTGCGTTCGTGCACGATTGCAGCAGAACAACACGGGGGGGGGGGGGGGGGGGGGGGCAGGGCCGCTTTCCCTGCGCGCCCGCCGTCCTTGTGCGGGGAGGAAGCCGGGGGGACACCCGGCAGGATGGCAGCCCTCTCCTAGCCTTCTCCGCAGCAGAGCCGCGGACACCCGGGCACCGACTCGCAGCTCTACCTGCCTGTCTGCGGAGGGCTGGGACTTGGTAATTAATTACCTCCCGCACGTGTTGGGGCTTCTCGGCCGCAACAACTTTCCCCCCCCCCCAAAAAAAAGAGAAAAAAAAAAAGAAAGAAAGAAAAAAAAAAGGGAGCATAATTCAATTAGCCCGTCAGCTGAGCGGAGGGGAGGGCAGCGCTTCTGAAGTCGCCGACCTGGAGAGACCCAGGGCGAGTGACCCCGGCTTGTGCGGGGCCTCACGTGTAGCCCCTGCATTGTCTGTCCCTAATGGGATGCGGGGAGGGAGAACGGGATCCGTGCTGCCCGTGCCACGCGGGGCTGCGGCTGCCCCGGCCGGGTGAGGGGTTGGGGGGGGGGGGGGATGCTGAGCAACTCTTCGGCCCGGGTAGTGCAGCGAGCGAGGGGGAAGCGTTAAAAATACTAAAATTATAAAATAAATTGGGGGGGGGGGGGGGTGTCTCTTAGAGAAATCCCCGGCAGAGGCAGTACCGCGGGGTTTCGGGAAAAGCATCCCGGGGAGGAAGGGGGATATAAAAAAAAGCAATAATGGATAGCTTCAGACTAGGACTCGGCGTTTCGGGGAGGGTTTGGTGGCTCTGCAGAAGGCAGCCCCGCAGCCCTGCCGTGCCTCCGTGTACTTGCGGATCGGGCTACAGCAATTAACCTATAAATCTTTTTTATACGTTTCCCATTCTACTCTGCTAACTTTGCCAGGGTGTGTGCGCCCAGCAATATCCATACGGCTGTAGAGGCACTATTTCCACCCGATCCTGGCTGGACTTTGCCGCCTCAGGGATAGAAAGCGGCGTAAAAAGCGTTTATTTTTTAAAGGGCATTGTCAGTATGGCCTATTAATTCCTCCTTCCCCCCCTACATTCGTAATTTAAAAATATATATTACATCTTTTGTACGCATTTTACCACTTCAGTAATTTCCTTTTTATCTATCAGTATTTCTGGCCGATCCAAATTTTATTTTCCAGAGGCGGGAGAACATTGCATCTCTCACCTTTTTAAATCTATCTCAATTGCAAAAGTGCAAACAACAGCAACCGGAAAAATGGTCTCGCAGGCTCCCCTTCTCCCGTCGTGTTCCCAGTGCTTCTTGCTTTACGTCAAGAACAGATATTCATGTAATTCTCTTATACCACCTATTTTCCCCCCCTTTTTTATTCTTCTCCCACTCCCCCCTTTTTTTCCTTGCCTTTGGGATTATTTGGGAATTTAGCAACCACAAATACATGAAACCCCTGGAAAATGGTGCGGGTCCCTCCGATCCGGGAGCCCCGCCGGTGCCCGGCACGCACCCCCGGATGTGCCAGGAGAAAGACCGCAAGGTCTGAGCGCTGCAGAGCAGGAGGAATAAATGGTCCGCAGTGGCTGCCCACTTATTACGGTGGATTTCGCAGCGAGGCAGGGGCAGGTGAAGTTCTGGCAACGACAGAGGAGAGCAGAGGTCGGTGGCTCCGCTGGTTTCCCTCATCCTTTCCACCGAGGATGTAAGGAAAAAGCAAAACAAACCCGGGGAAATGCAAAAAAAAAAATATCTCGCGCCGACCTACGAGCTGGCCGGCGAGGGGAATATTTCATACGCCCTAAATACCTTTTGAACAGCGTTGTATCGAGGATAAATGAATATCCCTAACAAGCGTAAAGACAAGTAGTTTTTCTCCTGCCATAAACATATTGCATTTCCAGTGTAATTAAATGCAAACCAGGAGCGAACGGGACGTTTCTATTGTAGCTGTCACTCAGCGGAGGGGGAAGCACATGTACATTTGAACTTCAGAGATACGGGCTGGAGTAAACAGGTCTGAACTTCTGCAAGGGGAGGAGGCGAGCGATATCAAAGGCCAGGCGGAGGCAAGCAGATAGATCTCAGCGGCGAGGAAATCTTAAGTGCTAGCGGGCTCCGTCCTACAGCCCGGGGAGCCGGGCATCGCCCACGGACCAGGGTTTGCCGTGTGTTTGGTAGTGATGGGGAGAAGTTCTTCCCCCCCCAAAAAATGAAAATCACCGGTCAGCTGCGTGGGAAAAGGCGTCAGGCTGGGAAGCGAGTGGGAAAACCACGAGGATGAGTTAGACCTAGTGCAGAATAAACGGATCCGGTCGCCTCAAAGGCGGCCGAGGCAAACTCAAGGGACGAGGGATGGCGGGGGTCGTAGTCCTGTGAGGTGCTGAACAGCCCCACACACACCCCACCCCCAGGATACCTGGACAGGCACGCACCATCGTGGACTGCGCGCCCACAGGCCGAGTGGCCCAGGGGAAAGACATTTTCCGGGAGAGAGAAAAACACTCTCGCAAATCCATTTCTACGAGGTACGGTGCAGCCGCGGGAGCTGCCGGAGAAGGAAGCCAGGCCCTCGGTACCCCGGCCCGGTCGAGAGCATCCTCGCCCGCCGTCCGCCCCCTTGGAATCCCCTCGCGCCTCCGAGGAGCGGAGGGGGTGGGGGGAAGTGGCGAATATCTCAATCAGCGAGGAGGTGACCTGTGACCCGGAGGGTGGCTCTATTGTCCCGTTCTTGCGGGGGACACAGACTTTAGTCAGCCTTTCTGCGTGACTGAGCCCTGAGGGGCAACCGCAAACGCCGGGCTCTGGGGAGGCATTCCGACCCCGGGAGTCGCCAGCCCGGCATCAGAGCCGCCCTTTCCCCGGCATGACGGGGCTGCTGCCCCTGTGCCCTGGCTGTTTCCGAGCCCATAGTCGGGTACCCGTCTCCCCTTCCTGCCCCTGGGCATTACTTGGGAGTCGGGCGAGGCTGAGCAGAGCCACCAACACCCGACGTCGAGCGAAGGTGGGACGGGGTGACCCTATCGGGTGCCCCCGGCCGTGCTGAGACTGGGGTTTGACCTGTAGTTAGTGCGGCGATGCTCTGAGGATAACGGGAGGGGAACGATTCTCCGAGAATAACGAGAAAGGAACGATGCTCGGAGGATAATAGGAGGGGAACGATGCTCTGAGGAAGCGATGGAGATAACGGGAGGGGAAGAGCAGAAGGGGTTGTGCACGGATCACCAGAGGACTCACTTCCCCAAGTCGTTTCTTCGCCCCCGACCCGGGAAACGTTCCGGCCCCGAGCAACAGGGCTGAGAGAGGGGCTGCGGGAGCGCCCCTGCCCGCCCGGAGCACGAGGCGGCGCTGCGGAGCGGCCCGGCCCGGCCTCGACGGCTGCCGAGCCCCCGAGAGCCTCCGGGCATCCCCCGAGCTAGCCCATGCCGGGTGCACCGCTCCCTGGGCAACACCGGCCCCGGGCTCCCCCTGGGGCCTCGCAGCAGGTGTAAACCCTAGCGACAAACCGTTCCACGGGTGCAAACCGCCCTGATTGAACCGGCAGGGGCCGGAGACCCCGGTATCCGGCTGCCAGGGGCCAAGAGGGAGGAGCTGCCAGGTTCCGAAGGGGGCAGCATCAAGCCCATGCTGCGACCCCTCCCTCTAGCCTGCAGCAGGTCCCCGAGGTGGCTGTGGGGACACCCTTCACACTGTGCTGTGCCGGGGCTCTGACTCTCCCCTCGCCCCGGTGGGAGGGAACGCGGCGTTTCCTTCCGCTTCCAACTCTTCTTCCCAAGCACCGGGTACGGGGGTGGCAGCTGGGGACCCGGCTCCCCGAGGCCCCAGGCTGGGACTCCCCAAAGCGAAGCCGTCTAATGACGCCCCTGAGGCGGAGCAGAGGGTCCTCGGGGGATCTCGAGTGGGCTCGGGCCGAGGGGTGCAGGGTCGTGCCGTACCCCTAGTCTCGGCTCCGTCAGCGCCAAGCACAGAGGCAGCGGTGCCTCCCGCCGCCCGGCAGCCGCTAAAGACGGAGACACAATTTCGCCAGCCCCTAAGACATTGGAAGACGTTGGAAGAACGTGTTGAACGATTTAAAGTCTTTACAACAACAACAAAAAAATATAATGAAAAGACGACTGTGTCATTTCTACCTCTTGCCTTTCGCCATACTCCCTCCGGCAGCATCGCCCACCGACTCTCTCTCTCAGCCGCCGGGGGCCTTCCCGAGGGTGTCGGGGGGAACACCGAGCCCCTCTTCACCCCTTCGCCCCGGGGTCCCATCCCCGTCGGTTCCCTTGGAGTGATCTGCCCATTCCCTTCTCTCTCTCTTTTTTTTTTTTTCTTTGTTAGATTATCGGGAAAAACCATGCGGCCGCACAGCTGCGGAGTGGGATGCACTCCTGCCCCTTCGCCGCCTGCCCCACTCCATTCGCGAACGGGGGGAACCAAACGCCTCGACGGCATCCGACTCCCCGGCTTGGCTTGGCGGCTCCGGGAGGAACGAGGTCAGCCCTCGCTTCCTTCTTGCAGGTTAAATAGCCCCCAAATAGGAGCCCTCTTGGCCGGTAAACTCCCCCACCCCCCCCCACCCCGACCCCCGAAGGCTTGGGACCGAAGCGGGGTGAATAACAGCAGTGGAGTGGGGGCTCTTGCCCAAATGCTCCTCCACCCTTGGCCAGGTTTGCACCAGGGCAATTCATCCTCTGCCAGGGCAATTCATCCTCTGCCAGCTCTCTCTTCGGGTAGAGCCAGCACTCCTTTCACTGTTAAAATCCCAAAATTTCGGCCCAATAGACGACCCCCATCGGTCTGATTCCCTCTTCCCTATTTTTGCTATCGAATAGCTCCAGAGAGCGAAGGCCCCCCCCCACCCCCCGGCACAATTACCACCCCCGTAAACGGTGCCCTTGCTACGGTGTGAAGGAGTCGATGCCTTTTAAAGGACTTCTATTCCCCACCCCGGAGGATCAGTCCTGTAACGAGAATCTTGTCGGGAAGGGGTGGGGGAGATCGCGGTAGAAAAGGTGCCTCAAGCGATCAACCCTGGAGCGGGCGGTGCCAGGGGGAGGGAGGGCTTGCTTTAACCTGGGCTGTGATGGGGAGCGGGCCAAAAAAAGAATAATAAAGAAAAAAAAAAGAGAGAGAGACAAAAAAAAAGGAAGGAAAAAAAAAGAAGAAAAAAGGAAAGAGAAAAAGAGGAAGAAAACAAAACAAATCCAAGAAGCAACGAAGCAAAGCCCTATCGCAGCCCTTCAATTGCAGCATTTCTGTGCCCTTGTTGCCTTAAAATTCCCCCGGCAGGGCTACGAGGGGCCAGGGTGCGGGTGAGAGTCGCGGGCAGGGTGCGGGCAGGGTTGGCCACGGGGCTTCACATCCTCCCAAGTTTGAAAACCAGGAAACAGCCATTTCCCGCTACCTTCGCCCATTCCCCGATAGCTTTCAAGGCGTTCACGTTTATTTTAAAAACTCTTCTGAAAGCTGTAGTAAATTGCGTTTGCTTGTAGCTACAAAGGAGAAAGTTAGGCATTTGTCTCTGCAGTTGTATAGGCAGCCAGTTGTTTTAATTAAAGGGTGGAGATCCGTGATATATACACCAGATAAAAGCAAATGCACAGAATAAACTAATTAAAACATTGTGTTTGGAACACATTTTATTTCTTTTTTTGATCTTAGTTGTGTTTTAAAGAAATGTCAGCGCACTATAAAGCAACCTTATTTCCCTTATAGTGTGCGGCGCTTTTCAAAGGCTAGTGTGATATATTTTAGAAAAGAAATCCCGCTGTGAAAGCTTGCGTGTCTTCTCTTTACCAAACTAAGCTCTTGTCAATCATGCCAAGGCATATCCAATCACCAAGTCCCTTTTTGGAAAGCAGCTCATCCCGCTGTGCTTTTATATATCACACCGCAGCATGTTTAGATGCATTTTTACTATCACTTCAGGAGCGGTGACTGATGAGAGCGCAGTTACAGTACCGGCTTCCCCAAACGTCGGAGTTGCTAACAATTTCCCTGGCTATTGTGTGCATGTCTTTCTCTCCCTTCTCCACCTTTCCTGTCTCACGTTGCCTTTATTTGTCATGGTCACTAAGATGCAGGGGAATACCAGAGCGGGGGCGGGATATGAGCTTATGAGGTGCCCATCACCTGTGGGACACCGTGACAGGAGGCTCCGTGGCTGCCCAGCCCCGGGGAGAGACAAAACCTTGCGGCTTGGGGCTCCTCTGGATGGCACTAGGAAAAAAAAATGAGGACGCCCCACCTTGCAAGCCCCCCTCCTCGCTGCGCGCCTGTCGGGGGTCCGGGTCCAGGCAGAGAAGCCCTTTCCAGGGGTGGGGAAAACTGTGGGACACACGGGGAGGTGTGTGTACCGGGGTATGAGACACCGGTGGGTCCGGTGAGTGGAGGTGGTCACGAGTGTTCGCCCCCCCCCCCCCCCCAGCCGCTCACGGATGGCCATAATCGCGCCTATGTTTTCTCTCATTTTTTAAGCGAAGCCCTGAAATCGTTGCGTGGGCGTCGCGTTTACCTCTTGATCCCGATGGCAAGTGAGGAAAAAAAATAGGCATTTTTTTCTTTTTGCTAAATTTCTACACCCTAATTGAAGACAAGTGACAAATGTTTTTTATTAAAATCCCCCTCCCTTTCCTCCGCCTCCAACTCGGAGCGTTTTCAGTCAAACTGTGCAAACCTCTGGCAACGCGCACGTACAGAAATACTCAATATTTCACCGTTCAGTAATATATTGATATCGCCTGTTTTTGTCTCTTTTCACAGGCACAAATTTCGGGAACACGGCTGTGAACAGACCTCCCCGGCACATCCTTTGATGTGACCATGTCAGAGACTACAGAAAGGGAAGCCGGGAGGGATGGGCATCCCCGACGCCCCTCAGCCTTCCAAGCCGACCTGGGCACAAAGGCTCCCGATGCTCAACCTATTTTACAGAGATCCTCCCCGCCTTTCTCCATCATTTTATCTCACAAGGTTTAGAAACCCTCGTTTGCAGGAGAGAGCTGCAAATTTTCCCGGGACTTTAGGGTGTCCCCACGGTCCTTGGGGGGAAACTGGCCGAACCAGGAGATACGAAATGATCTTGTCGTTTGCCTTAGAAACAGGACAAATGCGGACATTCATTTCTATTTTATTTCCCGTTTAACAAACAGGCGGTGGCGGCTGCACTATCGCAGCCTGCCTTGAAACGAGAACTAAAGTTGCAAATAAACCTGGGGCTTATTGATGTGTAGAAAAAAATTATACTAAATATATATTTATTATACTTCGGATGCCGGGAGCCATCCGGTGCCCTCCAGGAAGAAGCGCTCGGGCGCCCGCGCTGACGCTCCGCGCCCGCGGAAAGCCCTGCGCGCAACCCTCTCCCGCTGCAGCACGACTGCATCTACTGGGGACCTCTCCCAGACCCAGAGGCACCAGCACCCCCGGCACGGCCCTTGGTGTAGGCAGGGAGTGAGCAGAGAGTGTTGCCAGCCCTCTGCCCCTCTCAGCTCCCCCTCACTCCACAAAGGGTTTCCAGCCTCGCAGTACAGGCTTGTCCCCCCTCCTCTCCACACGAGCCGTAATTAGCTGTTTTCTTTGAATGCCCCTAGGAGTTTTCCTCCACATCAGGCAGAGTAAAGGTCTTCCCTGTCCAGCGTTTGTACTGCATTTCCCCCTTTTCCCCAAAAAAATTTGTCCCTTTGACCCTCCTCAAAAGCAGCAGGTTCTCAGCCTTCCTGGCCAAAGCATCAGGACACGCAAGCGGAACATCCAGAGCCCCCTACGTGTGCAGAAGCTGCTGCTGAATTCCCAGGCAGCTCCTGCTGAGCCTGGTTGGGATGTTCTTTCTTCCCCGAACCTCCCCCGAAGGGGACTTGGTGCTCCTTCACTCCAGCTGCCAGTAGGAAGATTTTGAGTCAGTCTGGGGGCTGGGATAGGGACCGTGCTGAGATGAGGTGGTTGGAGGGGCAGAGACCTCCCAGCTGGAGAGCAGTCTTCAGGGACAGGAGGCCACTTTGGTAGGCTCGTGTCTCAGGGGGTTCTTGACCATTTAGGATATCAGATGTTTATTTAGGATAACCATTTAGGATAGCTGACTGTGGAAAGCAGAGCCTTGATGGGGCACTTGGCAGGCTGGGGCTGAGGGGCAGCACCCCAAGCCCTATTTGTGTGTTGGCATGAACCACAGCACAGCCTGAAGCCAGGCCATTTGGCAGAACCCCTTGTCACATGCCTTGACTCAGAAATGGTGCCCACTACTGCCATGCCCAGGGGCTCTGCACTGATACAATGTAGGGACTTTGCCTGGGGCTCCCCCTGGGAGCAGCCCCCATAGCTTTTATTGCAGAAGGAGAAGGGACCCTGTGGCAAAAGCACCTGCTGGAATTGCAGCAGAATAGATACAGCTGCAGATGCCAGCATCAGCATTACCTGCACCTGCCTGCCAAAGGCAGAAGTCACCAGGTCTCTGATACTGGAAAGACTCACTTAAAATATTTTTGAAATATTGGCATTTCAGAACAGCACTGCTGCTTCATTGCTTCATCCTCCACTTCTTTAAGGGTTGGACTTGATGATCTTGGAGGTCTATTCCAACCCAGATAATTCTATGATTCTATGATTTACATTTCTTGAATCTTTAAAAGGTACACAGATACATTTATAGGGTTTTTCTCCTCTAAGTAATGAATTTAGCAACTGTTAAATTTAGCAACTGTTAAAATATTTGAAAAGAGCAAAGGTAGAAATAAGCACTTGAAACTAAACCAAAATCTGGGAAAAACTACACAACAACCTCAATTCCCAAAGATTCAAGCAGTACATGCAACTTAATGCTAAAATAGGTCTCCTCGAGTGCAGGGAAAAACATTCCAGCTCTCCAATTAGAACTAGAAAACATTTGAAATGACCAGTTTTACCAGTCTCCTCCTGAGTTGCCAGGAGGGCACTGTGCTGGGCATCTCTTGCCACTGCCGTGACTGCCTCCCTGCAGCACCTGAAGTGAGCAGTGGCCAAGCACAAGGTTGAGCACCCTGGGCTCTGGGCACGTGTCCAGCCTGGGAGCCCACACAAGGGGCCAGCAGGTTCACCCCAGACAGCAACAAAGCACATCAGATCTGTGCTGCTGCAGCACTGGATTTCACTTCCCAACAGTAACGGCGATATTGATCCCTCTAAACGGTAGGATTTGGGCCTTAAGGTCTTCAGCTCATTTTTCCGTGTGAAAGGTTTTTCCACCTTTCCCCCAGTGTCAAGCTGGGGAAGGAAAGCACTCCCAGCTGTGGCAGCTCTCCACACTCGCAGGAACACATACTCCTCATCCTCAAGCAGCATCAGACACTACCTGTAGGTTTGCACAGATCCCACTCACAGAGAAACACCAAAGCTGTCCATGCAGCACAGGCACCTGCCCCAACAGGGAAACATTCATCAGGAGGGACACAGCAAAGTCCAAAGGCAGTGCTTGAATAACTTTGAAAAAAAAATCTGCATTTCAAATACTTCAGGGAAAGCCAGATGCAAGTCCAACAAAAACATGCTGAAGGGACAGCCATTCCCTTACTGTCCTGACCAGTAGCATTCAGAAAATTCTGCATTTTCCTATCACACAATCCCACACACCACAACACTCACCCCACAAGACACAAGCCCAGGCTTCACTTGTTCAAGCTAGTGATGCTCCTCACCTGCTGACAGGACCACGGTGTTGTGCAGGTGTGAAGGGCTGGTACACAAGCAGTACAGGGCTTATTTGGCTGCCCAAGCCTGAGCCCAGAGACAGAGCCTCAGCAGAGGTAAATCCCCCAACCCCACACCAGCACTGAGCTGGGATGGTTTGCGCCCATTAGCTTTAACAAGGATTTGGCTGAAGAACAGCAGGCAAAATTTCAGCCTGGTATCTGGAGAGATGGAAACAAGATTTCTAGCCTTGCACTGGAAATTATATTAATTTTGAATTTTCAATGTATTCATATTAGATTGAGTCTGAAGTGTAGATTTTGTGTTGGAAATAACTTTACACGTACTTTTAGTATGGAGATAAGAAACTAAAATCTCCAAATCTGTCTGCCTGGAACAGTGAGTCAAGGAACAGCACACAAATGGCTACATCGGCTTTCTTCTCTATGGGGTGCAAAATAATTTGGTGTCCTTAAGTCCTCACTAGGAAGAGAATAATGTGTAAATAAAGTGCATGGCCTGAGCTCTTCAGCAGTTCCTAACTCTTGCTCATATTGATGGCAATTAGATGCATAAATATCTTTGGGAACAGGGTCTTGGGGTCCACACCAGGAGGATGGGTGTGCTCTCAACCTCACTAAAGCCAGGGCTAGGATGAGTTTTTCAGAGGTGCAGTTGTTGGCATTATTTAGCTCATATTTTACAGATGCTGCTGTACAGCTCTTACATGTTTCTTCATAAATTCATCATCATTTTGTATTTGTTACTGAACTCCAGACAGCAGATAGAAAAATTATTTGGATTGGAAAGTTTTCAGGGTATGAAAGCAGATGATACCCAGACCAACTGCGGTATCACTACTATAATATATATCATTATAATAATTTCTACCTTGAGAATTAGGAGCTGCATAAAATAGCAGCACAAAATTAGTGTTTTGAATATAAACTCGGCACCAAATCCTTGCTGTAGCTGCTGCAAAACTGCACACAAATCTCATCACAGGAATAGTACTATTGTTTTTAATGGATTACATTTCATTATATTTTGAAGAGTGTTCACATCATAAAATGCATGCAGGAAGTACTGTGTATGTAAAACACAGCCACATTAATTATGAAAGCTAGTAAATGAATCATACATTACTGCAAATATATTATGCATTGCTTACATCGCTTTGCCATGGCATGTTTGCACGATAGAAACAAAAACTAGAAAGGATGGCAGGGAAAAAAAAACTAAAAAAAATAACACTAAGAGAAAATAACAACATTAGCTGAGGAAGCAAGAAGAAAGAGGAAAACACAGAGGGAAGTTGTGATACTGGCGTGACCTGATTTTTATATGAAGCCAAACTGATGACCCTTGTGATATTTGAGTACCCACACACTGCAGACCCAGGAGTCAAAGAGGGGGGGCTGTCATTTCTCCAACAAAGTTATGTGTGATTTTGGTAACAGAATCACATGGCCTATCCAACATTGCTAGAACTCACAGATTTCTTTCTGTTTTTCACAAAATGACTTTTCATGCCTCTTTGCAGACTTTAGCAAAATTTGGTATATGGAGAATGAACTGACTTTTTAAGATGATGACTTATTTCCTGACAAATTTGCTTTAAGAAACCACTTCAGTTCTGGGCATGAGACTTTTACGTTGCTTTGATTTATTATCAAGGATATAAATGAATATCTGTCTAGTTATAGTGGAATTGAGAGCAGAATTACATTTTTCTCCTATAGGAAGTACATTACTATTTCCAGCAGCCCAAACAGGTTATCTGATGTGTAAAACACTCACTGTATACTCGCATATTAGGCGAGGAGGAGAGCCACACCATGAGCCTGCGGAGATAATACACGTTCAGCCCAACTTGCAGCCAAATCACGATGCAATGCAAGGCTGCTGATCCATCTTAAAAACTGCAGAGCACGCTCCTTGAGAATGGGAAAAAAAAACCCTCTGGCTCCCCTGAGCCTGATCTCTCTTCCATTGCTCGGTTCATGCTGATGTGGAGCCCCTTACTCTTGGCCAGTGGGAAAGGCAGCTGCCTGCAGAGCTAACACTGGTGAGCTGGGCTTTTCCTTTGCCAGCTTTCTTTCTGAAGTAAGAGGTATTTTTCAAGTTGAACATCCAGTTGTTTCCATTCCCTCTGAGCCTGCTGGGCTGCTTTGGTGACTGCTGATGGAAAGGTGAAAGCTGGGCTGGCAGAGCAGGGCAGGACCTGCTCACATGGGAGTGGTAGCAGGAACAACATTTCTGCTCCTGCAAACAGCACTGCTGGCCTTCCTCCTCCTGTGGCTTTCAGAGGGGCCCCTCTGTCTCATTGGCATCGTACTGCTGTTGGCACCCAACTGGTCTCATTTGTCTTCAAGGCTCTAATGCAAACTGCAAGAGAAAATGGAACATGCAGTTGGTATTGCGTTAAAACCTTGCTAAGCTCTGCCCAGGCAGCAGGGATCTGATCCGGCAGTCCGTCCCCAAAAACAACCTTCTCTGGATTTTAAGAAGGGTTTTATTTTAGGCTCAATTTGACGTGTGTATGTTTGACTGAAAGAGCTGCTCCACCCTGTCTCTGCTCAGCACTCGCTGCCATGCCACACTCCGGTGAAATACTGCAGGGACAGAGAGGGGCTGGAGGTTATCAAACCTAGTGGAGATTTTCACCTTTGTTGTGTATTGAAAGGACTTCCCATTAAATGACTCATGTTAACAAACTCTATGGAGATGTCTGCTGGTTTTTCCTAGAGAAACATATTTGAAAGAAGGAAACCTGAAACAGAGAGTTTGGGATGAGCTAAGCGCAAGGAGGAGGAATGCCAAGAGCAGACACAGGGGCAAGCGCTTGCTGCTGGCAACATTTCTGATAACTGCAGTGAACAGCACTGTTCAATAACCTTTGTTTCACACAGCTGAGGGACTGAGACTGTTCCAGCACCTCTCACACATTAACAGTACTGAGAAATATTCGGGCTTTGTTGTCAGCTATCACTGTCCTCCAAGCCTGAGCTCCCAAGAAAGCCAGTTGCATATTCATTTTAGTGTTAGAGCTCACATCGCATCACTGAGATGAAAGCATGGAAAAACATTGGTTAGAAGGAACCTCTGGAGGTTTTTGAGTCCAACCCCCCACCCAAAGCAGGGTTAATGTCAATATCAAATCATAATAAGCTTTACAGTACACAATTTGGACAAACCATGAAGGAATCGCATTGCATTCCCTCTCCCCAAATGACTTTGGTGAGAACTTCCACATCAAATCCTACCTTTTTCTCACTTCTGGATGGACAAACTATTCTAGGGAAGTCTCAGCAACTGTACGGAGCACAGAACTGGTTTTTTTTAGCCTATAAAGCTTTTGCTGCCCCAAGTACAACTCGCAGTCCATTCTTAAAACCTCAAACATCAACCTAAGTGGCCGCCCTGGAGAAGGATGCAGGCCACCGTGTTTAAATGGTTTGGACTTGGAAAGGGCCAGAGCATGGAGAATTCTGTGTCTGCTGATCTTGGCGTGTTTTGGACCAAGCCCTGAAGGAGAACGTTGGACCCAATCCCATGGTGTGTTTTGTACTTGGAAAGCACTCCCTCTTTGTGCCAGGCTGCCACACAGCCCCTGGCAGGCATCACAACATGGCTTGGGACCCTGCAGAGCCTGCCCTGGCAGCAGACAGCTCTGCCCGCCCTCTTTCTGCGAAATAAAAGGAGAATAAAGTGCAAATAAAAAATCTAGGAACATTGCAAAAGAGATCAGGCAAATCAAAACCTTAGGGATGCATTATTTCCATTTGACAAACCCCTTCCTCTTTTCCCATATTCAGCTCTTGCTCACAAATCTTTCAGTAACACCCATGACAGGGTATGACTGCAATACCAACACTTCAAATTTAGGGACTCGGGATCAGCATGGGAATCTCAGTGGAGTGAGAGTGACTCTGGGACCTGTGGGCCTCCACAGAGCATCTCTCTTCTTAGGGATTCAAATCTGTCCTGCTTCCCATAGTCATCTGGACAAATTCACCTGATGGGGGATCGGTTTGGTGCCCTTTAACACCATCTGGCTCATGTTAAGTTATTAACATTACAAGGAAAAATACAGGTGGCAGGCAGGGAGCAGGCGATGGCTGGCACATCATGCACCGACAAGGCAGGCACATGGGCTGGCATCAGGCTCCATCTCTCCTTGCCCCAGGAGACTCCACTGCAGAACCAGAGCTCTACTCCTTTCTGTCTTATATTTCCACAACCTTAGAGCCAGCAAGAAAAAGCCTTTGGATGATTTCCGTTAGCTCCAGGCAATCTAGAACCTTTGCCAAAGAATTACACAGAGGCAGTATTAAAAAATAGGGTTGTCTCCAAAGTCTTTTAGATACAGAGGTTGCAATCAGCATCGTTCCTGGCAGGCAGGCAGGGAGACCAACCTACCCACCAGGACCCCATTTTGTGACTTACAGAGCCTGTCAGGAAAGATCGATAGTTGGCATGGTAACAAGCTCATTTCCCAAGAATAGAGTTCCTTTTTATTAAATTTGGCTGGCTATTGATCAGTTCCTGATCCACGTATCAAAACATGACAAGCACTTAATGAATCACAGATTTTTATTGAGGCAAATAAAAAAAAAATATCAGAAGGCAGCTGGGGATGCTGCCTGCTTCCAAGGGCTGCCCGAAGGCTGCCAGTGTTGGGCACAGTGCAGGGGCTCCTGGGCTGGGGCAAGGATGGAAAATGAGCACAAACATAACCTACTCCTAAGAAACCTCAATATCTGTTTTCCCCTGCCACGGATGTCTCTTAGAGCACCATCCCCATCAAGCAGCTTTTTGTGCTGCATAGGGTTTTATCCCTCTTCCCTGCTCACTCTCCATGGCTCTCTGCTGTCGTTTAACAAACACTGAAGCAGTCCCTCCCCACGGCTTCAGTCCCTCCAAAGCCAGCAGTTTCCCAGAGGTTGCTCCTTGGACCTTGAAACCTCCCCCACTGCTCAGCAGGCTCTGAGTTCCCAACCCATCTGCAGCCTGCAGGCAGCACAGCTGTGTCGTGCCACAATGGAGTGATTGATACGGTCAGTCCATGCAGATTTGCTGATATCATCTCTAAAGTTTGTGTTCAACTTATTTACCTTGTTCCTCCTAAGCAAACCTGTTTGCTTTACATCCTTAAGCATGTGGCCACAGTCCAGGTAGCAGCTTGGCAAGTCCTCGCATTGGACCGATGTCCCTCTGGCATCCTGAGGGTCCATACTCCTCTCGTTTGCCATCTCAGAGGGTGGGTAACTCTGGTGTGGCACAGTACAAAATCCTCAGCCTTTCCATGGGAGCAATACAGTCCATCAGGAAGATTGTATGTCTGTTCAAATTGCTTCAACATGCATTTACATGAGAGATAATAACAGCTCCAAAGGCTTCTTCCAGCCTATTAAATAATACTCACTTAAAATCATGTCTGAATTCATGCTGAAATGACAGACTATAATAATCCAGTCATATCCATCCAGCATATACAGCCGACTGTAGACACTTTAAAAAACTACAAGATGTATTTATTTACATGATATTGTATATGATAGCTGATTTTTTCAGGTCATCTCCTGTGACTGGTCTGATATGGAGAAGTTGCTGCAAGAGGTCTTTATATCTTCCTCTGTCAGATATTTTAGGAGAAGAGAAAACACCTTGACCACACACACAGATGTGTTACAGCTTCTGAAACACTAATGGTTTTACAAACTAAGATAAAAATTTCAGACACAAGCTGAATACTTCAGCCACCCCCTTGCACCGTCCGGGGACAGCTGCCACATCATAACCCATCAGTTCATGGTGAAGGCCACTATTTCAAGCAGCTTCACTGAAGGAAGTTCTTACAGAAAAACACCAAAACTTTTAAGAAATGAAGGTCCTGATTTCAAAAGGGCTCAGGTTCTAAGATTAAATAACTTGTAATACTTTGGCACCTGCGGAGTCTGAACCCTTCCTTCCACTATCTCTGCAAAGAGCAGGAGCCCAACGCAATGAACCGTGAGGTAGGTGATGGTGTCCCTCTGAGGCCAAAGGATATATATTGCTTTATTCCTAAGCCCTCCATCACTGTGTGCTACATGACATCAACCCACAGAGATGAGTAGTGACCCCGACATGAGTGTTTGTTCATCTTGATAGTGCCTGTCCCCTCTCCACAGTTCTGCTCTGATTCAAGTCCTCCTTGAATCACTAAGCTGAACACAGAGCAACTCATGAGGCATCTTAAAGCCTTCAGCAAATTAGGCATCATACAACAATATCACCATACATATTAAGTAGCCAGTGATACCCACTCTGTTTTACAGGTGGGAAGTAAAGCCCAAACAGTTCATCTGCCTGCAGCCACACCAGTGATCCTGCACCATGGCTAGGACTCAAAATCACCGATGCTCAGGGGTGTGCTTGGTGCACCACACACAAACATACCTATGTATAAATTTCAGGGTACACTGCTATTGCTCACATTCCTACAGGACCACTATCGTACATCAGCTGGGCTCGCTGACACTGCTTGAGCACCAGTCTGAAAGGTCATAAGAACGCAGGCCAGGAAGCACTGGTTGCTTTTTTCAGGCTTTTGAGAGAAAGCAATGCCTAGAGAGCAGCACAGAGAGAGCAGAGCAGAGCAGCCCCCACACTAGTTGGGGATGACAGAGTGCCCCAGGTCTGCAAAATCACTGACATTATCTTCGACTCAAGAGCAAAGGATGAACTTTGTCATCCCATTACTCATGTTTTTCCAGATGCTCAAAGAACAGGAAGAAATCAGGTTAAATCAGTAAGAACATGGACAAGAGCGATTCTCTTTGTCATTACCTTCCTCCAAGGGCAATTTTGGAAGAGAAAGAAAGAGTGCTGCATTGCCCATATGAAAGCTCAGCAAGGCCTGCCAACATTTCCACAGAAAGAGCATCATGTTCCTATTTGTTCTCTTTTTCAGACTGTGCTCCCAGCCCTGTGTACTCCCCTCCTGAGAATATTCAACCCAGACAAAATTATCTAAGCAGTCTAAACACCTGAACATACCTAAAGGCAAACACTGACAGAGTTATCTGGAGATACATCAAACCCATCATGTCATTTAGCTGTTCCTGAAGTCTGACTCTGTAAGACTCCGGATTGGAGTTAAGCATTTGGTTGTGGAGCAGTGGGCATGGTTCACCTTGAGATTGAACAACTGAGCTCCACAGAGAGCCTGGGAGCATGGTGTGAGCATCACAAACCACAGGTAGCTTTTCCCCCACAAAGGTGTCAGCCCCTGCCCAGCTGCAGAGCTGAACTTCAGCCAAAACCACTCATCAATACCCAGCTGGAGAGCTGCAGCAAAACTCCAAGCATTTCCCCTTGGTCACTTATTCCAGAGATGCTCAAAATTAAGTCAGTAAGGGTGACGCTTTCTGCTTACAAATTAACATCCCATTATTCAAGCAGACAGTGAAAATTCCTAAGGAAAGCGGTGCTGGATGTTTGTGGGAATCGGCCATTTGCCACTTTGAACGGCTTTTGCCGGAACGACAGGATTTCAATAGACCCCTGAGCCTGATGCCAGCAGGAGGCATGGCAGCGCCCACCAACTCTCCCAGCAGCTCCACCACTCACTGCGAGGGGCTGGGAAAACCCCATAAACCCATGAGCCCACCACAGAGCATCTTTGCTCTCCTCTAAACTTTCCAGGGTGGGTAAATATGGCAACGAGAGCAGAGGGACTTAACAGCCTGATCTTGCGCTAGGGTTTAATTTAAGTTAGAAATAACATCACTCTTTCTCATCTAGATCATATTAGGATTTTGAAAGGGCAGTCATGCAACTTCCCCCGGCAGTTATGGCAGAACCGCGCTCGGAAATGAATGGAGCTCGTGGAAGCATTCAGGACCGAACAATCGGATTTATAATTAGGCCTAAAAAGGGAAGAACGCTGAATAAAAGCAGCACAGCCAATTTTAGAAGAAAAGGAAGTTCTGGATGGAATTCATTGGGGTAGAGCACTGAAGTGGAAATGGAAAGTGTTCAAAGATAAATGAGTTTAGGCCTAAGAGTTTGCTTGACATCTAGAAAATGTACTAGGAACACAGTGTCAAGAAAAGCTAACGCGAATAACAAAGAAACACAAGAAGTGAGAGTAGAGAGGAAAGAGCCATAAAACTTTGGGACAACAAAGAGTTGCAATTATAGAGGGAAATGTAATGAAGTGTAAAAAATC
Source organism: Dromococcyx pavoninus (assembly GCA_033558185.1). NCBI lineage: Eukaryota > Metazoa > Chordata > Aves > Cuculiformes > Neomorphidae > Dromococcyx > Dromococcyx pavoninus. The sequence goes on from JAUMJL010000111.1 coordinate 754,609, forward strand.
ATAATGAAAGCAAAGATAGAGAATGAAAGGATGATTGCATATTTGCTTAATGCACATCGGAGAAGTGTCAAAGACATGGGGAACAAGAGGTCACTAAATGAGAAAATAAAGCCTCAGAGGAAAGGCACTGAATTTATTGCTTTAAATACAGATTTATTTGCCTGGGATTTACCATTCGAGGGCCAATGACAGATGCAAGCAACAGAAACATTTTCCAAAAGGAGAGGAAACATTTCTGAAGGAAACTGAGCTTTTTTCCTTAGACAATCAATCCAGCAATTCAGCTGCCGGCAAAATGCTGGGATCAGAAACAGAGGGAAAACTCAGTCTAACCAGCCCCCAGTTGTGAGGGGATTAACATTTGCTTACCAACACCCCTTACTGGCACAAGTCCCGTCTCAAAGTGGCTCACCTTTACAGGTCATCTGAGTCTTCACCTTATCTATATTGCCCAGTAGAGGAAACCCATGAAGGTGCTGGATCATCACAGCCAAGGGGGGTGGGATCCCTAAGGAAGCATGGGATACCCTTAGGCTGGCCCAAACCATTCCTCTGGGACCTCCAGGGCTTGGTGTCTTCAGGAGCAGGGCCAGGAGAAAGTCAGGGCCCGCAGCAGCCCAGGACACGCATCAGAAAAGCAAAAAGAGAAAGGAACAAGTTTGCCAATGGCATTTTCCCTCAAAAACTCCATAAGGAGCAGAGTGACACCCTGGGAGTGGGATCCTACTGGTACATTTATCAACCAAGTGATATCTAGACAATTAGTTGGTTTTTTTAATTTAGGACTAAATTTGTCCCACCAGTTTAAATTAAAGCCCCCAGTAGGGTAATTTCCTCACAACCATAATTTTGTTACGAGCTTTTCATTAATCCAATCACAACTTCTATAATATTATTTGGCAGCTGATTGAGACTACAGTAACCACAGGGGTTCGCACACATTGTCTCATTTCTGATAAAAAAATGTAAAATGAGTCCAATTAAAAATTCTTTTAGTACTGTCTAATATGTGAAACTCCCCAAAGTCAGGACAGAAACATCATCATTCCAGCCACACATCCTGTCTGCGGGTGACAGCAGAAGCTACATGCTAATGTCAGCCATAAGTAAGTGTCTGTCTGTCTGTCTAGCTGTCAGTCACAGTAATATAATTAAAGACAAGTGCCAGGGTGAAAATACTCATATTTAGAAATATTTGTCCATGACTTCTGAGAATTTTCTCCAGAGTGTTTTGGATTGGTCTCAAGTCTGTTTCAGCTCCCTGAAGTCTTATTTGAAGCATCTCAGGCTGTGATGCAAATATTCAGCACAAGACAATTCCCTGCAAATCTCATATTCATAGCAAGAAATGGAAGAGAAAGAAACCCAAAGATGGAAGGGTCTTGTGGCAGTAATAACATACACAGTGCTGTCAGATGGAGAATCTTCAGCTCGTAGATGCGCTAACTTCGAGGGAAAAGAAGAAAAGAAAGCAGTGGGGATTTTAAAGTGAATTCAAGTCTTAAAAATGGTTCTTCAATTCATATGCAATCACTCCCAACTGAAATTTTTCAGGCACGCTGAAGTATAAAAAGAGGTGACAGAAAAAATATAACAAAGGAGTCAAGAGAAAAGCTAAAATTAATCTAGGCTGTATAACAGAAACGTTAAAGCTGATGGGACTGGTTCCCTTCTGCTCCATGAGCGAGAGCCCCCAGGCACACAGGGGCAGCTTCAGCCTTGGGGGAAGGTGCCCCTCTCCCCTCTGTAAGTAAAGCTATGGCTCATGAGAAGCACTGATGTGCTGCACCATGGCCTGGGTCAAACCCCAAGAGCAGTTGCACTGGCCTGCAGCTTTGTGTTGTAGTGGGACAAAGCCCAGCCTGAGGGATCTGAAAAGGTGCTGGAGCTGGCAGAGGTGTAGGCAGGGGGAAGGTAAGAGGCAGTGGCTGCTGACCAACCCACCTTGACAGCACAGTGGATGACCAAGGAGGCACAATGGAAAGGGCACTTTTTTAACCCCAGCAAACAATAAGTGCAATAGCAAAGGGAAGTGGACAGGCACAAAACCGCTCCTGAATTTGGGCCAAACATAGCAATTATTTCTAGAGGGAAAAAAACAAGGTGCATTTTAATAAAACAAATATTTCACATAGACATTTCAAAGACAGAGTGCTCCTACTTCCTATTCTAAGGCTGCATTTACATTTCAAATTGACATTAGCTCAGATGAGACAAAGAAAAAGCTTTAGAAGAACCCAAGGATGAACCCCAGTGCTTGGTTTCTCCTGGATGATACCCTCTCATGTATGCCACACACCTTTTGAGTAGGTCAGGCCAGGCTGCTGGGAGGAGGAAGGGGTCTATGCCTTTGCCCCCACTCTGTACACAGCACAGCCAAGCTATGCCCTGGCCCTTCCATCCACAGAACAGGCACATGAAGTCTTGACCACTGTTTCTGCATTCTTCCATTGCCAGCAAAATCCTTGATTCGTAATTAATCTCTCGTTAAGAAGCATACCTGCAGCACCTGGATGCCAGCACAGCTCAGTGGTCAGGAGCTTTTAATTCATTCCTATATTCACCTTATAGGCAGAATACAGAACTAAGCAATGTCAGAATCTCTATTCTGTGCAATAATCAAACATATTGAAATGCACTTTCCATCCAACTCAAGGACAAGTCAAGATCAAGAAATTGCCCCACAGTGAACATGAATAAAAAAATTTCTCTTGAGGCTACCCAACTGCTTCCAAAGAGAAGACATAGAGCATAGAGAGTGGGAAAAATACAATCCCATGGGGATTCTCATCCATATTCTTTTTCTACGTTTTCCTGTCCACACTCACAGTAATTAATCTGTTTCTGCTAAACAGCCTCTCTCTGGCAAATTTGACTTTTGCCAGCAAAAAATATTTGAACAGAAAATGTGGAAGGTGTGTTGTGAACTGAAGCCATGTCCCTGCTCGCCTGCTCCCATGACCTGAGCATGATGGGAAAATCCATACCTCCAGCTCTGAGTGGATCATGGGCCAGTTCTCCTACTTGAAGGTGGCTGCGTAGGCAGAGAAGAAGTGGCAGTGCCATTTCATGCCCCCTTATGTTGAGCTGATAAGCTCAGGAATGATGGCTTTTCCACCTCAACAATGCATTTTTTGGTATTTTCATTTCCACCCAGTTTCTACACCAGGATAAACACATCAAGGCTTCCTTGCTCAGGAATGAATGTAAAGAAACGTCTGCTTTCAGAGAGGTTCGGGAGGCATTTGCTTTACACAGCAACATCACTCCTCTTTCCTGCTACCCAAACAATCCAAGCAGAACTCTCATTTTGTTGTTACAACTCTTCATCTTGTATCCCCTGCTAAAAGCAATTAACTTCTACCAGACTTGAAAATGTCAGGAGCAGCCGGTGAGGCTCATATTGATAATTATGTGTTCAAAGGCTTCATGCTATGGCATCCATACACCTCAGCCAACAAGGATAAGAAGTGCCCAAGAAGTGCTGGCTCTCTTGCCATGCAGGGAGGAAATCATGCCTCATATCCAAGGAAAGTTCTACAATGGAGATCAGTGAATAGGAGCAGTGTGTGAGCCAAGCACCTAGGATCTGCGTACACGGGGCATGTGTACAGCAGGCAGTGATCCTGGTCTAATCTTGGACTGAGAGGTGACACTGGGTGCTAGGACACCCTAAAGCCTGGAAGAATTTAATACCCACTCAAAACACTAACAGCCACGCAATTGCACAGGGCCATGGAGCTTTGCTGGATCAGGACCTGGGTGCTGAGAAGAGGCAGCAGAGCTGGAACTGCAGGGTCAGAGCAGTTCAGACCCGTGTTCAGAAGGACTCCAGTCCTAGTCCTTGTTGAAATTAGTCTTTGCATGGATACGTATAAATAAATCCAGGACACTGCTTGCGTAACAGTAACATTTTGCAGTATCTGGCATTTGCCGCTAGTTGAAGGCTAAGCAAACCATGCTCCAATGGAGCATAAAATTGCTTTTCCTTTGGAACAAGCAGGGCATTGTAGTAATAGGCAAAACTGTACATTGTGTTAACGGCTGTATTTTCACATTATTGATTTACATTGTGTAATGCCATGCAAGACCTGCTTTCAATGATATGTGCATCTGTCATATCACAATAACTGCAAAAGGCTGAGCGCTGCTAGGAAAATGAAGCACTGGGAATCCTGGGGCATATTCACATCCATGTGCCCATCATGTGGAGGCGATGATTAGGGGGATGTTGTAGTAATGAGCAGGTCCCAAGTGTGCGCTATGTAAATCAAGGCTGGCCGGGTCAGCTTCCATTTACTGTGCACATCCAACTTTTTCAGCCTGCTTGCTCTTCTGACAAGGAGAGCGTATGTAAATGGATTCCCCTTGGCAGCTCCCCTCAGCTATACGTGTTTCAAGGCATCCAAGATGGATGTGTTGCATTTTTTTTCCTCTCCTTTCCAACTTTTTATCTACTGAGACCAGACCTTCACAGCCCTTGTGTGGGGCTCTCTACGAGGATCCCCAGCCGCTGGGTGAAAGCAGGCAAAGCAGTATGAGAGAACCACTCCAAATGAAACCAGAGGGGTTTGTTGCAGGACAATTCATCACTAAACATACCTTAAAATAAGAGGACAAACATTCTGCAGATACAGTGTTTTGGATCTATAGGAGTTCATCTCAAACATGCAAAAATAAAATGTTGCTATTTAAATCCGTATCATGTTAATGCAAAGCTTGGTGGTAAATCAGGTAAGCTGTCATGTATCTGCAACACCTGACTTCATTACTTACATTGGCTCCAGGTGTTATGTATCAGATCCAAGAATATTAAAATAATATTTTCCTTCCTTTTTATTTTGTTATTTCTAAATAAACTTAACTTGTGTCATTGCTTAAGGAGGAAGGACAGTCCCGGACACAACTTGTCAGATCAAGAATCAAGTAACCAGGCCCCAGCTCATTCTTCAGCTACAGATTTTGTGGCCTCAGGCAAGTCACTCAGTCTCTTCGTGCATCATCACCTTCAGCTGCAAAAAGACTCCTCATCTCTTCTCTGGAGGATGCTGAGAGCAGCAGCATGATAACATCTAAGGAAGGCTCATTCACCCAGAGCTTGCAGAGGGCCATGGGACACCATGGTAGACTGCCCAGAAATCTAACATCACATAAATATTTGTCTAAAATGTATCAGACTTAACAATTAGAGGGTTGTGTGGGTTTTTTTGTCAGCAGGTAGAGGCGATTGGGAATATTTAAATATTGGTCTAAGAATCAACTTTTTCCTTTGACATTACAAAAGCTGTTGGTGCCCTGACTTTCCTGGCCACCTTAACCTTCTGTCCAGATAGCAGCATGTTATGGGTTTAGATGCCAACATGAACCAGCAGCTTTGGGTCCAAAAAGCAGGCAAGGAGAGCAATGTACCAGCATACAGCAGTCACGTAAGGTCCAAAGGAGAGGTATTTTGCTTCTACTGGGAACATGTAGGTGTCTCTGTGTTGTGATGAATGTGGTGATTTTTTATTTATCACTCTCTTCAGTCCTGAAGCAGCTCAGCTCTGTCCCTTTGCCAGCACCTCATGGGGGAGATATAATTCCAGAAAATTACTTTTGACCTCAGCTACCTACTAAAATGCAGAAACATTTTTAAAGCTCAGAATGATGCGCTGCCTGTCTCCTGCCCATCCCTGCTTCAATGCACTCCTATCCACTGTGTGCTTGTCACATTACTGAAATGGAAAACCAGGGTTAAATAGCAGTTGTCTTTTTCAGTTCACCTTTAACTGGAAATTAGGCGGGGTTTTTTCCTTCCTTCTAGATTTCTTGTTTTTTACTCTCTCCCAGTCTTAATCTCTTCTCTTTCTTTCAGTTGAAAAAAGTGGGAATATTTTACCAAATTCTTATTCCACATGGTACAAGATGAAATAAAAGATACAACATAATCATTACTACCATAGACTAAAACAAACAACCTAAGCTAAGGAAAGTTTTCACTCTTTTTTTCATTGATGTTTTCTTTATTAATTGCTCCAGTGCATTTGCATTGAATTCTTTTGAGCCTGCTCTATTCTCCAGACCTAAAAGCCACTAATGATCAAGACTTTAACTTTGTATGTTGTTCTAAATGTTAGTTGTGTCATCAACAGCTAACAGAAGAAATGCAACTCTGAACTTGGGTCTCAGAAGGTAAAAGTCTTTCAGTTTTTCTTTAAATACTCAGATAAATCCCGTTAGCTTTCTCCACACCATCAAAGCATTTGGGTAGCATAAAGCAACTGAATACATAAAAATGTATCTAAACACCTTGTAAATCCCTACACAGAGCTGTTGCCGACACTACTTTTAACCCTCGGAAAACATTTCACCAATTACTGATCAAATACAATGCAGCTAAATTTCACTGCCAGCACATCATTTTGATAATGGGTATGGAAATTATCCATTCAATAGCTATTCAGAAATAACTTAGAAAGATTTGGTTTCAGATACGTCTGAGAATGCTAGAATAATCCCCTATAATCACCGTGGTGAGAATCCACCAACATTTTTCCCTTTGAAAAAGGGTGTTTGTGACGAGAGCGTTGGTGGTCTCTGCCCGTTCTCCGACGGATGCGTTCGAACAATGTATCTGAGATCACCAGCACTTTGCTGGCAGAGGACCGAGGGGCTTCATACTTTTACATGACTCAGTCAAAAAAAGTCTGCCAGCAAAGGAAGAGCCTTTCGCTCTCCTTAACCAGCTTGGCTTCTCAGGTGTGCCTCAGGGAGCTGTCAACATAAAATTTCTTCCTTTCTCACAGCCAAAATTGTATCATTTTTTATCCAGAGTTTGGAAGAAAAGAAAAACCTCCACAAAACAAAAAAAATAAAGTACCTGAAATAAACAATAACTACACCTTATGCTTCCCTGCTGCTCTGTGCCAGATGCTAAATGCAACCCAGGAGTACTTTAAAATGTTTCAATTTTATGATCTTTCCTGCTTCCTGGTATGAGAATGAAAGAACTAATTCTTCTTTTGGGGAATATATTCTTCTCTGATTTACCTTACTGATTCCATAGATGTAAAATTTGGTCTTTCTTGCCTCACTAGAGGAGGTGAAGCAATGAGACTGTTGAATGAAAAATGCTTCCGTTCTCCAAAGTGGTGATTAGACACTGGAGTAAGCGCAAGAGAAAGAAACCCCAGATAGTTCTAAAGCTCCTCCTTCGGTAACTCAGCTTTTGCTCCCTTATTTTATGCTGCCCAGGTATTACAGAGTCCTCTGGCCTGAGAAGAACTGTATTTTTCTGTACTTGCATATAAAACCCTTTGGGGACCCCCTGCCCTTGTGCCCCTCTTGCCACAGAGGCGGAGGCATCGCTGCTCCTGTGCTGCCCTGAGCACGGCGGGGCCTGGCCCCAAACAGAGACACAACCTGTTGATCTAAAGCAAACGGCAGCTCCTGGCCAGCCACGCCTTTTGCCCCTTCCGAGGGTCAGGATCCTCATTTCTATGGGTAATTGAAAGGGGTTACCTGGGGTCATAAAAGCCTCCACTGGGAAGTCCAGTTAAAAACTGCAGCCCTAGCTTTCACTCAGCAGGTGAGAACCACAAAAATACACGTGGGCTCTCTGAATCACTGTTCTCTGTAGCAGTTTGCTGCTATCTCAGAGCAAAGCAAAGAGAAGCACCAGCCTATGGCACCACAAAACCCCACATGCCCCCAATCCAGGCTAAAATGGCAAAGTCATCTTTTCCTATCCCAAAAATGCAGGTTTCATACCTCAAAGGGCAGTATGCAGGGATAAAAGAAGGGTTAATACTGCAAAATACTAGTTTGAAAAATCCTTCCTAATAGCTGCACACGGGTCAGTTCCATCCACAAGCAAGTTCACAGAAAGTAAAGAGCAGCCACAAGATCACAGGCAAGCAAACCCACTGCAGCATCCCTGCGCCGGCCAGCCTGAAACCCCCACAATCACAAAAAGGTCAGAACTCTGTTACCTGGTTCATAGCAAAACTATTTACCAGTGGCTTGCAGAGTGAATCACACATCCAACTCATTCACAAACAACGTGCTGAACCCTTAACAATTCAGGGAGAGACTGACAGCTGCCCGGAGTGTCACACGGTGTCACTGCACAAGCCTTCAGCTAGCCAGGTCTGCCTGCACGTCACCCAAAGGCAAGACAAAGGCTGATTTGAGTCTATGTGCTATTTGCTATAAACACTTGTGGCAGTTCTGTGATAACGGGATCGGGAATGTTTTTGGGGGTGGAGAACACACATACAGTCAGGCAGAGACGAAAGAGGCAGCAGCATTGGGACAGACGATGGAGGGGCTGCGTCTTCCTCTGTACCTTCTGGGCTGAGACTTCAGCTGCTGGAGAATCTGGACATGAAGCACATACAAATCCCCCAAGTCTCAGGGGTTTCCTTCCACAGGAGGAAGCACGGACTTCAGCAACAGCACCTGGAAATCCTGGGCAGTGTTTGTAAGCCATGCTTCCAGCCAGGACAGAGGTCATGGGCAGCCAGGGAGAGTCACCAGTCCCAGCACTCAGGTGACCCTTTGACCAGCCTGGGCAGCACTCAGAGAAGACCTGCTGCAGTTTTTTTTTTACACCAGCTTTACCTTCGAGACGATATTATTGACCTTTCTGTCCAGTATTTTAACAACCCCCATTCATCTCCACTTTTCCTTTCCCTTCCACTTCATTCCCTTTGTTGCTCTGTAATGGGGGAGCCAACAGGGCACATATTTCTGCAGAACAAAGCATTATCATCCTAATTATAGTTTCCTGGTGTTTTCTTCACTTTTACCATTTTATTAAAAACAATTAGCTGAGAAGAACCATCTTTTTAATCTCTACCCTATTGTTCTCATCTCTCTCTGAATCCAAGGAGGCCTTTTCAGAGGCTATTTTATTCATAATTACATATGTTGGAACAACTGCTTGAAAAGTGAGCCCAGAAAGGATTCTGATAATACTTTCCTAGCAGGCTTGGTCCTGCTGCCTACAAAGTGTGTAATGGTAACAATTTAATAAAAATATATGTGAAAACAAGTGCTTATTTTCTACAGTCTGTGTAAATGATGGATACAGCCATGCCACGAGCGCTGGCCTAATGGATTGAGGAGGAGTTGGAGTCGCAGTGAAATCAGGAGCCAAAGAATTTTGTTTCACTGCCAGACTAAGCTCCCTGGACTCCTTCGTGGAGTCTGGCTGCAGGCAAGATGTGACCGTGAGGATAACACAGCAAGGAATGGGGATTTTACAAGACAAATATCCCAGCTCCATCCACTTGCGCTCAAAATCTGCAGGAATTTGTTACCAGTGTAAACTGGAGGAAGGTCGGCCCCACAGTCTAGTCTGGCCCTGATGCTCCAAGCCTGATTTATGCACAGACTACTCTAGCTTGAAAGATGTCTGCTGGATTTTTTGCATATGTATAATTTTTATTCCAAAGCTTTCCCTCTAGTTCTCTGTTTACCCTATAGGCTTTTATTTAAAACAGTAGAGTCACAGCACTGCAATATTTCAATGAAAGATTCTTTTTTTAAAATTTATTTCATTTTTTACACTGGGGAAAATTTTAAAATATATCATATTCAGTCAATAGGCTCTTCACATTTTTTCCAAGCTTCCCCTCCACCACCTTAGTTAATTACCAGCCATTTGAACAAGGGTCTCCTCCTGCCTTGATCCTGCCGTGAAATGACGATGCCATATTTGTCTTTCTAACATCAAAGTCATTTCCATGGTCACCAACTGTGATGTCATAAACATATTTTTAATGGCTTGTTTACAGCAGGGAACAGAAGGAGAGAGGAGATTATGGGTGGAAGGAAATTCTTATCGATACACAACAGTTTTAATCACAACTGTGAGGCTGAAGCATGCAGAAAACTTGAAGCCAAAAAAACTCATTGCTGAAATAGTTTCTCTTCTGATGCTCAGCCCAGTACAAAAATCCCTTTTTAAATTACTAGCAAACAAGCAATCCCAATGGGTTACAGTTGTGTTTGTCAGCCCGGAGTTGTGCAAGGTGCTTTCTAAGCTTGGAAGAGAGAAAATCCCTACTCTGATCCATCCAACTCACTGTATAGATAAACACACACAACGCATCCTCAGCGATTCCTACAGAATTGTTTGGGTGGGACATGGGGAGATCTGAGCACTATTGGCCCATATATTTTTATTTGTCTCACAGATCACAGGAAGAATCAGAATTCCCTCAAGAGATACTTCAGTCGGACCAGAAGATACCCTTTTGTTCCATGATGGCTGTGGGACCCTGTAGCTGATCCTCTCTCTATATGGAGGGCTACAACATGCAGTCAACTATTTATGAGAAAGGTTTCTTTTCTGGCAGAGAAAGGCAAACACCAAGACCAACCTGAGCTTTGGGCCACAGGAATAGCAAGGTCCTTCAGGCTATGTGAACCTACAGCCCAGCCTCAACAAGCCCAAAGCAATGGAAGAGCCTATTAGCCAGCTCTCTGCTTTGGTAGCAGGGTTGGAATATTGCCAGCTGAAACGGGGATTGTCCAGGTTCCTCGGTTTAAGTGAAAAGAAAAAACCCACACATCCTGTGCTCCTTTCCAACAGGGCACGACACAGAGCTGCTCTAACAGGAGTTCAGCAACATATCTGGTCTCTTTTTACAACTCCACTGATGCTATTTTCATGTGTCTTATCTTTCTTGATTCCCAGCAGCTCAAAACCAGCACCAACTGTTGGTTTCCAGTGTCTACCTAAGGCAACTCTACCCAGCTGCTGCCCTTTCTCAATAGATTTTTGTGTGACCCAGCCACACTCCATGCCAGAGGCTGGATGAGGCAAGGCCTGGTGCAGTACCTCTTGTCCCTGCACAAGGCAGAAGTAAGCTCCTTCAGCCTTACCTGGTCACAGCTCAAGAGAGGGTGGAGAAACCAAGTCACACATGATTTCTCTTAGAAATGGTGTAGAAGTTTCCCGTGGTCTCCAGAGGCCAACTGCTGGTTCAGGCACTGGCCAAGCATTACATCTTCAGGTGACAGGACAATGACAGGGAACTGAGCACCCTACCTCAATCCTGAAGGTCATGTAAGAGAGCCTAGGCAGATGGAGCTTGCTGTGGTCAGCCAAAGAAACCAGCACAGAGAACAGCTCTTTGGTGTAGGGAAACACAAAATTTTCTGCTACCATCTCAGGGGATGTCAGGAATGGCCAGGGAAGGCTACACTCCTGGGTCAGCAGAGGAACTGCAGCAATCTCTGCTTGGAAGGTTTCCCAAAGTAGGGTCCCAACCATCTCCTAGAGGTCCCTGCTCTCACAGCCTGCCATAATCATCCCTGGGTGAAGCAAGCTCTGCATGATTGGCCAACTCCCTCCACACTCAGTATTTTCCAAGAAAAATCCTCAAGTAAAACTCATCCTGGAGCCCATGGGAGAAAGCGCTGGGGCTGCTTGAAGATGTGGAGCTGTCCCTGGCACTTGTCTGACTTAGAGACATCACGACGAGGCAACCCTGTACATATATATGTTCCAAGGATATTATCTCCCTCCTCTACCCAAAGAAAACATGAGGGGGGGGAGAACTCACTGAACGATGAAATTCCTAAATCCTCATCCCATGAGAAGAATTAATGTAGCTCTGTCCCAGCTCCAATACCAGGAGCTCCCCAGGAGGAGATCCTATTGAACATTACACACCAGCAAGGATACGTCTCTCAGTGTGCGCTTTTCCGGAGCGAGCGCAGTCCCTGGCACACAGGAGCTGGGATTTCACACACCCTCTTCATCACCGAGGTACAGAACAAGCGAGCCACCATTTTGCTGCAGTCCCACAGCAGGAATAAAATGGTGGCATAGATGAAAACTGCCAGATCAAACACAACCCAGTTGTCTGTCACCACCTGCAGCTCTTCTCCGCCTTACATGTAACACTGAATTCTTAATCAGGTTAATATTTGATTTGAGTGCTTAAACAAACAAAAAAACACCACTAAAAAGACACAACAAAAAATAAAATACTATAACAGATGATTAACGTTGCAGCCACAAAGTACCAAGATGCAAACTATCAACGTTATAATTCATATTTCTCGCACAAAATGGCAAGTCTGCAGCTCTGGTGTTTATTCACACAGGAGACTGGCTCACCCATAGCCACCAAGAACAACTGACTATACACGTATTTAACATACAAAGGGCTCAATCCCTTTTCCAGTGTCTTCAGAGAAATGTTACAGTGGCTGACAAAGGCAAAAGTGTTCGCTTAATTGCTCTTAAGCAGCCTCCCCCCTCTTTCCCGTGTTACATCAAATTGCTGCTTAAACACACCACCATTCGAAGGGCATTTCTGGAGTGTGACAGGAAAGCAGGGATACGTGGGGCTTCCAGGGAGGGCAGTCAATACAGATCAGGCAAGAGAGAGTTTGCTTTTTTTCTTTGTGATTTGCACATTTCTTCTGCTCTCACACACGATAAACCTACACTAAAGCTGAGCCTGAGAACCAGAACAAGTCCCAGGACCCCAGGTTGGGGACAAATACACATTCCTCATGTTTAATGAGAGACTAGCAACAAAATTAAATTAATATCTGTTCTTGGACGATCTTGCTCTCCATTCAGCTTTGAGTTTAAATAATAATTTCAGTGCACTTCACAAGAAATGAATTATTACAAATAACTTTTTCAACCAAAAATGAAGCAGTGCAACAGCTAGCAGTAGTTTTTCCCAACAACATAGATACGTTTAAAATCAAAGCATATATCACCTCTTTAAAGCACAGAGCACATTTAAAATTCCTTATTTATTTCTTTCTAAGCAACTGAGTGGAATGAAATATTTCTTGGCTTACACTTTTTAACCAGTTTGATTTGTATAGACTGTAGATTTGCAGCATTCTGCTCTTCTAACAACAAATAATTTATTAGTGGAATACACTTTCTGTTAGATTCTATTTAACAGTTATTTTTTACCCTCATTTCTAAATACATGAATAATCAAATGTTGCAGAATGAATTACTGAAGTGATTTTTTTTCTTTTAAAAAAAGGCATTTGACTTATTTGTCAGACATCTTTTGGTAGCAATTAGGCATTTCTCCATGTTTATTTATCTCATATAAATTTTTACATCTGTTAAACTATTATGAAAATAAATACCAAAAACCTGCAGAAACAGCTCAAGAAAAGATTGCGTGAATGGATAGGGAAAAAAAAAAACCAACCCACCATACTTTTCTTTACTGGAAATTCTTGACTGATTGGATGAAGCATCTGTCATGCAGGGAGTCATGGAGTCACTATACTCAGTCCAGTATTTTATTTCAGACTACCAGCTCCTGCAGGTCACTAGTCACCAGTACATAAATCTAATGTCTTTTCAGCTTCCTATCTAGTAGAAAACACTATATAAAATGCTCAGGAAAAGCAACAGACTTGATCTTTTGCCCATTGTAATCAAGAGCAGCCTTTTGCTGGGTTCCGTAAGGTCAAAATCAGGTTTTAGAGAAGCTTTTTGAATGTACTAGAAACAGGCACAAAAAACCCCTTCCCCAATCTCCCCACACATTCCAAGCCTCGACACCATCAGGAAGAGCAAAGAAGAGGAGTTTCCATACACAGCATTGTCACTTATAGGGTAAAGATGAGCTTCCTTAAACACCAGCTTAAAGCTTAAAGACAGGGGAAAAAGTTCAAGTTGGAACATTTCACAGCATTATCTCTGCTGGAGAAGGTACAATGTGAGCTGACAGGGACTTTTCACAGGTGAGAATTAGGAGCAGTGCTATTTTGTTGCTTGATCTCACAGACTACAAAAGCCCAGTCTTGCAAAAGGGCAGGCGTTGCCACTATATAATAGCCCAAGTTTAGCCTAAAACTTAATGCTGCCTGTACAGCATTAAATAGAGAGCCTGGTTCTGATGTATTGTGTCCCCTGCTTTTCACTTTTTCAAAATACAGCAGAAATGCCAAATAAAACAGCAGCTTTGAGCAGCTCATGCCCATGTAGAAGATTCACTTGCAGGTATTTGCCACAATTTTCAAGAGTGGGGTAAAATCTGGCTGCAAAGTGAATTTGCATGAAGCCATTTAAAGACACTAATGGAATTTTGTCTTTAGTATTAATCACTAAGGGAAACAACTTCAGCTGAGGTGACCACTAACAGGATGGGCAATGTGTGACCCTACCTTAACCAGCATCAGAGGCTCTCAGAGAGGCTTTTGAGGAGGTCTGGGTCCAGCTAAAAAGCCAGTAGGATTTTCCCCCACGGTGGGCTTAACACAGCCACTCACCCACCCACGCTAGCAGAAGACCCCTAATTTCACTCTACGTGCTGCTGCCTTTGGCTCACCCTTAATTTTTGCTATGAATCTTTTGCATCATTTCCATAACATCCCTAATTGAAATTGCTGGACTGTCTAATATTAACTCAGGCTTTCTGACCTAGTTTTCCTTAAGGATTTCAGAAGGAAGAAAAAAAAAATAAGATAAAAGGAAATTCTGGTAGAAAAACATCACACAGTTATTTTCCCAAACTCCTTACTTCTCACCACAGAGACCCACATGGGAGCAAGTGAGAGCTAAAGAGGCAAAGGGGAAGGCAGGAGGGACAGCAGTCATTCAGGAGGAGGAAATGCTTTCTCAGGACCCACTCGGTGGGCACCAGAGCTTACTTCCATTTTATTCTTATTTCAGCCCAGTACATCCACACGCATCTGCATGCAAAGTGGTGGGTGAAGGACATGCTTTGAAGAGAGGCTTGAAGGAGGAGACAGTGTGGAGAGAGATGGAGGGTGTCCCAGGAGAAGGTTATCCGTCATTAGACAGCAGCCACAAGTGAAAACAATTGCTCATTCTGAGCTTCTGTTTCCAAATGCTATGAAGATATGGGAAAGAAGATGCTGTTGTATTAAAATATTTCACAACAACATATTAGAAATAGCGTTTTGGAGCGTTCAGTTTATTAAATAGAGCATTTGGTTTAATGAAGAGAGGCCGAAGTGTAAGTGGAGTGTTATGCTGGAAGTGAGAAGGGATGATTAAAATTCTCCTGTATGTTGAGCAGCAGCACAGAATGCCCATCACTGGGCAGCTGGGCATTTACATCACACCCTGGGAGAGTGATCTGATGGGCAAAGCTCAGCAGTAAAACTCAGTGGCAAAAAAACCCCACAGCCTCTGATTTCAAAGGCAGAAGGATTAACCCCTAGGTTATTAAATTAATAGGAACTATGAGGGAAAATATAGAATATCTTTGCTTTGACTCGCTGTGTTTTTCTAAGAAGGCTGCAAGAGGAAATTTGTTGGGGGAAACAGTTTACGTTGCTCCTGGAGGCAGCCATCTGGGATGCTGAGATTAGTATTTTAGATTTCTATTATCTGAAACTCCACTGGCAGACTCTGCCAAAAAAAGTAGCTTATAAATTCTGTAGTAGGGTTTAAGTAAAACTATTTTATCTAGGGACTAAGAAATATGTGTAATTACCGTAGGTGGATAGTGCTTTTTCATTGCCATTCACCAGAATTAGTTTACCAGATATTATTCCTAAGAGGTATAATTAAAAATCAACATAAAATCCTGAACACAGTGAAAATAAAACATTAGGAGATAATGTCTTTAAAATTAGTAGACCAAACAGTCCTCTGCACTGCAGTACAAGTATAATCACTCTCCAGTTAGCAGTGTTTGTTTTCTCTGTACAGAGATGCTTTGAACTCTCAGGCGAGCTGTTACTTTGCAGCCCATTGTAAGAAGCAGTTATCTAATAATGCTCCATATTAAACTCCTGCTCTAAAAATAAAATGAGAGAATTTTATTGAATGCAGGGCCTCAAAGGTGTGTTTGGTCTCTGCATTATTTCTTAAGCTCCCACAAAAAGCAGACTGGAAACCTCCAGTTTTTTCAGGCAGGCTCGGATCTGGACCCGTGTACCTGTCATTAACTCCTGCCCGGGCAAAATGTCCAGGGATGTAAATGGGACTCGTGCCATGGGAAAAAACAAATGTTGCATCCCACACTGAGTAGCAGGAGAGGCATTTTAGAGCCAGGTACTTGCACCAGGTGTTTAATCCTGTTTTCTGCTCATGCAGAAGACATAACCTGATGTTAGATGCCACCTCTCATTATCAATGTCTGGCCATCCTTGTTAATGAAAGACTTTGTTTTCTTTTTGCAAATGTTATTAAGCAAAGAACAAACTGATTGTCTAAATTGATTAAGTATATTCATTCCAGTGAAAAATTTATTATTTGCCTAGTTCATTTCATCAAATCAATGCAGAGGGAAAAGGCTCTGTGAATTAAACTAATGACAAATATATATTTTAAAAGCCAGCCGTGACTGGCAGGATACAGTTAGTGCAGTCAATCACTAGGACAATAACTGAATTTTAAAGCAGCATTTAGCACTGCTTCTCAGAACCTTCTCTGCTTATTCATTCAGAAAATTTGGTGTTTGTGGAACAAATTCTGCCCCTATTTAGTCCTACACATTCTCTTTAAACTTCTATCGGTGCCCTTGAGACATTCCTTGGGAAAAAAACTGTAATATTCAACTGGCATTCCCAATAAAATAACAATCATACACTAATTACAAAGTTAACAGATAGATTAATAAGAATTTCTGAGTGCTTCAGTACAAGCTCTTGAAAACCACATATTTTTAAAAACAAAATGTCGTTCATTTACTAGGCTGAACACACATCCATTACACTCACTCACATCAGAGTCCAAAAAGGTTCCTATATAATCTTTTGCAGGACACAAATGGAAAAGTCAGCCTAGAATGCTAATATTCAATTCAGTTAAAAAGAAAGATCTACCACTACTTTTATATTTCTCCAGCAAATTATAGACAGGTTTTGAGCTTTTTGTGAATGGATATGTGTACACAGACACATGTTTTATGGCTTTTTTCCTACAAAGGTAACATTGAAACCACCATTCAAGAAAAATCTTTAGTTATTGTTTGCCACGGATGGCTCACTAAAAGCACCTGGGTCTCACTTAACAGTTGATCTAATAAAAATCATTCTCCCACTTTTTCTTCTTTATATCCTTTGAACCCAGAGGTGCAGCAGCATCGCTAACAGGATCCCCTCTCAGTGTGGCCTATTCCATCTGCAAAGGTTAAGCAAAGACACTGTGTGTAGGTGATGCATGGTACAGCCTGGAGATACCTCTACCACATTTTCTTTTCCATCTCAGGTTAACAATTCAGAATAATATTTTCCTACCCAATGTTTATATTGAGTCCTGTAGCCCTTTGATGACACCAGTTTCAAGTAGCTCTAAATTGGCCTTGACTGGTGCTGAACTTCCCAAGAACAATTTGGCTGGCACCCATGGTTCAACACACAGGCACGTGTGCACATAAAAGCACTTTATAGGCACAGCTGACTGGTCTCCTCTTCCTTTTTCAGTTGCTTTTCTCTAAACACAAGGGGAAATTTTTTCTCTGCCTGTAGTGCCCGCTGAGGGCTAGGTTTGAGGGGCTGATGTTGGTGGCACAGCCAGTGCCTTGGGACCTGCACTTGCAATCAGGTAAACTTTGGGATCTTAAACAAAAAAGGGTTTTACAATCTTTTGTGAGAGAGCAAAAGCTATAAACACTGTGGCATGAGCAATAATTTAAAAGCACATGGCACAGGCAATAACAGCAAATCTCAAAAATCTCACAGATAAGATGGCAAAAGAAACCTCATATACAGAACAGCATTACAAAAAGAATTTAGTAGTTTGAAAGACACAGAAATGACAGCTCTGAAGAATTCACCTGTCCTCTTCCCACCAGAGGGGAGGTCCCCCATCACTACCCTGCCAATGTGGGGACAGCAACATCACAAGTCTGCCAGGTGCTGCCAACCCTGGGGAGGCTCAGGGAAAGGAAAGATTCCCTCCCACCCATGGCTTCACCTGCAGTCCTCAGTTACTCCCGGTCCCCCCTTGCTGGGCTTTAGCCCTGCTGAGCAGAGCTGCAAAAAGCAGCAGAGAAGGGCTGAAGGTGCCCAGATGAGGTGGTGACCCATTAGGGTACAACGAGGGGCTCCCTGCCAGGGCGTGGAGATGTTCAGGGAAGTGTCCACCCCAGCAGCACCCACCGGTGCCCTGCTACCTGCCCGCACTGAGGGGCACAGGACCCTGCCAAGCACCACCCACTGCTGTGCTCCCTGTTAAGGCATTCATGAGCCTGTTCTCTGGATAAGCAAACATTTTGATTAGAGACTGAAAAGAAAGCAAGTCGTGACAGATGAGAACTCCCCCTCCACCTCTGATAAAGAATTTTCTTCAAAACCCTTGTCTGCTACATCATGCTAAACACCAGCAGTACATATTCACACTGCCACTTTCAAGTGTTTTCCCTATTTTGTGCTGAGCTCAGGTCTATGACACCTGCTCAGTGGTGCCTCACACCTGGCTGTTCCCTCCCTGTGCCAAGGGACCCCTGTGCACTCACAGACACGCCCAGGGCAGCACCCACAGCACAGCTGAAACACCCTGGGTCGAGCACACCCCTACTGGTCACCAAGGCACCCACCAGTTCTTCAGCTAAGGGCACCTTTCCAGTGTGCATCATGGGAGTTACCAGGGGACACGCCGTCTCATCACCCCTTTATTATATCCACTTGCATTGCAGCCCCACAGGCACAAAGGGTTGAGAAAAAAATCAAACCCCAGTCCAATTTTTTTTTCTTCTTTTTGTTTCTCTGTTTCAAGCTTTTAAAGCTATTCCCACGATGTTGCAAAGGCTGACTGGTGATTTCAAGGGCAATACCAATTAGTCCTGGGATCAGCACAGCTAATGAAGCCTGATGCCTCTGATTTATGGGTTCAATGTTAGCAAAGCGGGGGAACAGGGACAGACAAGCAACTCAGAAGAAAGAGGCTCATCTTCTGAAACCAAACAAAAATATCCTTTGGCAAGAATCAACCCATAGCCTGAAGACTTCCAGATTTAATGGACTGTTCGTTTTTTTAAATTAACTGGGAGATGTGGCAAAGCAAGAGGCACGTGCCTTTTCCTAGAGCAAATACTGAAACAGATGGAGACAAGCAGCAGCCACAGTCCTGCCCTGAGCGCCTTGGGCAGCACCCCACAACACAGCATCCATCAGACCTGCTCAAAGAAGGGTTACCTGATGGGAGGTTCCAGTCATAAGCTGCAGCTCACCATTCCCACTGCCTGAACTGCTGCTTCCAGGAGATGCTGATGGTCATAACAGCTATTTGATGCAGTTCCCTGCACTCCATCACTTCCAATTCAAATCTGGTCTCAGTGGAAGAGAAGCAGATTTATTTGGCAATGTTTAAGACGCTGCCTTACCAGTTACCCAGTGACATATATGCTCAACTACTTAACTGCTCAGGGTGAAAAACTTTAGCAGGTCTTTTCAATTAAAAACCTGTGTATTTGGCCATTCTGATTCTTTTTAGTATCCCAAGGAATAGAAAACACTTTTCAGACCACATTTGCCAGGTAAGCCAGCTTCTCCTTCCTTATGGCATTAAGGACCAGGGTACTTTTCTGGAAGGCAGTAAGGATGGAGTCCCTGGCAAGCAACACCCAGGTTTCCAGGGGGCCACAGACACAGTGCAGGGCAGACCCAGGTAAAAGCTCTGCCAGCTCACACTGTGCCAGGTGACAAAGCCTGCTGCCAGCTGGGGAGTAACACAAATTGGAACTGACAGAGAAATGTGACAAGTTCATTATTAATGGCACAACTACTTTTTAATACGTAGAAAGCTGTATTATATTAATAAAACCAGGCTTTTTATATTGTTATCCAACAGCAGTGACGGTGTGTGATGTCCAGAAAAGCAAGCACTGCTGATACCATCTCTGGCTCTGGCTGCCATGGGAATGCTGTGGTGGATTTGGCAGGGACAGAATTTCTCTCCAGGACATTGCAACTCCTGCACGCTCCAGAAGGTCACACAGGCTGATTTGGTGGCAGGGTGAAGCACTCACACGAAAGGTCAGCACGCTGTGGAAACCCACACACAGCTCCTCCCTGGGGGGCTGCAAACCTCTTGGTGTTCACCAGCATCAGCCTTGTTTTATCTCAGCCTACAGTGGGTTTAAAGGGGGCTTATTTATTTTTTAAATAAAGAGCAGTCCACAGGGTATATCAGGGACAGAGGGACTTGCTCATCCCAGCTGACCCATCTACAAATCAAAGCTACAGCAGCACACAGGTGGATTTCTCTCTCAAGGTCTCAAAGCAATCTATATCTCACTCTATGTATATATATTTTTACTTTTGGTTTTACTGCAGGTATTTTTACTCCAGGTGTACGAATGAGACCCATCAGCATGTAATATAAATACTTCATTTACAATCTCATTAACATTTATTCCCTCTATCTCTGCTATTTTTTTTTTCACTTTTTCTCTTTAGAGGAAGAAAACACAGTGTCAGGGAAAAATAGTTCAAATAAGAAAAGGATAAGTAATTAGGCAAAATGCATTCAGTTATTTATTCTTGCCCCCTTTAAATCTAGGCGTAGTCACAGTGCAAGGGCCACTTACAAAAAACCCTACACAATTTCAAAGGAAACATGGCCACAGAGAAATACCACTTGACTTTCCAGATTTTCCTTTTAGAAGAGGCATTGGTTTATTTCTTTAGAAAGAATTATTCTGGTGACTGACTGCTTTTTTTCAGCCTCCTTATCATTTTATGCAACTCTCTTGAATTTAGCATAGGCAGGTTCCATCACCCCTTGTTGCCTCCCTCACAGCCGGTACTAAAGGTCTCAGCATCACCTGGCTGACATGCAGCATCCCCACACAGCATCCTGGGGCTTGGAGGATGGTACATTCACATGGCTGCAGCCTGGAGCTCCCCAGGACAAAACGAGGGCAGGGAGTGTGGCTTTTAGAAAAACAAACGTGACACTGATCTGCAACAAACATTCTCCAGCCACAAAAAGGCTGCTGTGCAAACCTCACTTTGCTCCCCTGACCCTGTTCCAAGGGAGAAATCCACCCGCACACCGGGATAGCTGCAGAGTGTGCTTGGCCGAGTGTGGCGGCTCCTGAGAGCAATCAGAGGCTTTCCAGGAGGGAGAGGAGCAATAAAGCATGGGGCATGTGGTCACTGCAGGGCAAAAGGGTGATGATGCCTCCTGTAACAATTGCAGTTTAAGCAATTTGGGGAGGACAGCCCAGCAAAGCTGCTGCTGGGGCAGCACTGGGGATGTGAGGGGTGCACTGTGGAGTAGGAATGAGCCACTGATGTGGGTTGTTACCTGCTGCCCTGCCAGCACACGATCCCTGAATGACGGGAGTGTTCCTGCCCCAGGAAGTCCAAGGACAAACCCCCTGCACACCTCATGGGGACCCGTTCAGAGGCAGGAAAGGCCAATTCCCAGAGCCTGTTATGGCCCACCAGCTCCTGCCATTCAATAAACATCAAGTTCCATGTACTCAAAGGAAAAACTCCCACAGGAAAATATTTCCCTGAATATTTTAACTTGAATGTAACAAAATAAGAAGCACTTCAGATGGGGATGGAGCTGCAAGGGCTGAATAGTCTCAGCAGTGAAGGACGTGCAAGTCCTTTCCCCTGGCTCCCACCACAAGGATGCCAGCATCTCTGGGAAGCCCCAGCATTGCCTAGAGGAGCCTGGAAGACCTTATTGCTGCTCCAGTTTGCCTTACTACCACCCTCTCCATAGGCTTTCCAAGCTAAGTAGGGGGAACAGTGCACTGTCTGCTGGGGCCCTGCCCTCCAGGACATGGCAATCACAGCCAAGTTGTTGTACCCAGCAAGAGGGGACCCACAAACATGTCCCAGGAGTGGGCATGAGGAGCCTCCTTGGTCCTCAGCAGTTGAATTAAAAGCCAGGTGGTGATGGCAGTGGCGTTGGGATACTCTGAGTCGCTGGCAGTTGGCTGCTATTAGCACACAAAAGCGATGCTGAGCAGCCAAGCAGGACAAAAGGGGTGTAGGACAGCCAGACAAGAGAGAAGAGGGTGGAGCGAGACGAGAATGGGAGAGGAGCTGTGCAGACAAGAGGAGGGGAGGGAGACACACACACACACAAATCAGAGAAAGGGAAAGACAAAGGGAAAACAAGGGGGGAAGAGACCACATACGGAAGGCGTTCCTCACCTGGCCAGTGGCCTCTCTCCTTTCCTCTCTGCTCTCCTTGCCCTATGCAAGGACACCAGAGCAGAGCATCAGGCCTTTGGGCTGAACCTCCAAATCTGAGAAGTTTTTCCTGCTCACCTAAGTTTTGCATCACTATCAGTGAGGCTGCGATCAACAGATCTGCAAAGGGATCTGGGTGAGTTTCTCACCAACAGCCATATTTCTCATTCATGTTCCTCAAAATGCACCTTGATGATGCCACAGTCACTGGCGCCTGCCTGCAAAACCAAGACCTGGTCCTAGCTAATGCCAGCTTTGTCCTGAGGCAAACAAGCCAAAATTACTACTCTCAAGCCCACCACCATGCTGTGGCTCACCCAACCTCACCCCCCTGAGACCCCAGGCTCTCAATGGAGCCTAAAAATACCTCTCCACTTGGCATGTTCTCCTTTACAAGCAACCCACCAACCTAGGAAGTGCTGGGGGAGACACTTCCCTCCCTCCTGCAGTCAAGCAGCCCCAGCAGCCTCACCAATATTGTAAGGACAGGGTGGCAGAAGAACAACAAAACTCAGAAGGGGAAAGTTCACATCAGAAGATGCTGAACAGCTAAAACACACACCAGCTTCAGTTTCGCTATAATGCCTCTATAAATGACAGAGTAAACGACAGAACAAATGTGTAACTCCCATCAGTCTTGAGGATATTTGGAAAGCTCTCGCGTTTCTAGTGTTTCATAAAACAAGAAAGTCAGAAATGGAAAACACATTTTTAAAGTATTAACTTGCAGGGAATTCAATAAAAATGCATTTTTCTGACTGAAAACATTTTTTTATCTTTAGGAATGAAAAATAACACCACTAGCTAACGTGTCTCAGGCTGGCAGTGCTCTCAGCTTCATCTTTGAGCTCTGGTGTCCCTTATACAACGCAGCAGCCAGCACTTGCCCCACTTCCTTTCTTCTCCCATCTGCCTCTATGATTCCAAACTATTTTCAGGACTCTGTTTTTTACTAATTTTGAAGACTCTTTTCTTTTTGTTAGGATCTTTCTAGTTTTGTTGCTTTTGTTTTCCAGAACACCAACTCTCTGGCATCTGTACTCTGTAATTAAAAAATGTCACCATTTTTCTTCCTAATGCCACTGCCACACTTTTGGCCACATTTCTTCTGATTACCAACCTCATCACAAAGACCGATTTCAAAGAAGGGCCCATTTCTGATTTCCATCTGCTGGTTGTTACAGCACATGATTTCTCAACCTTTGTCATCCAAAGACCCAGAACCAGACTGGTCCTCCACAGCTCTCCAGAGCAAACAAAATATCTGAGATGACCAAAACCTGGATGAAAGTAACCAAAAATGAGTGCTGACTTCTCCAGCTCTCCTCATTTCAGCCTTATATTACAGTGAGAAAAAGACTGAAGAAAAAGAGGGAAAGGGAAAAAAAAAGAGAAATGACTTCTTGGATTGATCAAGAATGACTCACATGCATACTCATAACCTAAAGCAAAGATCATGGAACAGTTAAACCTTGACTTCAGTTTCAGCTTAGATGGAATAAGGATTTCATTTCAAACACTAACTTGAACACTTGCTGTTTGTTCCATAAAGTTGGGGTTATCATCATCTCTGGCTTCGCAACGGGGCTCAAGCAGTGAGTCTGTGGATGCAGGCATTAAAATGTTCACAACACCTTTAAAAATGTTTTCAAAAAACCACAGATATAGTTGTTAGGTTTCAAATGTGCAAAGTGTTAACCTCCCCACAAAAGCGACTTGAAAGAAAGATTTTTGATCAGCACCAGTATTGAGAATAATTCAGTTCATATGCGTTGAGATAGCTGTGAGAGACAAAATATTTTAGAAAACTGTTGCCCAGAATCTTTTACAATTTCAGTTTTCTTCTCCTACACAATTACAAAGTCTAACCCAAGGATGAGCTGCAAAACATCACGCAGAAACCAGCAACAGAGGGAGAGAGCAACACATGCTGGTGCAACATGTTTCAGGTGATGCAGAATTCCTCCTTTAGCACAGGTTTGCATTTTATTTTGTTTTATTCCTGCTTTTTGAATTCTGACACTAGGCGTGATTGGAACACAATCAGTAGGTGATTTGGGAGATAAAACAAGTGACATGTTTGAAATAGGAGAGAAGGCTAAGTTCATTTGGATGTAAGAATTGATCAGCAGAAAGGAAGATGAGTTGACTTTTGGGAAGGCAATAGGGGTATAGTAAATGTAGCCTCTGGGCTAATCCCAGCATCTTTTACTGCTTTGCATTCGATCTTCTGCAGCTCAGGATAACCTGGAACACACCAAAGGAGTTTTCCCCATGCAGAGGCCTCTGGGAAGTAGTTTAGATTCATGATCTCAGAGGCAAACACTTCTCCCCAGCTCAGGCCACCCCATGGGAGCCAACTCCCGAGCAGCATGGGGACACTCCAGTCTTCAAATCTTTCCCAAACTCTGTCAGGATACCCTGAGTCTTTGTGATCTAACCAAACATATGTCACGCTTCCTCAAGTTAATAACAGATGTCCCAGGAACGACAGCTCCTGAGGTCAGGGATTTTTTTCCTCTTTTATTTTTTTACTGTTGTCTTTTCGCTTCCCATTTGGAAAGGGCAGGGGAGTCCCAGTGCATTCCCCAGAGCTGCCTGCCTGGCCAGTGCTTGCCCATCTCCCCGCCCAGTGGCCTCAGAGCCCTGCGGCTGCGAGCGCTCTGTTCATCTTACACAACCATCCTCTGAATGAGGAAAAATAAACAGAAGAAGCAAACATATGACTCTCCTTAGCACAAAACCTCCCCACCTCCTCCTCACCTTTTTTTTTATTATTATTATTATTTTTCCTCCTCCTCTGGTGACATAAAAAGAGGCTGCGTCTGCCCCTGTTGAATGTAAATGCCTTTGAAGTGGAACTAATCATTTCAAGGATAGTTTGCGTTGTCCTAACAACGCAGCTGAATTGCGAAGCCCCGCTTTTTGTTGAAGATATGTTTTCTTTCTTTCAGCCCAACCTGATGATGATATACTGCTTTCACGCTCTGTCCTCCCGCATCGTAAATCTCCACTGCCGCCTTCCCCAGCCCGAGCTCCCCGCGCCAGCAGGGGACCGGCTGCAGCCCCTCAGGGACTGGGTCGCACCGGGCTGAGCCACAGCATCCCTGGGCAGCACAGCACTGGGGGGCGGGGGGGACCCTGCACACACAATGCAAGGGACACAGCACGGCAGCCGGCCCTGTATCCCTCTATCCATTCGCCTCTGGGTACCCTCCATCTTTCCCCACCAGGCATCCTGCATCCCTCTCCCAGCATCCCTGCCCCAGCCCTCCAGGGACTCCCAGGCTGCCGCCAGCCCTGGCCCCGCAGCTCCCGTTAATGCCGTTAGTGACAGAGGTCGAGTTTCAATCAGGGCTTGGTGACACCGCGGGGCTGCAGTGGGTGCATTGGAACTTCAGGTCAAGCCATGCAGACTTGGGTTTCACGGCCAAGGCTACTGGGAGGCAACCTCAGAAACGCACCACTGGACAGACAGACAGATGTGGCCGGTCAGTGTGCACCTCCAGGGCCTCTGCCCAGCAGCACAGCTTTTCTGATCTCCTGTCCCCACAGCTCTTCTGGGCTTGGATGATTTCCCTGCCAGGTCCCATTCCTGGCTAGGATCTCTGTGGTGGGGCAAGTTCTGGGTCCCCCCCCCAGGGGGCACTTGCTGACTGACAACTCTTTCTTTTTTTTTTAAGAACACAGAAACATATTTACTGCCTCCTATAAATTATTTACTAGCAGAGCTGAGGTAATTCCATTAAAACCGCATGGTTTGCCTATACAAAATAGTTATCTGGGGAGTGCTTTTTTTTTGCCATCGTAAAGCCACACGATTGCCACAGAGCAGAGAAAGAGGGGGTCAGGAGGAACTGACTGCTGGTGAAACAGGCCTCAGGAAGCAGCACAGGAACAGAAACTAAAGAAATAGCTTTGCCCTCAGAGTTTATGAGGCCTTGCAAGCACAGAAAGAGCCACCTCCCAGGTGGGAGCCCTATCCCCACTGTGCTGGGCTAGGGGCAGCTCTGCTGAGATGTTACCTTGGGAGGCCTCGTCCCCATCAGTTGCCCTCTGCAGAGCCATGGTGGGACAATGTGAGGCACTCTGGCCCTCACCAGAGCTGGGGTGCTTGGGCAGGAGCACCTCTTCCTGCTCCAGCTCCATCTGCCCACACGGACACCTCAGCCCCCCTGGCTCAGAGCTCTGGTTGGTGTTTCCACAAAGCTCAGCTGTTGGGGACAGGACTGCTTTAGCACCCATGGCCCCCTCACTCATCCTCCTCAGGTCCTTTGCAGCAAAGCAGCCTGTGACAAACCCTCATGTGTACAGCTCGAAGAAGATAAATGCCCAGACCTGGGTATGGTCCCCAGGGAGGAGAGAAAATTCATGCAAAATAGTGAGATAAAAGAATTCCAGGTGAACATCAAGAAACTGTTTACCCTTAGAAATTGTTATATCATTCCCAGTCTATTAGAATAAACTCCCTGAGTTTCCTGTTTTAAAGGGAAATGTATGAGGATTAAAGAGACCATCTCTCTCTCTAATGTCTTTTCCCTCTACCCCATGCAGGGGGCGTTTGCTAGAAAAGCAGAGGACTTCGGCCTGCAGCTCTAAATACTCAAAACACAAGTGTGAGAAAAGCAAGGTGAGAAGAACTTTGAAAGCAAACCACCAACTCCAAACAGGCAGCGTTGCCTCTGCTTGAGGTACCATCTACATGCACTACTGATCTTTTTATATTTATTTAAACTAATAACTCAATCACACACAGGTACCTTTACTGCAGCTGAAGTTCTCTGCATTCCCTGTCTGTTATCTTCAGCCCACAAATCCTCTCAACCCCCTCAAGGCAATGCAGGGCCTGTGAAGAAAGGAGCAAAAACTGCAGCTTGCTATTTCACAACCAGAGAGATGTAACAATGTTCCTAATAGGAACTTGCATATTTTAAATTTCCTTTAATTCCTTCAAGTAAATACTTCATTTTCACATGGATTCAGTCATACTTTTTTGGCATTTTCCTGCCCAAATTGTCTTGGCTGAAGAACATTAATATGTTCTTGATATAACATTTTAAATGTTGAGCATGGAAAACCTGTTGTAGCCTATATTAAACAAAGGTGTTGCTGATTAACATGGATACACCAGTTTCTGGTAGGCCAGAAATTGAATGCTGAAGATACAGCCCAGACGCAGAGCGAATGCCTGCCAACCCTCCTGTGCTATCCCACCACCCCAGCAGCAGAAAGGCAGAAGTCCTGTTACAGAGATTGGAGTTCTTGAAATTTCTCTGGGCTTTACCGTAGCCTCAGAGCAGCTGAGCAGCAGATGCTTCAGCATTTCACCTTGGTAGGCAGGCAGATACACCCCAGCTGTAAGTGCCTGTCTTGTCTCACAGGACTTAGTGCTTTTAAAGATCAGATGTAGTTAGTACTATTTATAGAGCAGACACTGAACAGCCAGGCTTTCCGCGTCAGCTCCTCTCAGACAGGAGCTGCCATACTGGAGGCTGAGATTTTCCCTCCAAGAGGACAGCCCACGGAAGCAGATCCCACCTTTGCCCATCTGCAGCAGTCATTGGTTGATGTGTGTGAGAGACCCAGAGATGCTCAGCGGTGTGTTTGTGTGTGTCATATCTTGGGAACTTCATAGTAACCCCAAACTTCAAATACTGGCCAATATCATAATTCATTTCTCAAGTATCACCGTAAGAAACCAGTTGTCTTTCTTTTGCTGAACATATTTGTGACATCTGCTGGTGACAGATACAGAAAATACCTTTGGGATTTGTGATGGTGCAAACCAGAAATATTTGCATTGGTTTAAGGGCTGGATTTAAAACTCCACAAAACCATCATCTCCAGATGACTCCAATGGCTTCTGCTGGGCACTTAAAAGCATTCACAAGGGTGAGCGGTTCAGCAGGGTTTACACAAATGCTCCCATCTTCAGAGGGATGATCTGGGTTGTGAATGGACACAGAGCTTCAGCCAAGAGACAGGTTCTCCACTGCTATAAATGGGTGTGATATCACAGGCATCCCTGGCTGCAGGGTGGTCAGACCTGCTTGCACCAGCACCAGATCAAGTCCTAAGCTTCCTAGAACAGCACACTTAAACAGAGTTACCAGTACACCTCCTCTTTCATTTAAAAGGAAGCTATACCTATTAAGACAGGTGCAGGAATAGGACAAGTGGTTACAGTTTTGAGAGCAGGTCTAGATGAGATATTAGGAAAAAATGTTTTACTGCAAGGGTGGTGAGACACTGGCACAGTCACCTGGAGAAGTGGCTGCCCCATCCCTGGAGGTGTTCAAGGCCAAGCTGGACAAGGCTTTGAGCACCCTGATCAATTGAGAGGTGTCCCTTCCCATGGCAGGGGGGTGGACACCAAATGATCTTTAAGGTCCTTTTCAACCCAAGCCATTCTATGATTCTAAGACATTTAATACTGCTTTGATTTCTCTAGCCACACCACCTTGGTAACCATGGAAATTGTTTACGAGAACTGGTAAACCTGTTAATCTTTAATACATGTCATACCCAGTTACAGAACAAGTGCTTTATGATAAAAAAAGTGTGCAGAAGCTGCCAAAGTATGTAACTATTTCATTTAACATATTCCCTGTACATCTTGAAAATACAAACAAAGCAGCCATTTTTACAATATAAAACACCAATGTAAAATATGCATACATTTGGCAACATTTCTTCTCTTCATATCATCTTTTCCCAAACTGTCCTGCAGGGAGTTTGAAATTCTCACCCAGCCCTTCATCAGCTCTTAGTTTACTGATTTATGAAAGAAAACAGGCAGCAACAAGAAAAATTCCCAACACCTCAAAAATCCAAAAGCCTCAACTTGAAATGTCCTGGGATAAATTTTAAAAGGTTCATAAGACAAAGGAGTGCAAACAGCTGTAGCATGAGAAAGGCTTAATGCTTGAAGAAACACCCTTCAAAATTCATGTCTGTTGGAGCTGCAAACTCTCCTTTAGTTGCAGCCTGCTTGCATTAACACTTTTGGACAGCCTGGTGCCTCTGAGACTCAATGGAGCAAATAGTTCAGATCCATTTTCTTTATGATGCTCCAGATTGCCAATTTTTACACAGCATCAAGAGCAGATTCTCTTAAGAATATATGATGTGAATCCCAAAAAGCAAAATTGAAAAAAAAGTTTATTTTCAAAAACAGAAGAAAATTTGCTTTTGTTTTCTCCCTTTTAACATGGCTAGATTGTGACCAAGGATAGTGATCCAGGACACAGCTGGACCCCCAGGACACAGGACAGGACACATCTACCCACAGCAGCAGGGAGTGTAGTGGGAGAGCCGTCTAAAGGGCCACCACGCTCCAGGCCTCTCCAAGCCTCTCCCCAGCCTGGTGGTGCTGTGCACCAGTGGGTGAAAATAGCCACCAAAACGAGGCTGTTCAGCTTTTCTACACGTTGCACCAGGATGGAGAGGTGCACCTTCCGCACGATGTCATCCCCAGGGAAGGAGAGGGGTCCCACAGCCAGGACCCCTGCCCCATCCAGGGTGATGGGGACAAGATTTTGGAACCCTGCTCATGTTGATGAGGGCGCACTGTGGGGCAGCAGCCTAAGGGAAAGAGCAAGGACAAGTCCACAGCACAGCAAAGGGCCTCATCCATACAGTGAGGTGGCCATGCCCCGGAGCAGTGAGAGAGGGCCCATCCTCACCTCCCATGCTTCACAAAGACCTTTCCTGAGGAGAAATTACCTCCTCTGTTGACACCTGCCCCTTCTGAGCCAGAAGAGGCTGCTCTGCATTTTTCCATACATTTCCCTGGGTCTCTTTTAATTTAACAGGCCCTGCTGGTGTCTTCAACAGCACCACTCCAATTTGTTCTAAGAAGGCTCCTGACTACAACCCAGCTCACCCTGTAGCAACCAGGACAACCTACAGCCTCAAGAAAGTACCTCTACAGTAATTAGCCCAGGTCCAGAGCGAGCTGCAAAAACCAACTCAGAGCACTGAGCACAAACACCTCACCTGCCACATATGAAGAAGCTGGCTGCAGATTTCCTTGTTGCTGGGATTTTTTCAATCACTAAACCCACCAAGATGAGAAAGCGATGGTATTTGATTGAGCAAAGCCATCTGACTCATACCTTACACCAAAAACAGTTCTGAATACATTGGTACCTGTAGGTAAGTCTGTTTATGCTCCTTCTTTACATACCTAAGCTCTGTCCTGCTCATTTGCTCAAGAACTTCTCCAACATCACAGTTTTTCACTGAGCATTAGGAATTTCCAGCAA
Source organism: Dromococcyx pavoninus (assembly GCA_033558185.1). Lineage (NCBI taxonomy): Eukaryota > Metazoa > Chordata > Aves > Cuculiformes > Neomorphidae > Dromococcyx > Dromococcyx pavoninus. The sequence continues at coordinate 784,995 of JAUMJL010000111.1, forward strand.
CAGGCAAGTGACTCTGGACAGTGCTGTGCAGCCCATGAACTCCAGATCCAGAGCAAAGACCCTCGATTTCTTTGCAAACAGGATGTTTTCATGAAAACTGCTGCACTCTCTCAGGTACCGCTGAGCTGCTACAGTCCCAGCAGCAGAAGCCCAGGGACAGGTTCCCTCTGCAGCTCTCTTCATTCATTCTTTTCCTGAGTCATGAGGAGGACTGAGAAAGGAAAGCAGGCAGGAGCAGACCCTTAACTGTTGGAATTACAGCCCATGTCTTTCAAGCACTTTTATACCTTTCTGAGAAATCAGTAATAAGTGCCTGATTAGCTCACCTTGAATCACATCACAGTATCACCTGCACAGGATTGTCTTGATGTCCTTTGTGTTTCCTCATTTCTTTAATTCTCTATCGTAATTACACACTAAAGAATTTTCCAATTAAGATAATTTACATAAGCAAATGTAGCTTAGTGTAAACAATTAACATCATGTTATTCCATGAAAATGTGTAATTAATCCACAGATTTTCCTAAAGGCTATTGTGCTAAGAGAGAATCTGTGGTGAAACCGATGCCTTCCTTAGTTTCCTATTTGTGCTGTTGAATGAAAGCCGTGGTGGGGCAGGAGTACATGTGCACTCCCTCCTGACAGCACACATGCACGCACATTGCCCTTCCTTCTGCCTAGGTAGCTGATGTTTCGTGCTCTAGGATTCACCTCTCAGAACACTAGGCTGATGGAAGAAAAAAAAAATCCCATCACTGACTAACCTTTAACACTGTCAATCTATTTGTTCCTCTTCCAAACTGAAAAATTACAAGCCAAATTGTGTTAAAGCATCCTTCATAGATATTATCAAAAGGTGAAGCAAAGATCAAAGTAATACACAAAACAGCTTCCTAAATTTGCTTTGTGTTATTTGTTTTACTCAAGTATCAGAGCAGCATCAGGAGGCAGACTGTGATGATTCTTAATGATTCTGTCATTCCAACGCTATCCCAAATCCTTCGTTGTGTTTTATTTTTAAATATTTTCTACTATGGGGCAACAAAGAGCTATTCATTCTGCCTAGCACAAATCTTAGTTTTGATTAAGCACTTCTGGTAGCCATTTAGGGTGCTAAAAACTATCATTGCATTTAATTATCCTTCGTTTTTTATAGTCTTCTTTATTGCTCATTAAATTACTAAAGACACTTCTGCGGTTTGTTCTTACGGAAGGATCCGGCAACCAACATATGCTGGGGAAAGGTTGTTCAGGTTTCCACAGCATCTGAAGCTGTCAGCTGATTTTGTTTTATCAAAGGATAAGCAGCTCTTGTAAAACCCTGGCACTTTGGTCACCAAAGTAATCATCACATTAAAGAGGCCTTTTATGTACTAGGTTTGGTGAGCAGAATTATTCCAGAGTTCAAAACATTTGGAGAAACAATTCTATAATTCAAAGCTGAGCAAATTATTTTGGCTATGGTATTTGTTTTCCCTGGGCCAAGCCATCCTGGCAGGTGTTGCAAATAATGCTATGAGATCTGCAACACACCTGGGTGAGTGACCTAGGGCTCCACACTGGTGATGGTCTCCAACACCCTTTGTAGCTGAGCCCCTACCAAGGCACCCAGAAGATGTGTACAAGTGGGAGACCTCAAGAATGTCAAAGCGCTGGAAAAAACAGCCACTGTTCTTGCACAACATGAAAAAATGGTCCCAAAGGAGCCATGTCAGTATCCTGATTACACCACATCTGCAGATACCTTGGTGCTGTTCCCTGGTGCAGTTCCCTGTCACCAACTGTAGCCCCAGTGGCTCCTGGTTTGACCACAATGCATGGTTCTTACCCGAAATCACAGACATAAGGGGTGACCCTTTGGACAAAAGTCCCACTAAAAAGGCACATATTTAATTTTTATTACTGTTACTTGTAACTTATTTTCCCTGAACCTCCTGATGCTCACTACTTCCTCCTGACTTCCAGGTGCTGGGACTATGCTGCCTTCAGTGATGCTGTGGATGGATGTGGATGGGGCTGGAGAGCATTTGCTCCTCCTGCATGTGCCTCCTTGTCACTCCAGGCCACGGCAGCAAGGAAGGCTATGTTAGAATGGGCCATTGCTCTGGGAAAGCTGGCAGCCAAACAAGGCAGATTTTTCAGTCTCACAGTAATAACAGATAGAGCAAAGCCCCACTAAGTTCTTCACAGACAACACCCACTGCAGAACAGGCCGTGCCGCAATGGGCAGTCTCTGCACTGATGGCCCACAGGATGTCCTACCACAGCCCAAAAGCACAACAGGAGACTGAAAAACCTAAGCTTTCCCTCTGAAAACCAGCAGTCGCTACACTCCTTCACCCTTCTCACTTTCCTTCCCTCTTACAATAAATTCAATAGTTGACACTTGTGTTCCCTACCCAGAAACACAAAGCCTTCTCCACGCTACATGAAGGCTGACACTAGCAGCATGAAGCATTATCCCAGCCTCTTCCAGTTGCTCCAAAATCAAGACCTCTCTCCTGCCCCATCCGATACTGAGGCAGCAGTATTTTGTCAACACAGCGTAGCCTGTGTGATCAGGTTTATCTTTGCATCAGGCTTCGTAGCTTGGACAGCTTCAAAACCAGTCCTTTACTGACATTTTTTCATTCCTTCACTCAGCTTGCCAAGTCAGGGGAAAAACGATGATCACAACCTATGTGGTTATATTAATTCAGTAATAAGATTATCAGCCAATGCTAGGACAGAATAGTGGTTTTATCTCTGTTTGGTTATTTTATGTAATATTGAAGCCACATTGGTATTTAAACATTATATTACACTGTGGTTTTGTAATCTTAAATGAAAGCTATTCAGCTAATTCTCTGAGCTTCATTATGTTCTCAAATTCCCTTTAAACTGTTCTTATTCTAAACTATATTTACTTAACTATGAAACCATGAGCAGCCCATGTGAATACAGCAGGGATTTCCCCTGTTCATAAATTTATGCACTCTACCTTTTATCAGCTTAGCAAATAACATGACTCAAAGGTTTTACAGGTTTCCACTTTCTCAGCTGTTATCTTTTAGCATGAGGTTGTCTTAGTTTTCCATTTAAGTCACCTTCTATGGACATCCAGGGCCCCAGCTGTTGGCACTTGAGACTTCCATGGGGTAGCATATGCAGCTTTAGGATCCCCACGTGTGTGGACTGGAGCTCTGTGTGTCACCAGAGCAGGGAGATATCAGCTTTCCAAACGTGAGGCTCTCAGGATGGTGAGTATGGTTTGGCTTTTCAGATTCTGGACCCACTACTGCCAAAACCCTGCCGTCATCACCCAGACAAAATGCCTTCCTTCCCCCTACTTGTGTCTCCAAAATCAGCTGTGCATAAATATATCCCCCCTCTGTTATCAAACCATTTTGACTGAGCAATGAGAACATCAGCCAAACTGCAACATCTATGACCTCAGTATTTTGCCATGTGCTGACACATTCCCTTTTACACCTCCCACGTGGCAGAGATGATGTAACCAGGGCTGCAGAAAAGGCCACCCTGAATACCCAGGTTGAAGCAGGTGCAGAGGGACCCAGCCCTGCTGAGTGCAATGCACCTTGGAAGCAACAGGGCTGGTGCCAGTGCAGGGATGCTTGGCTCATGCTGTGGTGACCACCATCACTGCTGGAACATCTCCCATGTCAGTGAAACATCAGAAAATAGCAAACACAAGCTGGAAACAGAAGAAAGCAGGTGAGGAGACAGGAAAACATCAGGAAATACCATGCAAAGCTCATCCACATCTTGCCTGTGACTGCAAAACCAAACCAAATCCTGGTCTGAATGGCTCTGCTCCACTCCCTTTCCTTCAATCTCTGCATCCTGGGAGCCTGAGCCCACCTTTGGGGTCTGAAAGGCGCAACGGAACAATTAGCCATGCTCTGTAAAACTGCCTACATCTGGCCACCCACAGCTCTTCCCAGCACCTGGAGGACACTGGAAGCTGGGCTGGCAGGAGCCCAGCACACACTGTCCCCGCCAGCCACAGTGGCAAAGGTCCATGATTACACCTCCAAAGTTGGGAGCACCAGGCAGCCAGAGCTCCATCCCTTTAATCAGGGCAACCAACCCCAAAACCAGGGTCAGAAGGTTTAGGGGCACTACTGAGAGCCCCTCAGTCATCTTCCCTGACAGATATCCCTGTGGCTCTGGAAGGTGACCCAACACCTCAGCATCCTCTTCAGGCATTACCACCACAACAAGAAACACTGAGAAACAAAGCCACATTTCTTGAGAGAAGGAGGGGAAGAGGCTTGAGAAAGAGAATATTAATAGGCAATTACTGTCAGGACAGCATGAACCGGAGAAGTGATTGGTGCTCTCTTCTCTAGAAGGCTTTGCCTTCCCATCTCCGCTCCTGTTTCTCCTTTGGGAGAACCAGGCAGGGAAGCACAAACCTCCTAAGCACTGCCCAGCTGTCAGCAGCAGAGGCAGGAGGTCACTTTCCCCTAGGGGCTGTCCCCTCTGCCAACCACATCTCGCCTCCTGGCGCCCCAACCCACCCCCAGAAGGGGTGCTCTTCACAGGCTGGGACCCTCAACTTTACAGGAGGAAGGGGGTGGCTGCCAAGGTGTGATCAGACCAGGGGTGGGCTGCAGGGGTGGTGGGGCTGCACGGTAACTCCACAGCCACACGTGAACTGAAACATCACAGCTGCTGTTTTATCAGTTATCTGTCTTAAACAGCTCCTTCCCCCTGACGGTCGCCGTGCAGCGTTTCCACACTCAAATGAGCAGGAGCAGGATGTGGAAGCTCTATTGAGCCAAACAACAGCCTTTGGAGGATGGAGCCTGCAGGTGGGACGGAGCGTATTGCAGCGAAGCTGTCGAAGTCTTAGCAGGGATTGCAGCGTTTTAGCAGCTCTGGGAACTCCCAGCTGAAATACAGCATAATTGCCACGGTGCCTCCCTGCTGCAAACAGCCCCTCAGCCAGACAACAGCCCTGGGAAGAGCCACTGTGTTACCACCCCTGCTGCATTTGGCATCATGTGGGTTCAGCAGGGTGGGAGCTCCTGCTGCTGTGCTGGGGACACACTGTGATTACGGGAGAACGCAACACTGGCGCACGGTGACGCTCAGCAGATGCAAGTGGCACCAGCAAACTGGTCGCCCTGCCTGGTATCACCTCCAGGCTGTCCTGACCCACTTGAACACCTTTGTGAGTTATCTGGGTTTCTGTTCTCCTCACCTCTCTCACACACCTTCCCGGGGCAGTCCTGACCTCTGATCTCCCAACTACTAATCCTATCTCCTTCCCAGCTGCTCCATGACTCTGATTTTCCCTCCTCAGCTGCATCAGGCCCGGATGATTTCCTCTGGCTTCCTCAAATCTCTGATCTCCCCTCTTCAGCTGCTCCTGCCTGCACCGTATCTGTCCTCCAGCCAGGTACAAAATGGTTTTCACCTTCTCCAAGGGCTACTTTCCCTTTCCCAATAGAACTGGGGAGTCTCTTATGCCCATAGGACTCCAGGGATGGGGCACTGAGCAAAACCCCAGCAGGCTCACAACAACACTTGAAGCATTGGCATCATCTTAGGAACACACAAAGGAATCAAGCTTCTGGCACATAGCGTTTCCTTCTGCACTGGCACCAATCACTGTCATGGCCATAAGCTCTGCTCCACCATGGGCCAGGGGGAGGAGACAGGTGGAAGGATAAAGAGTTTTTGCAAAAAGTTCTCTTTCCTTTCAGTGACGTGGACAGAAAGGGATAAAATTTCCAGGTTGGATTGTGGCTCAAAGCATCACACACAAATTTGATTATGAGATAAAAGGATTCAGTGCTCCAGACAAGCAAGGGGCACCAGTATTTTCATTCTCATAATGGCAGCTCTGTGTTGGCACTTTTCCTGCCCTAAACAAAAATATTTACATTTTTTTTAACTTGGGCAAGAAAAAGATTCAAACATCAAGGGAGGTGATGGAATGCTGAGAGGGGAAAGCAGGGGAAACAGCATCACCACCGTCTGAGCTACACGAGCTGCTCCTGGGAGCTGGAAAGAAGCTTCCCCACACGGCTATTTCTGCGTTGCAGACAGACAAACTGCACTGCTCTGAGGCTGAACAGTGGGCGAGGAGTAATCTCCCTTCCCAAGAATGTTTGCCCGCTAATCGCAATGCATTATCAGCTAAAGCAGTTTCATAATGAAGCAATAAGACCCAATGAAGTTGATGTTATCACAGGATAATTGGCCATGTCAGGCAGCCAGATGCCTCAAGGCAAAGGCAAAAGCTGTTTAACGTACCAAGAAGGTCAATCAGCAGATAATGTCCATTTCCTCTGAATTTATTGCTACCGTATTGGCCATTTCACTGAAGGAGCTTTCAACAATTTCATCCTTGATGCTGTGTATGTGTACTTGTACTGATGTTAAAAATGCTCTGGGGTTGTAAAAGCATCTAAGAACTACTTCATTTTTTAAAAATAAATAGATGAGACAGCCTGACTACAGGCTCAGATAAGCCAAGCTCTCAGCAAGCAGTAATTACTACAAGAAGGACCAACAAATGAGGTTTCTGCAAGTCTCATCTCCATGAAACTGTAGGTAACCAAGGCATTACTGCTGTTCATGCCTCCAAATCAAATGGAAGTTGTGCACAGAAACCCACTGGCAGATGGTCACAGCACGAGAGAAGTCACTGCCCCTAATTGAGCACCCACCCCATGGGCTACCACACACAGAGCTGCAGGGAGCAAGGGAAAGTGGTCTGGCATCTCCCTTGTCCCATCCCAGCATGGGGTTGCTGTGGGTGCCCAGAAGATGTGAAATGCTTCTGGAAACAACAGCTCCCACCCCAGCAAGGTGAGCCCATCACTGCTGGCAGTGGGGACACAGGGACACAGGACTGTCTGGGCTGAGGTCTGGGCTGCAATATCCAGCTCTTGCTAAAAGCATATTTCTTATTCACACGCATCACTCCATGGCACTTTCCTCCTTCAGGCTCTAAATTGATGGTAGCCTCCACCTGACAAGCCCCCGGGTGAATCACTCCCATCTCCTGGTCTCCTCCAGTAAGTGGGTAGAGCCAGTGCTGCACTTCGCAATTACATGCTCCAGCACAGGGTGATTCACTTGGAAATAGGTATGCACAAGAAAGAGAGACAGAACGGCCAAAACCCAGGCTTTATGTTGTCATACGAGGCACCTGATCAGATTAAACAGCTATAACCATCCAGACAAAAGCCATGTTCCCTCCAACCCAGATAAAAGGGAGGCTGTTTCACTGAATGCCTGGCTGGCACTTTACAGCAAAGAAAATAAAAGCAATAATATATTTTCATGAGAAGCATAAAGCAGGGCATGGAGAACTCTAAACATTCCAAGATTCCCTTCTTCAGAAGATGATTGCAAAGTCCTGACTGCAGATATCAGCAGGGACTGGCATTTTAAACTACAGCTTAAAGAGAAATCCAGAGGTAGTGATGGACTGAGTTGCTGATGGTCCCAGATTCACCTCTCAAAGGCTGTGTGAAGGAGCCCTGTGCCAAGGAGATCACCATGGGGCTGTGCTTCCTTGGCTAATGCTGGTAGGGACGACAGCCTGGGGAGGAATAGCAGATGTATTGGGACCCAAAAAGGCTGCAAACAAAACAAGTCTCTGCAATGGTATTTCCCTACCAGTGAAAGTCAGGTTTGAAAAAAAATCTCTGACCAAGCCTTTTGTTTCCCTGCTTTGACTTTCTCTTGCCCTCTCCCAGCTGATGACTGACTGCACTGTTTGAAGCACCAACCCTGGACTTGCTGCATTTCCAGTGACTGCACCACACACGTCTGCCCCTTTACTCAAATACCCCCAAATCCACCCAACACTTTTCCCGGTACCTCCTTTCAATGCCCATCTCTGGGCCTGAGGACCTTTGGTTCTGGCATGTTCAGAGCCATCCCCATACACAACTGGCATCCCTTCCCCTCCTGCTTGCACATGTCTGATCCATATAAAATCCAACAGGGAAGAGGAAGCTGAGACTACAATGCTGCTGCTTTTCTCCTGATCCTACTTGAAGCCCTAGTAACAATTGTTGGTCCTGTTGGTCTCCTATAGAAATCCTGACCTTTCTCAGGAATCCTGCACAAACTCTCTAATAAAACAGACATCTGCTACTGAAAGGCTGGACAGGCAGACTCAAGGGCCAGCTCCAGCCAGCCCCCAAGGGGCTGTGCAAGCCAGAAAGACTATTTTTCACAGGAGAGGTCAAAAAAAGAGCTGCTCCACCCAGGAGGCTGATCAGCCTCTGCTCATTTTCCATCTATATGCTTTTTTTTCCTTTGTGATATCAAAAATCTTGAGTGATCCTGAAATTCCTCCAGATAAAGCAGCACAGAGGCTCTAATTCAGCATGGAAGCTGGATCTTCTAATTGTATTAGGGATTTATACACTGAGTGAGTAAAATACCATATGACCCTTGTAATGCAGGCTGGTTTTTCCTTGGCAGGCTGTGTAAGCTGCTAACAGCAGACAAGGTCATAACACATCTCCTTATCACTGCTTAATGTTCTGTATCCCAGCCCAGCTCTTACTGCATGTCATCCAGCAGAGAGATTGGATGTACTTGTTAACCTCTTGCCTTTTCAAAGGATTCTCATTCCCAGCACTCATGGAAGAAGCAAGGCCCCTGGATTGCCTTCAGAGTGATTGCTGCTTGTCTAGGTTTAAACCTTCCGGTCAGGCATTGTCCTGGGTGAAACCATAGGCTAAATATCACTTCCAGTTTCCATCCTGGCTCACAGGGACTTGTTGTCTCCATACTATGCCCTGCACATCCTTGCAGGAGCTTCAGCACAGCCTGCATGAAGATCATCCTCGTAAGAGGTGCCCAACCTCCGTGGACCCCAAGGCTGAGAGTTGCACTGAACTGGCCCCATAAAAACAATAAATCAAACTCGTCCACTCATATACAGCCCTTGTTTTGGGGTCCATGGTGGCTGGTTGGACACCCCTGCTCAAAGCCATCTGTCCAGCTGCTCCATCACCATCCCACTGGTGGCACAAATGCCTGAACATGTGGCGTTTCAAACCAGACATGGTTCCTGTGCCATTTCCAACCGCTGCGGGTCAAATGAGGGGGAAATCAATAAGGATGGGCTGGCTCTCCTCTCCCCATTAGTCATTTCTAGCCTGGCACAACGCACATCAGCCCAGCAAACAATTTAATGCAAGCAACCAGAGCAGAAATGTAAACACTGCATCTCTCACTCAGCCTAAGCAAATCTATTACATATATCCAACAAATTAGTTAACTGAATCAGCCGACTCAAGAAAAGAGAAAGGGCAGGGAAGGGAGGACACCTGCTCCCAACTCTATCTCCAGATCTCTCTCTACCAGCTCTCCTCCAAGCCTACCTTTACCCACTGGAGGCCACACAACGTGCCCCAAGGAGAGGACAACACAAGACCACAAGCACAGCTGCCCAGAGCAGAAGGCAGGTTTCCTGCATAAATTCCTGCTGGCAGCTGGATGTTGGTTTTCAGCTTGGCTTCAGGAGTTACAATCATTTCACAGGAGCAGAGCTCTGCACTCAAATTAGTCACCTCTGGCTCTTCTTGCTCAGTATCACCCCATGGTGATGCCCATCTAAAGGGCAGATGTTGCATGTGGGAAATTTTCCGGATGGCCAGGAGAGGGAAGGTGAATATTTTTTCTCTCAAGAAAGCAATCAAGTTTCACAGGAAAAAATAAGCCTGAATGTTTAGTCCAAAAGCAGTTTCTCACCAACACACTCCAAATACAGAAAATAATGACAAAGGCAGGGAGCAACCATTCTGTCACAGCTGCATAACCGGCTCCCAGCCGGCCCCCTGCGTTAACTACATACATTCACTTTATGAAATCACCGCAGCAAGCTATAAATGATGCATGAAAATTAAATGAGAGAACTCCAACCAAGGCATGAATCCCTGACCACATGGTTGGGTCGTGCGCAGGGAGGGCGGCAGAGGGGCAGACAAAGCAGAGGCAGACAGAGAGCCCCACGCATTGAGGAAACCAAAACAACCTCGCCAGCACTCTGCGTTTGAAAGCCAAAGCTGTGTTTCAGCAGGTGGTTGAAATAGCATCAGCTTGAAAGGTATAAATACCCTAGAACAGGGGGGAAAGCAGGCTTCTACCCAAATCACAAGGCGTGTTCAGCAAGACCCCCTCTAAGTCAAGATTAATTTTATGGAGAAGTATTTTCCATGGCTATGGGTTCACTTACAAATATCAAAAGCCCAGGTGCAACCATGCAGCAACAACTAGGGGATGGCATCCAGGAGCCAGGGGCTGGCACACAGGACCATGCTCTGCCCTTAACACTGCCTAGTTAAGACTCACTGACCGCACATGCCTGTGCCCCCATCACTCCTTCCGTTCCTTCTTCTTGGCATTTCTGCAATAGCACTGCACATAAAAGCATCAATGTGGGATATTTCTAGAGGAGAACCCTCATCTTAACTGGTCCACAGCTGCCTGGCAGTTATAAATAACCTGGATTTTAGGATAACACTTCCAAAACTAGGGGTTGCTTAAGGTAGTTCTAAGGAGGGCTGACAATCCAAGAGAAAGGACCTGTTTACACAAGGAATTAAAGCCATTTGCTCCTCAGAAGCAGGACTTGCAACTGGAAGGGAGATCAGAGAAGAAATAAGAGGAGATGCTCTTCCAGAGTTTGTATTATTTATCATTAATGTGCAAATGGCTGGTGGACAACACTTTCCCTCCAAACACCAGGCCAAAGAGTGCAACTCCAATTTGAGACTCTCCCATTTTCTCCTTAACCTCAGAAACTCCACAGCCAGCATCAGTGCTGGCCAGAATAGGACAACAGCAAGAAACTGGAGCCATCAATGCCTTGCAAACACAGGACTTGAAGAGGTGTCTGAGTAGGGGGCAGAAAAGAGATAAGCTGAATGTTACACTCAAAATCCTGGGATTTCTTACACAAGTGCAGCTCTGAATGAAGCCAACAGGCTGTTCTCACGTAACATCTGCAAAATTAAACTGCTCTAATTGCTCTAGATGAAACAGCCAAACTTTAGACTCCAATCTGGCTGCCTAATACTCTTGCTTATTTGAAAATTACTCTTGTGAGAGCTGGGACAGAGCTTATCCAACGGGAGCATGGAGCAAGACAGGACTCACCCCACAGCCCAAGCTCAGGGGACCCTGTGGGGATTTCAAACCCCTGCCAACCTCTGAAACTCTTCTCCTCATGGCCATAATGAACTCCCCAAACTTCCTGACTGGGCACCAAATGTTTGACTCATTTCCTAAAATCTGTGCTTGTCTAGGAAAAGAGTGCCATGGGATGGTTGATGCAGGACTGGTCCTGCTGATTCCCCTTTCCTTCCTGCCCCTCATTCAGCCAAAGGATGGAAGAGGGCAAACCCCATTTCTCCCCTCATGCACAAACCATGTCTGGAAGAAGCAGGCATTGTGCTTAGCCAGATCCCAAGAAAATGTCATAAAACCCATCATCATTATTTAAGATGCCCATTGACTGCATAACACGGGTTGTGGCCAAACATTCATGTTCAAAGTTGTTGTGCTTGGAGTTACACATCCAAATAAAGAGCCAGACGCTACCCGTGTTGCCTCACATCAATAATGGGAGCTGCCTATTAACAGAAGACAATATAAGATGAGAAAATGTGTGCACATCCAAACAGTGAGGCCACTTGTTTAGATGCCAAAATACTGGTGTAGGTATCAGCTTCAAAAATTGCTTAACCTTCTTGTTACACACATTAAATAAAGCAACTACATACAAAATGGTCACACATACTTGACAAAGCAAAGTGACAGCTGCATTTATGTATGTATGTTATCATTAAAAAAAATTCTAGGTGGATATTAAGAGTGGGTTTTGTCAATACTTTCTACAGAAAATACATTCTTATAAGACAAGCACTTAGGAACTATCAAGTATCATTTTTCTTAAGCCCCAAAACCTTTGGTTTTCTTTAAGTATTTCAGGTAATATACAGGTAAATTGTCTGGAAAATAATCAGGTGCTAAGATAATCAAAAAAATTTTGAATTTTGAACCTTTTTTTCATGAAAAGCAGAGAAGAATATACTCAGCAAACTCTAACTCACAGAGAAAAGGCATAACTGCTGATGAAACTTTCTAACTGCTTTTTTGATATTGCATAAAATATGCTGAGCATAAAAAAAAGCAACCCAAAATCCCAAATCAGAGTCTCATCTTAGGCATATATTAAAACCAGACAGACAGATACATGCCAGCTTTATTTTTGTGTCCCTTCAAAAATTATGTTTGATTTCCTTAAGCTTCCAGAGGGCTCTTTTGCCTCCTTCTCGGTTCCCAGCCAGTGCGTGTGGTTACATTGGTCGTACCAGCCACATCACAAGCCCTAACCCAGTGCATTTGTTCTCAGCTTATTTGATACTCCCCAACATACAAATGGCTTCAGAAAACACAGCTTCCCTTGAAAAAATTGTTCTTCTCTCATTGAACACAATGCAGCTCCAAGAAGAAGAGAAGATATGCCATATTTTACTGGATCACGGAGATGAAAACACTCAAATACAAGTGCAGGAAAAATTTCATCACTGAAAGGGTTCTCAGGCACTGGCACAGCTGTCCAGGAAGATGCTTGAGTCACCTTCCCTGGAGGTGTTTAAAAGATGGGTAGATGAGGTGCTCAGGAACGTGGTTTGGCAGTGGACGGGTATGGTTGGACTCGATGATCTCAGAGATCTTTTCCAACCAAGCGATTCTATGACTCTATGATACCATGTCATGAAGCTTGGGGGGGGGCACACCAGTCCCACTCAGCCCTGGGACCCCTGTACATGTCTGCCTGCACATAAGAAGTGGCCTCCCTCAGTCCCAGGTATAAGACTAACTGCCACTGGAGCAGGGTGGAGGGTGCCAGGGGCAGCAGGTCCCTGCTGTGCAGGAGCAAATGGACAACAAACCCATCCCAGCCCTGCATGGAGCTTCCTGCCTGGACAGACAGCACGAGAAATGGGTTGCAAAGAGTTAGATGTGATATGGTGCCAGCACCAGAGGACGAGCGAAGGTAGATTTAGAGGCTGTCTCTTTCTCCCAGATTCAAGTCCTTTTTGATCCAGCAGGCCCAGGGATTTTTACATCTCACAGGCACAGATGGAGCCCATCTGTCCATGGGGGCTTTTATCTCATGCTAGGAGAGAGGCAGCACTCTCCGGACAACACTGGCTGAAGATGTTGCCTTCCAGGTGATTTTTTTTATTGTTGCAGCCATCCATTTCAGTGCTTTTTGGTTTGTGAGGTTTTTTCCTTCCAAGGTAGTTTTTGCCAAGAAAACATTAGCAAGCAGGGTTTGTTGAGTAAATGCACCTGTAGGCTTAAATTGCGGGCATTTAAAAAATAAATCAATCAAAGTGCAAACACGTTACCATGCACACCTAGGGCCTGATCCTCTGGAGTTTTACTACTGAGAATAATCCTTACCCAGGCAACTGCAGCAGCGCCTTTGAACTCAGCCAGGTTACCTGGGAGAGCAGGGAGCATCTCATAAATACCCAATGAAGGGAGGCTCAGACCCTAGGCTGTCTTGGCCAAAACATAAAGAAATTTGGATAAGGTATTACCTCTCTAGAGTTCTCACAACTTCTGGGACTGGTGGCAACTTCTGTCTGCCACCATAGACCACTCAGCCCTGGGCCCACCCACACAGACACATTCTACATCAGCAGCACAGAGCCGCCTGATTTCCATTCTGTTTTACATGGCCTTGATGTCTTGCTGCTGCTTTCACTCCACAGTTCCTCTGTTCATAAAGAAAATAGTTTGGCAGATGGGAAAAAAAGCTGCCTTACAGCTTTCCAGTGAGAGCAGAAAGATGTCTGTCCCTCATGGTTCCCTGGAGAGGCCCTTCCTAACACATCTTCAACTAGACAGATGTCCTTCAGTCAGGTCAAGGAGTATTGGCCATCTCCATGATACAACCATTGCTACTGGTATTGCATAAAATGCAAAACCAGATTTAAGACTCTCGTACACTCCCTTTTGGGATTCCCACAAGACATATTCAGATCTAGCAGAGACAGGACACAAAGATCGTCTGTCCAGAAGAAAGTCTCGTAGGTGTCTCTTTTCACATAATTTTGGTGACAAAGGTGGCTCTTGCTGGGGTTGGCAGAAACTCCAGATAGCAAAGACATCTGAAAATTTGAGCTTCTGCCCAACCTCAGATTAAGGAAGAGATGAAGATGTCTCAGATTCTGTTTCTCTGCTCTGGAGCCCATGGTGGGACGGGGCTCCTGGGGGAGCTCTGTGTTGCTGTAGCCCTGTCTGTGATTCATCGCCAAAACTCTGGTTGACAAGATCTTGGGAGATCATGAAAGATCTCTAATCAGGGAGCTTATTAGCTGGAGCTGTCAGGTCAATCCACAATTTCTAGGTGTTCAGTTGGCTATGTGAATCAGCCTCCATCAGTGTGGAGATGGATGTTTTCCCTTCAACAGAAAGTCAAGGACAGCCAGATAACACAGCACCTTTATGGACTCAAAAGTCCCAGCCACTGAAGACAGTCAAAGGTCCAACAATATAGAAAATAAATGATGTGCTCCAAAAAAACAATATCCGTGTCTTCCTGCATCTTACAACCAGTTTGCATCCCTGAACTCATCCATACAAAGCTGTTGTCAACATGCAAAAAAAAGTCTTTGTTCTAAATCTTGCCTCTTTTCCTTCATATTTTGGGCAAAACCTTCCCCCCCTGCTGTGGCTCTGTGCTGGATATCCTTCCCTTGCTGCCCAAGCCGGAGCAGGGATTGCTCTGCATGGGGACCCAGCACAGGGTATGCCCTGGAGGGTTGTGGGCAGAGGGGAGCAGAGCAACTGTGCCCTGCACCCAAGGAACAAAAATTCTGACCTAGCACAGCCCCCTTGGGCGTAACCTTTGTGTTTCTTTGATATTCATTATTCTTGTTGTCAGCAATAAATTTTTCTGCATCTTTGGGTTTGATGATGCACTTACAGTAATTTCTTTGGCTTCCAGGTAGAATTATAAATGTATCTCCTTGCAAAATTCTGAAGTCTGGGAACAAGGTTTAGTTTAGCAGGAAAATACTTCTATTTATTTTTCATCTCTCTGGTCTCAGTGGTGATCATTCTGAATTTGTTCCAGAATAAGTTACTTGCAATCAAGCCTGTTGTCCCTTGGTACAGGTTTGCCCTCCACAACAAATGTTTTCACACTATTGAAGGTGTGGGTTCATCACCTGCACTACAAACAGTGCAGGCAGGAGCAACCCCACTGTGCACACCTGTGTGTGGAAAGAAAAGAATGAAATAAAAAAGAAACACTATTCTGACCTCATTCTGGAAGCTTCATTATTAAGAAATATATAGCAATCAGAGGATTAGAAACATCATTGAAAAGTGAAAGAAATATATCCTGGGAACAGAGCCCCATGGGTTGGGGGCTGCTGCCTTGCTAAGCCTGGTGGAGGGGATTGGGGAACCCCATCTGTACCACCAGCAGCAGAGCTTTGCTTCAAATCCTGGCCCTTCCCCTGCCTGGAAATTGAGTGGCCAGGCATTTTGTACACTTCAATGTGACCTTTTCTAGATCTCTGAAATAAATATAGTGCAGAGCCCGTGGTTTGCTACAGCAGGGTATGTGCTGAAATCTACACTCAGGCTTTTCCAAGCAGGTTTGTTTTGAAGTCTCTGACAGGGCTCAGGGTTGGCCAAGAATGATGAGTCTTTATGTATCACATCCAGCTTGTACCCCAGGTTAATCATAATCTATTTACAACTTGGATTGCCTTCTCTCTGTCCTACAGCTATTGGAAAGACAGTGATAAACTCTGTTTACGAGCCATATGATTTGGCAAGATCAAAATCTTCTACTTTGTTTTTCAGTCACTGGTTTCACATCAAACCTATTGAACATTTTTCTCTGACAACATGCATAAGAAAACTGTACTTTTTCCTTGCTCGGTCTGAGCCCAGAAAGCGAAGGAGGACATGTGGTACCATCCAAAACAAAGCCTAATAGTGCACCAGGGAGATGTTTAGCACAGCGAGTTCACAAACATTGCTGCAGACCGGCTTCACACAGGCAGAAACCGGCACCATTTCTGGGTTGAGGAAAAGGTGAAATATAATGTAAGGCTGGCTCACCCTTGCCCATAAAATGCTTTCATATCAGCAGTGTTTCCATATGCACAACCTTGGCAAGAGCCAGGGCAAAGAGGTACTTCTCCATTAGGCAGAGCAAGAGCACAGTGTGTTCAAATTTGCCAACGTGATCTATTTGTAGACTTCAAATCTTTGTCGAGACACAGCATGAGGCCAGCAGACATTGGACAGCCCTGGAGATGTTTTCTGCAAATGTAGTGCATCAGCACGAATCCAGCAAGATTCTTGGATCTAACACCCAGGAAGAATTGAACTTACTGCACAAAACTGGTGCACAGCAAAGCACACGGCTGCCTTAACTCCTTCCACCCGTGGCCCACCCGGCACACCCTCATGTCTCTGCCTGGGAAGTCCTGTGCAGACAGCTCAGCCCGGGAGGTTAAAACAGTTGTAAACTGGAAAAAAAAAGCTGCTCATTTGGAAGGAAGAGCAACTGAGCAGTGAAGTAACTTCTGGAGGGACCATCCAAAATTATTTGTAACATTGACTCTGTCCCTAAGGGTCCACATCACTTTTAAGACAGTGGCTCTTATTGCAGCCAAAGCTGATGAAGTCTCCTTGGTAAGAAGACTTCATCTCTGCTGTGCCATGTACTAGACTGGAAGGTCAGAAGATCCAGTCTCAGCCTTAAAACCCCTCCTAAAGAAGCCAGACAGAGATTCAATGACACTTTTTACTACCGAAGGCACTTACAAACACCCAATTACTGCATACATTTGTAAGGAGAGAAAATTAAATCCAGATCCCACCTTCAGATTAGGAAATCTCAAAGCCGCCAGTCCTTTCTGGCACTCACAATGCCTTTAGGAATGCTGCACCGCCCCAACAAGGGGGAAAATACCAATGTTTGCTAAAGACCCTATTTCTTTGTACCGCATCTCCTTGGGAGGCTGAACTTCCCTGTTGGTTCTTCGTGCACTTTCCTGTTTATAAGAAATAACCTATGCCCATTGAAGAAATAGAAGAAACACCACCATATGATTTACATGACCAAAAGCAACCAAATGAAGGTGAATTTCAAATATTGTCATTTTGATTTAGAGAACATCAGTCTCAGAGGAATTAAAAAAAAAAGAAACAGCAGCCAATTTTTAGGTATCCCAAGAGGAGGAGTGGAATAAACCTCATCAAATAAATAATACACTTAGCCTCAGTTTTAATTTAAACCATATTTTAGTGTCTCAGCATAGCAGGAATTCCATAACATCATTCCAGCTCACACCACTGCTACAAATATTTCTGTCCACATTCGGCATGCAGCTATGCAGTAGCTGTGTTAGCAACTTCTCTGCTAGAAGATGGCTGGAAAAAGGCACATTATTCACAGAGTTGTTCCTTTTGACTATTGCTTCTAATTCAGTTCAAATTCAAGACCTACCATGGAAACGGCTATTGCAGTAATCAAAACTATAGTTTTACCAGAGAACCAATAATCATAGTACAACTATTCACTGAGAATGAATGGCAAGGAACGACTGTTCAAATCAATAAACCCAACACAGCAGATGTAGTCATGGAGGCCAGTGACGCAGACGTGCAAAGAAAAATAAGTTCACTAAAATATCCAAAATAAATACAAATATTCTGCAAGATTCACAACTATTTGAGGCAGAAAGCATGGCTTTGTCCTAGTCTGGGCAAACAAGCAAAGAGCAACACACTAGCCTGCAGTGTGAGCAGGCACATGTCTAGGAGGAGTATCGGTATTTTTGGTCAAAACTACTGAGCTGGAAACTGGAGCTGCAGAAGAACCCTTCACTGTGTGAATTGTGCTGGGTGTATGTGAGTGTAGATGAGAGCAACAGCGTACACGAAGTGACTTTGTAAATGGGGGCAAACCCATCGTAGGTCTGGCAGACAAAGACACTCCTCACAGCAGCTAATAAGCCACGTTAAAGCAACCTAAATCTGAAAGAGATTGCCCCCACTCATCAGGCAGCACAGAAACACAACAGGAGTTTGGTGCCAGAGTACAACAAAAAAAATACAATAAGAAAGTACAATATGCAAAAAACCAGGCTGGGAGTAAGCACATGTCACTTCAACTTGATGACGTTTCTCCAGAAGTCCTCTCCAGCAGGCTTGGAGACAAATGTCAAGTTACCAGCGCAAATTAACTTCCCCAGAGAAGAAGAAACACATTTTGCAAGTACCTGTGTTGTTTTAGAAGTCTAGATCATATCAATGTCCAACACTGCCCAGCTCTGAATACACAAAGGCACTTTGGAAAGTGATGCCCAGTGAAAAACCACTGAGAATGGTGGACAGAGTATAAAGGAAAAAGAGAAAACATTTAATACTCAACTGTCAGGTTGCTAAAGAACAATGCAGACAGAGATAAAAGAGAAAGCGCTGAAAGCTTTCAAAGTGAAGAGGCAGAACACATTATTTGTGTTTAGTTAACTAGATAAAAAGCACACTGGACGTGCATATCTGATGTTCAGCTGAGGAGACCTGACAAAAGAGTAAGTCTCAAAAAAAAAAAGGGCAAAGCAGACAAGTGACCCCCAGCAGCAGCAGCAGCAGCAGCCAGCACGGGGAGTGGCATCAGAGCAAACCTGGGTGGGAAAGGGCTGGGTGGGGTGGCCACGGTCATGTGGACGGTTGCATCAAAAAGCTGGGGACATATGTCTCAGAAGGATTGTGCTCCTAATTAGAGTGTTTCAATGCTTCTCACCTCCAGAAGCACAGGAGAGGATGGCAATGCTGGCAGCCTGCTGAAGCACTTGTCTGGAAACAGTGCAGCAAACGTAAGGAAGATATTTCACTTCACCTAGGGACATCTCTCCATCCTCTGCAAAGACAGATCTCCTCTGGTATGTTCAGTTGTCCAGTTACAATCCAGCTCCAGTTAAAGCCATGGTCCTTTCCTAAATAAGAACTTTCTTAACTAAATGTTAGATCTATAACTATGAGGGGACTGCAGTATGAAAGGTGTGGGTGGGGGATCACCATCCAGACCTGCTCCCTGATTTCCAAGAGATCTACGTGAAGGTAATTAGAATGCAAGTTGGGTACAATTTTATACCTAGGTTTTTACATGTATGATAGAATCATATAGCTTCCAAGCTCAATCTTAATTCATTTCCTTTGTTTGTTTGTTTGTTTGTGAGAGATTTATAGATTTGTCCTTGCAGTAGCATAAGTCCCTGGATATGCTGAGTTTTCTGTAGCTCAGACAGGCTTTTTAAACTTCTGCAAAATAATTGGCACAGGAGTTTACTTTGCTAAATCAGAGAGAGATTTCTCAAAGGCTGAAATGTCAGTGAAGCACCTAACTTCCATCGGTGTTCTGAGACTTGCCTCTCCTTAATCACTGCAGTACTTTGGAAAGCAGAAAGCTTTGTCACAGCTGCACTGTGGTCTCCTCTGTACTCCGGGCAATAAAAGATACTACATTTACATTCAGTCATAAAAAAAAAAGAAAAGAAAAAGCCCTTTCAGTTTGGGCTGCGGAATGTGGTTCCTTTGCTGTCTGACTTCCAGAACTGTTCCAGTCATGACCGGGGACACAAGCAGCAGCCAAGGGTTCGTCTCTGCTGCCACAGAGCCACGTGGAAAAACCAGGAGTGGTATTTTCTTTGAGAACAGCCTTGTTTAGAACTACCATTCACCCCCATATTCCTTTATATTTAAGCCTTGCAAAACACCAGCCCATTTCTTCCTCACTTGAACTTTTAATCCTGTTTGGAATCTACTTCATGACAACCAGCTTCAATAGGAGAAATACAGCATGGAAAATGCGACTCTGGTCAGGTATAGAGTTTTCCTGCTTGGTTTGGTTTAAAGATGGGTAACACCAAGGTACTCTCTTGGAGGAGGCTGCCCGCCACCCAGTTTGCACTGGGAGGGGCAGAAATCTGTGCTCCCAAAGGCTCTCCCAACTTTGGTGTCCTTTGAACTTGCTCAGCTGCCTACAGCAGTGAATGTTCCTCTCAGGGCTGGGCCAGACCCCAGCTGGTTTTACCTTAAAGCCTGAAGGCTCTCAGCTAGCAGAAATAAGGAGCAAGACATGCAGAAGTCATTGCATTTCCCAAAGGTCTTCACTTTGCTCTCCTGCCAGTTTCACCACATTTCCAATCCATGGAGCCAGCAGTGGTTCTAAGTGACAGTATCTTGGGACCAGGACTGGGAAATCTCAGATGTCACACTACAAAACCAGTATCAATTTAGTGTTGCTCCACCCCACCAGATGTAAAATCATTCCACTTTCCTTTTCAGAAGTGTCCACTCTCCATTTCATATAACACGTGTCCCTTCAACCTCTCAGCAGCAGGGACAAAAAATTTTGCTCTCAAAGTCTGGGGAAAAATCCCCTCCAAAACAAAAAGAAAGACAAATATTAACCAAAGGAAGTGCAAAACTGTTTCATGAGACCACTGAAAGGGGTGGAAAGGTTTCCCCTTTGCCAGGATCTGGGGGCCCTCACCAGCATGTGCAAACTGAAGGTCAGGTCCTCCACCAGGGAGACCCCCTTTCCAAAGAACTCTGCCAGCCCTGCAGCTCACGTCAGGATCCCATTTCAGCCTCCCCAGCATTCCTCACTGGCTTTTTTCCCCCTCTCTTCCTCCCTGCTGCCTTAACCACTAACTTCCCGTCTATGTTTGGACTTCAGTAAAGCAAGAATTTTCAGTTGAATCGTAAATTCATCAGATATGAGGTTTCGGTCACCCTGAAACTATTAGCTAGTCTGGGTCAGATTTGTCAAATAGTTTGGGCTGGAAACTATGCATTCAAGGATGGGCAGGGGGATTAGGGTTGCTTCACAGTTGAGGCAGACTACCCACAACACACAGATGGAGGCCATGCAATAGCCCCTGGTCTCTCAGGGCTTTATTTTTGAGCTTTAGAAAGTAGAGAAGGTCCTGCAGGAGCCCAGGAAGCCAACTGCAGGGTTTCCAGAGAGCCTGGCATCAGATAGAGGGTTTGTGCCTTCCAGGGTGAAACAAAACTACTCCCCAGCTTATCTTGGTGTCCTCAAGTCCCCATGATTTCCAGAGAAAGAGGGCTTCCCACAATAGGTAGATTCAGTGCTGGGATGATGTATCCCCAACGCATGAGGGGATCTGCGTCTGTTTGGCAGCATCATCACCTTCATTAGGTGTGGCTTCAACTCAAGGGACTCCAGTGCCCTCCCCCAAAGCCAGTGCTGTGAGGTTACCTGCAAATGGTCTTGTTTTACTTTCTAAAGGAAGATAAAAGGGTTAAAACAACCTGCATGATAAGAATGGTAGCATTGTCTTGACCCTGCTATTTCTGACACAAGAGGAAGATATTCAGGATCCAGCCAGCACTGGGTTTGGTTTTTAAACCTTGTCTGCCCCTTTTTCTGCTGACAGCATGAATGGAAGGGTTTCGTACCACATATCAGGACTGCAGGAGTCTGGGAAGTTACTGACTGAAAGGGAAAAACGCTGAAATCCACAGAAAAGTGAAGGGAAGATGCAGGGAGAAGAGGCACATTTTGCTAATTTATTTTTTTACATTGCAACAGCTGTGCTTACATGAAAAGGGTCATTAACTGAAGATGCACGGAGTACAATACTGTCTACTGAGGCTTTATACAATTTAGGAGATCATTGCAGAGTACAATGCAGGATCATTTAAAATTCAGAAAAAAACATCTTTGTAGGTATTTTAATGGTCCAAAACAAGTGCTGTGTGCTACTCGATAGGTGCACTTTTTCCCTTTTACTAAATTCCATATGTAAAAATCAATCTGTTCTTTTTAAAAACAGAGACTTTTTTTTACTACGCTATTTTAAAAGAATAAAGACAGCTCCCACTGAGATGTCTGTTTAAAAGTTCAGTACATTCTGCTGCCTTATTTTATCTAGCAATGATGAACTAAAAGAACACGGAAAATTCAATCAGGATGGCAATAATATTTGAAAAGGCTATAAAAAAAGGATGACTTATGTGGTAAGAAACATCTTTTGCTGAAATTTTGAACTCTGTGTTTTTGTTTCATTACGTGAAAAATAATATGGGCCCTATGCAGAAAACGTGTTCCGTGTGCCACTTTGATGGAAACAAAACAACCTTTTAAAAGCACAGCGAAATGAAAGGTGATTTTTAAAAAACACACAGGTACTTACACAGAGACACTTACTCAGCATTCAGAATTGTGCCATTCCCTCTCTATAGTTTAGCCATCTCTCAGATAGTTTGCATAAGTATGCATTTATTTACTAATCTTCAAAGGGTCCCCATTTTTCCTAGCTTTCCACTGTAGTCATTAGAGGTCACAACCCTGTAGGAAATATGGGCTGCCATGGTAACACAAAATGTCTGCTACAGGCTTAGTGTAATTCCTCCCTAATAGAAAAACAACAGCAGCAAATCCTGCCTTTGATAAACGGGCTTATACGTTGTAAGAAGCCGCTACCTAGAAAGGTGTCTATCACTTCAAAACAGCTCTAAATGAAATAAACGTTATAAAAAAGGGGGGGGAGGGAACAAACTCACACATTCAACATGATTAAAAACATAAACGCTACTAAGGTACACAAAGAAGAACATGGAATTAATCCTGCGTACCGATCCGCAATGTCTCTGAATACGGTGGGTGAAGTTTGCAAGGCGCGGTGCTGTAGCCCCTCAAAGCAAGCCCAGCTCTACTCAACAACAAGTGTCTGCTGAGCAGTTCTGACAGGATTCCTGGCAAACCTTTCTCATCACAATGAAAAAGGCTGCATTGCCATATGTCTGAAAAAAACCCCAAAAATTCAGAGGGAGACCGTCACCTCTCTGATCGTAACGAGGTAGCTTGGCCTTCCCTGCTTGGAATTCCTGTGGAAAAAGATGCATCTGGTTCCAATAGATAACTGGCGTTTGGAAAGCAGAAAAAAAAGGATCTGTTTGATCTGATGGTCCATGGGCATGACTGGCATTTCAGTGAAATCCTGCCTTGCTGAGAACAAGGGTTCTGATGTGGCCGGCCGGCTGACTCACCAGAGCGGGTGTTCTGGGAGGGCTCCGGCCACTCTTCACACCTGTGCTAAACATCACCTTATGCTTTCAAGTCCTGTCTGCCGCTCCCAAAGGCTCTCATCTCCTCTCCTGTCTTCTTCCTGCAGAGTGCGTGCGTGAAGGATTGGTTTTCTTTAGTGCCTTAGCTAGGATTTTCCTGAGAAGGTGATTTTTAATGCAAATTTCTAGACTTTCTTGGCCTATTTTAGATATGTTTTCAGTTGCTGCTGGGGTTCTCCCTTGCCAATTGTCCTGTACCACCACTGGGTTGCCACTTGGAGGTGTTGCACTGTTGGTGTGGCTGCAGCAAAGCAGAGCCTCCCCCCATCCAAATCCTGTTTCTCGTTGTCTTTTGTTTACATTCCTCCAGCCAGTTTTCAATTCAGAGAGCAGCAGTCGTATCTCCACCAATTTGAGTTAACTTTTCAATTAAGCTATTGCATTACCTCCTCTCCATTCCCTATACCATTCACTTTGCTCTTTGCTCTTTTTTTTTTTTAAAAAAAAGCCTTAATGTTGCTCAATAAAATATGGTACCTCAGAACTCTTCCAATCTGCTATTTCTTTCTGTTTATAATTGGTACCCCTATCACTTTAGTTGCCCTATGCCAAGACAGGCAATTTGAATTTCTCAGGGTTTGCATCGCTTTGCAGCAACACAGAGACGGTTGAATCCTGTCCACCTGGGATGTCACTCCGGAGGAGCTTCTCCCCAGGGGATGGGAGGTTCCTTATCCTGCTGTCCTCCCCCTGAGGATTTACACTGCCACTCCAGCGAGGGAAGTCAGACCCCAAGAGTCACCGTGACTGAGTTAATATGTGAACTCCCATGATTTCCCATTGCAGGGTCCCCCAAGAGCCCACAGCTGAGGATTCACTGGCTGGGACAGACGCCCTTATGGAAATGCCATCCAACCTGAGAGCAAGTTTCTAGAGTTGTTGGAAAACAGACCTTCACCTACTGTGAGCCTGATAATGAGGAACAGCATTTTGGGCAAGGATCTAATCCAGAGCAGAAAGCCAAGCTCCCTTTATCGAGCCTGCTGTTATCCTGTCACAGCCTTTCACAGCATTTTACCAGCTCCATGTACAGAGAAGAAATACCAAAATATCTCTATGCCTACACCTTTTCTGATACTTTCAGTTAAGGCAGTAGTGATTTTTACCCTCTTCCTCCTCCACCATCTCTTTGAAGCCTTATGTGCCTAGAGATATTTTGGATTTGCCCCCTCTTTCCTGCCTGCCCAGGTACAGTTATGAGGTGCTCTGTGCTTTCAGCCTGTGTCCAAAACCCCCACTGAAAGCGTAATAAATACCCGTGGGTGTTAATGCATCTTCCCTTGAATTAGCTGCCAAAAAAAGGCATCTTGGTCTGGAAAGTTATGCTTTCTCTATGATATCTTCCCCAAATGCTGCTGTGAACACCCTAACGCTGGTAGTTGAGAAGCGAGTCCTTCTCACAACCGTCTCCATATCACCACCACTGCATCTGGGAACCAAAGTTACTCCTCATCCAAAAACCAGTGCTGCAAGGCACATGGTAAATAAAGGGTGGCATGTTCTGAGGTATCGGTGGACTATTCAATCCCACGTTGTGGTTACATCCACAATGGAATTGAGGGATGTCCCCAAACACAGATCTACAAGCAGCATCCCTGTGTTCCTGCATCACCTACACACACACACTGTCTTCAGCTGCTTTCTGCTTCACTGTAGGACACAAATCCTCCTTGGTATCTTCTCATACTATACCCAGACACAAAGAGCATCTGCAGCAGTCCACCAAGCCCCACAGAGCCCACTGCTCCCACTACTGCCATTAGGAACAAATATTTACCTGCCTTATCCACTCACCAAGAGAAATACCTTACAGTAACCACAGACACAGTTGTGAAGCACAGCAAGAACAAATCCACAGCACTGCTTTGCTCTAGTGAGTCCTTTTCATGGCTGCTCTGGCTACCACCTCCCCAGCCCCTCTAGGAACTCTCAAGAGCAGCAGCAATGAGCATCACCACCAGTCCCTCACCAAGCAGCTGGGTCACTTATGCTAAGAGCTCAACACAGCCCCTTTGCTGCTAGGAGAGAGCACAGCAGGATGAAAGGGGCTCTTGTCCACCTCAGACCAGCACTGTGGTGGGCAGAAAGGCAGCATACCATCACCCAGACCTCACTTCTGCCCTGGCATTGAAGAGTTTTCACTAGAACCCTCAATATTGTCTCCTATAAATGGGTGCTCTGC
Source organism: Dromococcyx pavoninus (assembly GCA_033558185.1). Classification (NCBI taxonomy): domain Eukaryota; kingdom Metazoa; phylum Chordata; class Aves; order Cuculiformes; family Neomorphidae; genus Dromococcyx; species Dromococcyx pavoninus. The sequence goes on from JAUMJL010000111.1 coordinate 810,370, forward strand.
CCTATTGAACAAGAGAGCAGAAGGCATTTGCCACATTGCATCTTATCTCCTACCACTGACAGGGTTTCTCCTAGTAGGGAAAGTAAACCGTCTCGGCACTCTGCACTATTTGTTTACATATTACCCTATGAAAGACAAAGATCTGGAGCAAATTTCATGAGCATAATTCATTCCACACCATTGATGAAAATAAAGGCTCTTCTGTATCACCTCATCTCCCAGCCAGCAGGGAGGTTCCTCGCATCTCCATCCAGCTGCCAGCTTAATCCCACAACTGCATGTAAAATCCACCAACTGGAGACATTGTAGAGGCTGGAGACAATCCTGGGGAACCCGAGCTCTGCAAGCAAATGAATGAATTACCCTCCTCTGACAATGAAGTTCAATTGCACTTGCAACTGATGTAATATCAGCAATGTATGAGGAAACACAAGAGAATCCAATTTGCTTCCACAAACTCCTCCTGCAGCAGGGAGCTGCCGCGTGGCATTGCATGGCCTCCACCAGCACCGCTGTCCCACTGCAAGTTTCCGCACACTGCAAATTAGCAAGGCAGGCGAGCACCATAAAGAGGAAGGCTGCTGCCTCTCAAAACATACTCGGGTAATTTATTTTGACAAGTGTAGCTTGGTTTTAATCATCGATAATTCTTCTGAGCAAAGCGTCTTAGGATAAGGGGGTTGAAGTCTACTTTTAACAAAGTAAAGGAATTGGAGTAATAGGAGAGCTCGCTGCAGTGTTCTATTAATCACTGTTAGTAAACATGGAGAAAACACTTTTTTGTGTATGTAAATTATAGAATTTGCAGATAAGCGAAGCGTAAATGAGCGAGGTTTGGTGTAGATGAGGTACTTCCACTTTGTGCCGATCACCTCTCGGGATCTCCTGCACACACATGAATGCCATGGCTGGTATGAACTTTGCTTGTGCACTGGTCAACACGAACCAATTCCCTTTCTAGGCACTGATATCCTATTTCTCACATAATCTTACAATGCTCTGGGACTCAGTAGCATGCCAAGGAGCAAACCTACTCTCCAAATCTGCTACAGCAATACCAGACTGACAGCTTTCCTGGTTTCCATGCAGGAAGTGATGAACACCAGTTCTCCCTCACCTGTGAACCCCTAGTCCTGTTTTAGCAGCACCATCCATAGACACAGCCATGTAGTGACTGGTAATGATGATGTTGAGGTAAGAGGGAGTTTCTGCACCATTTATTATGAAAAAAATTGTGTGGCTTTGTTCCTTCAGGAGCTGTTGATTTCAAAGAGGCAGCTTTGCTTTGAGGCTCTCAAGCCAGGGAGCTGCAGGAGCTGCAGTAACCCCCATGCAAGAGGTTTTGAGTGGCCAACGTGACACAAGAGCAACAGCATTGAGGGCAGCCAACATCTCAAAGGTCTTGAGATGAAACTCTGGCACAAGAGATGCTGCCAAGAGACCATGAATGTTGCTAAACTGGGTGCCACCACTTATTTAGGTGGTTTAAAATTAATGCAGCCTTTTCTATCCACAGTAGGGAAATTTTGCTTTATTTTTATCTACTGTTTTGAAGGCTGCTGCACCAAGTCATTACATTAAATTTCCATCTTTGTCTATGCAAAATGTTATTTCATCAACATCAAAATATCTGGAGAACACTAGCTGACATTTCTGCTTGCAAGTGTGTTTGGGGAGCATTTATACATTTATTTGCCCGGAAGAAATATGGTTTTAACTGACTCAAGTTGCTCGCTTTTCAGGAGTTATTATCAAAACACCGGGCGAGAATGTCAGCACAAAGCTCAGAAGGAAACCAGAGCAGATTTATACTATAGGAATTGATCTTGTATATCAAATCAGACCTGCATGTAACAGCCTGAGTCACTACTGTGCCAATTGTGTTTCTTTGCATCGCTTTATTCTTCAGGGAGAGGGGAGAAAAGGGACAGTTTTTCAAAGAATCATATGAGAGTCCAGCTGCAAAATTCTTCTCCCAATGTAAAAGTAAGTTATTTTGCCTGGGAAAGCCCTCTTTCCAGCAAAGCAGGTTGGAGGGGAGAGGCGGACTCTTCCTCAGGAGAGAAAAGGCTGTCTTGTGCACAGGCTGCTCCCTATTGTGCCGGCGCCAGAGTTTACACGGCTGCCGTTCCAGGGCGACAGCACCCGACCAGGCAAAGCCTCCCTGGCCCCGAGCAGCTGGGGACACCCAAGGGTGGGGAAAGAGAGTCACAAGGAGCATCTACAAAGGAAAAGCCCCTTCCTCACGCTGCTCTCCATCATTACTGACAGAATAGGGGAAAATTTAGTTTTGGGTCAAGTCCTTTTTAAACCAAAAGAGGGTTTTTTTTTTTGAATAAAAATAATCTCTTCCAGTTCCTTCAATCACATTTTACTTCTTGGGGAGGAAAAAAATATATGTGAAATTACTTTTTTTCACTCTGAGGATGAGCCATCACATTTACCAATTTCACTATGAGATGGCAGCGAGCATTTTCTCACTCTGAAATCCAACCAGTTTTGCTGTGACTACCACTTCCCAGTGCCAAAACAAAAAAGAGGGAGAATCACCTGTAAAGAATTAGGTAACAGAGTGTGAAAGGTCTCTGCCATTCAGGAAATACTTCCCGCTGGATTTAATTACAGATTGCAACTAACTCCCCCCCCAGCTTTTTTTTTTGAACTTCAGACATACAATAACATGACATTTATTGAATGTGCTAGCGTTGCAGTGGCAGTGACAGTAAAAAGCCCGGAGAGCCACGTTGTTCACAATCAACTTTTAAAATATATTTTACACACCAGATTAATGAGAGTTTTATGGAGAAAGCACATTTTATCTGCCTGCATTAGGAAGTAGCAATTAGCAAAAGAAGAGCCTTTGCAGGCTGCAGAGAGCGGTGCCTGAGACCTGCTCGGGTCCCAGCACCATGCGGGCAGCACCTCTCCCCATCCTCTCCCCAGCCAGGTCCTGGGGGCAACGTGCCTTTTACAGCCCACGCAGACTCCCTCCCTGCTCAGCAGCTCGCACAGATATTGGCTTCAGCAAGTCCCTCTCACATTTGGTCTAAATTGGGTATTTTCCCCTCAGTATCTCAGCTAAGATGAGCGGTCCTGATACAACAGTATTAAATGTCAAACGAGCAAAAAACAACGTGCAAAGCCAACACAACTCTGCATTTAATTTAGGCAGTGTCAAAGCAAGGAGCAGAAAGGAATGGTGTTCTTTTTCCTTTTCACATTTTTATAAAACCACCAAATCTAACTCATAGTTGAGGCTTCTGTCCTAACTACCTCACCAGAACCCATGTCTTCCCTTATTCCCTATCAATATTAGGTTAATCAGTGGTAAGCAAAACAACATAACGATATCTGCTTACATTTGAGTCGCTAATTATACGTGGCAATGTTAAAACTGTTCCTCTGTTGTGCATTTAATTTGCCCACTTTGGAACAAGACATTAGGATTTTATTTCTAAATGTGTTGATTAAATTGTGTCTCTGCTTCTGCAGCCAGAAATAGCAAAGCTTTCCTCTATGTGTAGGTAATGAGGCATCTAAAGACTTGGAATTAATTTAAAAATTGATATTCCATCATAATTATCTCCAGTTGTTGTGCATAATAAAATGATTTGTTATAGATCAAATACTGTACGTACGGATATGTTGAATTGGTATCGAGCACATCACTTAAACTCACAAAAGGGAATAAAACTCAGAGTGCAGGCAAAAATCTGCTTCCCGGAAGGTGTTATCCTGTCGGTGCTACAGAGTAATTTACAGGATCTGCCAACATTTAGGAGTCTCTGGGTTGACTTTTTTTGGCTTTTATGAGCTGAAGAACAGAAGCAGGGTCACTGGAGAGATTAGGTTTCCTTTCTGCATTAATGTTAGGGAGGGAGACAGAGAAAGACACGGCAAATAAGTGCTCTGCTGTACCCTGAAAATTAAAATACAGCTGGATTACTACTCTAATGACGTGCTTTGCCAGCTCTTACAGGGTTCACAACCTCACAACACACAATCACGGGTGTGGAGAACTTGTACCCTCAGCATTTAACTAGACAGGGAGTTGGAAATGGTTTTCTTGGCTTTTTGCTTCTTGAATTGCTTTTTAACACAACAGAAAAACTGTTCCTGTTCATACAGAGCACATTGGAAATCAGCAGTAAATTCATCCACTGATATATCTTTCTGCAGTGAAGCTGAGTTCAGTAAAATCAAAATGCAGAGTAGCACGAAGGCAAATTTTTCCCTTCCTCTGTGCTACAAGCAATGGAAATTCGGGCAACAACTCACTCTGCAGCGCCAAACCCAAAGCAGGAGCATAAGTTCTCCCACCCCTTATAAAGAACACACACGTGGGATAAGGAAAAAATAAAATCAGAGGCATTTGTAGTAGCCAGTTTTCATACCTTCTTTTTTTCTGTAGGGTATAAGGATAAATAAGGGGGGAAATCAAATTTGAAATTCTGCCTGCACATTTTATACATCTGCACTTTCAATTAATCTGACTTGCATAGGAACAAACCCTCCTCGCTTCTGAAATGAAGAAAGAAAACCTTATTTTGCAATTATAGCATGATACGCAGGCAAAACTAAAAATGTTTCCTATTTTCTCTTTTTTTTTCCCCTCTCTGTTCACAGAAAAAAAAAATTAGATTGCATGTCTGTTCCAGAACAAAATGCTATTCATTGGAGAAAGGGAATTTAACCTGATAAATCAGCTTTCTGCAGATAGTGATTGAAGTGGTTCATGATCACATTTGAATGGGTTTTCTTTACTGACACATTTTTGTTAACTGGTTTAATAAATTATGACAGACCTTTAGAACCCGATCGGAGCAGAACATGATAGATTTATGATCAGCCAAACAGTGCAGTGGAAGGTGAAGCGCAATATTTTAGTGCTTTCAACAGAACTCTTTTTATTATTATTATTATTATTAATTGCCTTAAAAGAATAGCTGAAGTTTAATGCTGTTCAGTGATTGTTTTTCGATGTAAACTGCAGAAACAGAATGAAACTGTTTAAATCCAGAAACTGTCTTGAGAAAGTTACATGGAAATCTAAATTAGAATAATACAATAATAATCGACTCAAAGCATGGAGTAATTTAAAACTGCAACAAAACTTGAAGAGGAAAATTAGATATTCAACAAATGAGTTTTTCAACTAAGTTACTCAGGCTAATTTATGTTATTTCAAGTCTCTCTTATTCTTTCCATACTTTCTCATAAAAAACTTGCAACCAAAGCAGCAACGACTTTTCAACTCTTGTGAGATAGCTGATGGGATCAAAACGTCGTTTCTTAAAGCACAGAACAAACCAGGTTCGTGCCCTGCAGTTTCGAATGTGTTGTTACTAAATGGTAGACAGATAAGACAACTGTATCCTTTTGTGAACAAATTGTGAGATGCCAAAGGGATCATCACTTTTTAAAAATATCAGGTTGTTTATATTTAAAAAGTAAATTTCAAAATTTTATACAAGTAGTTCTATTTAGGTACCTGCTGCCTTGAACATTATTGCTGAAAAATAAAATAGATACATGGATTATATTTCTTTAAAATTGAGATCCATATAAAATACAAACTAATTAGCCACATGTATCAAAATTATTAATGTAACCTCAGTTATTCAGTTGCCTTGCATTATATAATATACGATCCAATAAATTAGGTAATGTAACAAAACTAAAAATAAGGCTTAGTTCTCAGGACAAATTAAACTATAAAACATTATATTCAGCGCTTCAAAACACTCCATCCTTCATTTCTAAATTATAATTTAAAAACCAATAAAGGTGGTTTCATAAAATAAGGAAAACAAACTTGTTCCAATTTGGTATGAAAAATAATTGAATCTGACAATCTTACGAAAGGACTTTGCACAAGCAGAGCTACAAAGGCACAAATAAAAAAACCAGCAATTACAAAATAGCTATAATAATCTGACTGGCGTTTTACATGCTGGATGCTTGTAAAAAATGGAGATTATAAATGTGCACTGTGCGCCATAAAACCTTGTGTAGTCGAGAGAAGGAAAAAAAACCCAGAGTGGAGAACACAATTGCTCTGCGCCCTTCCTACATCACAGCCATTCACTCCGAGAAGGCTTTTAACCAAGTCTGTCTATAGGAAGGGGACGGAAAATGGATGAAATATATGTTTGTTCTGCTCTTTCATCCCCTTCCCGCAGCGGAGAATGAAAACTTCGATGTTGTGTTAGTCCCAGGGCAGAATTTCTTCGAATGTTTGTGCCTTGTCCTGACTGCGACGCTGGGCTGAGCAACCCATAAATTAGGCTGCTTGTAATTAAAGCTGCTTTCCCAAAGGGAGGGAGGGGGCTAAAGTTGTCCCTACCTGTGCCCCTTCATTTCATCCCGCAGCCAGCTAAGGAGAAATCTTTCTACACTTGGTAAGGGGGGCAAATGCAGCCAAAAAGAAACAGCAAACTTGTGTTTAAAAGTGGTGTTAGAGGAATACTGAACGCTCCAGAAAAGGCAGATAGCGCTTTGAAGATTTATATAATTAAATTAATCTGTTGCTGCTTCTCTAAAACATCGCTCCTGAATTAAGAAAGCACACACCACCCAACTCCACATTGAAAAAACCTCCCAAAATCTTAAAAAAAATAACTGATGAAGGTTAACAAAAAAAAAAGAGCAAAAGAAATCCCCAAGGCAGCCTCCCTAATTGAATCAAAGTGTTACATCAGCACTGCAAAAATACCAGAGATTCGCTTAAACTTTGAGGAGAATTTTTGTTGTTATTGTTTAGTAACTACATTAAGCAAGAAAGCTACAGTACAAACGGTCACGGTTTATATAGGTAAACTACCAAAACCAGCATCACTTTTTTTTTTTAATACCTTGGTGCCCCCTTTTGGTCTGTACAGTTCAAGGCATTTTCTGCATTAAAAAATTTAATCATAAAAAATACAGCAACTTTTCACCAGTGAAGTCTTAATCGAGAGTCTCATGGCTGCTCCGCCAATAGTGACCATCCACTGTCCCCGCTATCGATTTAGCCCCTGTGAACACACACAAGTAGCAGCTAAGGTCAAAAGAAGGGGCTGATTTCCATTAGAAAAATTGCCCCAGCTCAAAATCCTGCTTTATACACTTATCTTGATAGATGGGAGGGGAAAAAAAAATTTAAAAAGAAGAAAGAAAAAAAAGACCCATTCATTACCTTTGCTACACTCAATGGGGGAAGGCTGAGGCTGGTGTGCGGATGATAACCTTGCCTTGCTACGTTTGTGCGTGCAACACTGAGGAGAGAGAAGCTCCTCAGTGAGAGGAGCCTCTGCTCAGGTCCAGGATCTCGTCAGACCGCGTGCTGCTGGCATCGCACCCAAACCCTGCCGATCTTTAAGAAGAAAGCAAAGTTTGATATATATTAATTAGATAAAAAAACCCGCTCATCCTGATGACTTTCATATTGCAGCACCAGTAATTATGCCACAGAAACAAGATCTTTCCACGTTCAACATCACTGTGTGAAGACGAGCTTATTTCCAGCAGGGATATTGAGTCCTGCCATCTGAAGGGCCAATCAAGTGTGAAGTACAGTATAGTTTTAGACTCAATTGAAAGGAAAAAGCTTGACTACTAGTTCATAGCATGACAACTTTCATGGATTAGCTCAGACCCTATTCTACTCCGTGAAAGGGTATCACAGCATGAAGACAGTTTTCAATGCACTAAACTTTAATAGCTGAGTGGGGGAGCCAAAGCTTCCTTTTGGTCTCTATAGAAACAGTATAGCCAAAATTTGAGGCAAAATTAAGATTCTTGGGTTTCAGTCGTGTATTTACCCTCCAAGATCTCTATTCACAAAGAGTCTTCAGACCTTATATATGTATACATGTATAATTATATAGATAATTACATACGTGCTTGTGCGTGCCATTTTTCCAATGGAAGATGAAGTGAGTTAAACCAAATTAACTAATTTCCCAGAGCCCCACCACTGTTTCCCAAAGTCCCCAGAGCCCTGGGAGGAAGCAGCGGGTGTGGAGAGGCACCCGAGGAGGCACCACCAGCACTCTCGGGCATTTTCCTCCCATCCCAGCTGCAAAGCTGTGCACCCTACATGACCCCAGCCCTGCAAAGCCCTCAAGCCCTTAATGTCCTCCTGAAAGCGGAAGATTTTATTTAGGTGCCAGGTCCCAGAGCAAGGCACTGCCAGCAGCAAGTGTCTCATTAGGGAACGCCATGTTTTGCCTGTTGATGCCAGAGGTTGATGGAAACTTAACCTGCAGGAGCAGCAGCAGAGGATTGACAGCATTCAACCCAGCAGGAGAAGTTCCCCATTTCCTTTTCAAGAAAAGCGCTCTCATGAGGAAATTAAATGCTGAGAATGAGGAGAAAAACACAATCCCACGACAAACTTTTCCCTGACTCCTCTTACCCGGCCCATGTGGAAGGTGCAGGTGGGTTCCTGCAGGCATTGTGCCCACGGGACAGGGGAGCAGCCTACATCGTGCTGCACATGCACATCGCACGCGGGCACAGAGAAAACAGTGCCAGCTTTTCCACAGCATTAATCTTGTTTCTTGTTTCACACTTGACCGTGCACCCGCTAACTGCAGTCCCCAGTAGACACTACCCCTATACACCAACACACACACAAACATGGTTTTCCCTTCCCACCTCCCGCATGTCCTCTCTTTTCAGTCCTTTCATCTGTGCCGTGAGCTACCGGGGCCAGGCATCCCTTAGGATGCAGCTGGGAGGGATGTTACCTGCAGGTACCCATGCTGTGCTTTCCACCCATCTGGGCAGCGGCGAGGGCGATCTGGCTCCCTCAGCAAACTTGGCCGGGCCACAGATGCCTTTCCCCTCCTCCCCTGCCCGCGCCGCCAGGATGTATGGGTGCCTCCTATGGAGAGTCTACATTTCACTATAATGCTGCTACTCCTCCCTTTGTGGAGCTCTAATCCTGAGTCACCAGAGCCAGAAACTCGCCTTGCATGGCCAGAGAAATGGTTCCCTCCCCCCTGCTTTTTTTGGGTTTGAAGTTAATCCAGCTCTGGGCAGGGTCTCCCCATAGTGTCCCCACCAGTGGAGCCATGAATCTCTGCATAGGCAGCTGGTTTTGATGGGAATCTCCCGCATGGGCAGAGCCATCCTAAGGGTGCTGATACCCCAGGCCATTCAGGGAGCCAGAGTCAGCCAGGTCATTGTCCGCTGAGCAGGGAGCTGCCATGGGAGCACACACTTCACTTCAGGAGTTCATCATCCCAGCAAGATTCAAGGCTCCCCACAACAGTGAGGAAAACCCAGCATCGCCAATCACCTCTCATACAAACCCTTCCCTTACCATGCTTCACTCTGTACATCTGCTAAAGTTCTGCAAAGGAAAATTTTGAATAAAAAGTGCCCTTGCTGACAAGGAAACAGAGATTGCATGTTACCTCATTGACCCAGCATGATTCAAAGCCACCATATGCTCTTTCTTCTCCATCCCAGAGAATCACAACTCCCAGAGAGCTCCACCACCCTAACAGCACATGTGGGCGAAAAAAGCTGCTTGCTGCAAAACACACCCCTCCTTCAGCATCCTTCATCCAGTTGTTCCCAAGGTGAAAAGTGAAGTCCTGGAGTCACAAAGGGCAGTCAAAATCAATAGACATCTGATGACCTCAATAGATCTCAGTCATAACCACATCCCTCATAGAGCTTGGGCTGAGTGCATGGGTCCAGTTTTCCAAATATCACATGGGCTGATGGGCACCTTGCAGATGAGTAAACATGGGCATACAGGATAATAAAGCATCAGCTCCATCGTTGTGCGATACACTATATCATGTCCCTATCTGGAGGAGGTGTCCTTGGGCCAGCCAGGCCTGCTCAGAGGTTTGCTGTATAAAAAGGCTATGTTGGCACTGGGCAGCTGCTGGAGAGCTTGGCAGTGTAGGCTGGAGGAAGAGATGCCTGGTTGCACCTCTCATGCTTCAGTGCTGAACCACCATCTCTCTTCTCACAGGAGAAGTCTGGAGCAGCAGCAATCTGAGGGAAAGCATGTCCTTGGAAAACAGGGCCTTTCTCATACCCTGGTAAAAGGAATGAAATCTCTGCAGTGTTGGCATCAGCAAAATTGCCTTTCATGCTCAGCCCTACTCATGATTAGGACTGTATGCAGAAAGTAGAGAGACATGCTTATGGTTAAACACCATTTCCTCTGTTGGTTAAACACTACCTGCTTCTCTCTCTGCATTAGGTACAACTTCTCCAAAGTCTCAGGGTCCAATAATAACCCTAAAGAGAAACATTTTCCTTTGTGCAGTGCTGAGCTCTGGAGGGAAACAATTTGCAGTTTAAATTCTTTCAACAGCTTTGACGAAGCGGCAGTGCAGTAATTACACACTGTCCTGTTCCCCGTGGTCCCTTCCTGAGCAGCCAAATATTGCACCAAGGCTTGAATCAGACCCAATGCACCAAGACCAGTCATTTCTCACAGGGCAGAAAGTTCAGAATTTGGTCCATGGGCACGCACTGACAGCTCAATCGGTCACTGGGCTCCTGCCACCGACAGTCACGTGTACGTGGGCAGATGGATTCAATGGTCCTATTTAAATCTGCTCCCGGAGCCCTCGGGCCCTACATGTGTCACCGTGTTAGATGCCATTGATGCCGAGGCAGCTTCTTTGCAGGACATCAAAGCATAATGGAGCAAACCCCTCAAGTGTGAAGGGAAAGCCGGCCTCTTGCACCAAGGAATCCCCTCTATTCAGCCCAGAAGTTTGTGTTTGGAGTTGAACCAGACAGACCTCAATGCAGCCAAACCCTACAGACACAGGAGTGAAACAACAATGACGACCAGTCAGGACAAGCAACTGTCACCCAGCCCCAGGAGATGTGGGGAGAGAAGGATTTGAGGGTTGGCAGTAGGAGATGGTTTGCCTCCCTGTAAAGCACATAAAGAGGAAGGAACCCAAGCAGACTCCTGCAGGATGGGTGAAATCAGATTGTGCCATCCCCAGTGTTGGGACAAGATGTTGGGAAATTCCAGTCTCCTTGCTTCACTAGCCAAAATAAAGGCTTCACCTACTCAAGGAAGCTCTGCCAACTGCCCTGGCACAGCCAAGGCTGCTGAGAGCACAAAACATCCAGCACTGCACAATTTCTGATCCCCAAACCAACCCTGGACATAGCCTTATGCCAAAGCCCAGAAGTGTGTAGATCCATTGCTATTTTGTTTGAAGACCACCTTCCCTTACAGCAGATCTTGGCAATGAGATCCAAACCAGTCTGTTTGCTATAGGATGATATAATCCTCACTGCTCTGTAAGGTCCAGTTTCTCCTTCCCACCCTGGGACTCCGAGCCAGGAGCACTGCTGTATCCATCATGTTTTCACCAGTAGCATCCCTTCCCCAGGATAGTGGCACATGAGTGATGCTTAGGAAGAAGCTCACCCTCCCTCAGCCTCAAAGCATACACTGTGCTGCAAAGGAAATATATGCAGTTATTTGGCTGTGACAGGAGGCTTTGACAAGATGTCACTCAGCTGAGACAGACAGATTTTCTGCTTGAGAGTGGGATATCTTCTCCTCCACTGGGGCACAGACAGTGATAAAGCAGTTGGTGGCTTCTCCTATTCTCCAGCCTTTTTGCTGAAAAGGCTTTCCATGCAGTAACAGGCCTTTCTCCACCTGTGAGAAGCTCCCTGTAGAGATGGAGATGGTCCAGTGATTTGGCACTGGCTGGCAGGAGAGATGCAAGCAAGATAAACAGATGCCATCACACTGGAACAACGTCGTGTTGGATGAGGCTCTTTCCCCATGCTCCCTGCCCTGCTGCACTGCCCTGCACGTGCCACATTTCCATGTACAAAGTTGTGTTTTTCCAGAGGCCAGACTCAGCAGGTGGAGGTTGCAGGATGGGCTGAGGGAGCAAGTTTCCACACATCTTACATGGGGCTGAGCAGGAGGGAGTCAAAGGATGGGAAGAGGCGGGAACAGCTGATTGCAGCTATGCCCTGACCAGTGCCAGCTACCACAGCTGCAGAAGGATGCAGAAATCTCCCCGAGCCCCCAGGTATGTGGAACATCCTGGGCTGATGCCATGGGAACCTACACTGACTCAAAGGAGAGCTCTGCACCAGGTAAAAAACATTGTGGGAAGTCTCACCCTGCTTCAGTTTCTTCTCCTCATTCAGCTGCAGACCCCTAAACTGACACTAGTCTGACAATCCTTTTTTCCAAGGCATATCTGCCTTTCTTTTCTCTCTGTTCAATCTGTAGCTTAGCTTTCCCTCCGGAGGAATCATCTAAAGGATCTCTTATACTTTTTGCTGCTCAATTTTTGCAGCAGTTGGGGCATAAACTGTTTGAAATACTCTGAAGGATTGTCTTTGTTTCCCCCAAAACGTGCTATTTTGTTCACAAACACTCTGAGGAGCTCCGCAGTTTCTTTTCCTACCACTCTCTTTTCATCATTTTAACACAAAAGCTAAAGCTTTTGAAATCCCCGTTTCATGTTGGTACATTAGATATCTGAATTCCTCCCACATTTGAAGCCTGAGTCTGAACATGAACTTACCCCAAAAATCTCAAGTTTGCAATTTAAGCAATTTCCTTTGATGCATTATTTAAACATACATTTTAATTATTAATTGAGACAACTTAGTGCTATCATTTAATACCCAAACCCTGCACTTGGCCAGATCCTCACCTGCTGCAAATCCACCCTACTTCCGTTCCAGCGCCCTAGCCTTCCTCCCCCTCTGCCCTCCACTCCTACCAAAGCACTTCATTAAATTATTTCAACGAACTCCTCTAATTTCAGTTCAAAGATTTCAGCTAATGAAGTATTTAAGCATTTTTGTACCCCAAATTAATCAATTTACAAAACACTTGGAGAAAACAAAATTATAATTTTGTGCAAAATCATGCTCTGCACTTCATCATTGGAGGGAAAATTCTGCCACTGTTGTCCAATCTAAGGAGAAAACCATCACCTATTACTCTCCTGTATGACAAGTAGGAGATCTCCTCTGCAGATGTTTTACTCTCTTTGCCCCCATATCTCGTAACCCTTTTAGCTGCAGCCACAGTTCCCTCAGGAAGGTACATGTAGGTTTCCTGCTCCTATCTCAGGTGGGTCCATCCCTTCTTGGTGCAACACTGCTGGGACCAGAGCCAGCACTTGGAGCAGAGCTGAACCTCACCCATGGCTTCTGCAGTGCAGGCAAGACCTAGTTTCTTGCTCCCCTCCTGCCTCACTGGGACTAGAAATTGCTCCTCCTCAAATAGTATTTCAACAAGGTCCATGCATTTCCTCCAAAGTCTGGGTTTAACAGATCAGTGGGAAGGGTGTTAGGAATAGGACTGTGGCATGAGGACAGCAGGAGAGGGGAGCAGCCCTGGAAAAACTGCAGATGTCAGGGTGCACGTAGGCACTTGCCCCATTCTGTGTGTCTCTCTCTTGGGATGGTACCCTTGGTGTCCCTTCAACAGCAGCTGGGGATTTTGACTGCTCAAATCCAGGCTTTGTCCTGAATTCGAGGAACTGAGCAGAGGTCTCAGGGTGTTGAATGAAATGCAGTGAAATCAGGCTGCTGTACCCAGGCAGGTCAGAAGATGACTTTGCCAGCAGAAGGTGTCCAGTGGCACAGTTACCTTTGCTCAGTGCTATCTCCTACACGTCTCCACAGCAGCCCTCAGAGGGGAAAATGAGAAAAACACATGATCAGCATCCACCCAGCAACAACCCTCTCCACCCTGGCCCCAGAGCCAACCCCCATTTATCTCAGCACAGAAGCTGGAGCCTGGACCAGCCATGCCCATCCCACAAGAACCAGATTCACGTGCACCCCTGCATAACAAAGATCTCTGCTGTCCTCGCTGGGGATTGGTAAAGATGCCAAATGTGCCCAGTAAGCAGCTCCCTGGCATTTCCTAGGGTGCCCATATTACTCTGCCCTGCTGATGCTCCAATAGTCAGGAGGGACTGCTGCCCACACCATTGGAAGCACAGGGGCTGTGGGAACAACAGGCTTTGCTGCTGTCAGATATCCCCAGAGGAGCCAGCAGGTTGATTCATTACTGCTGTGCTTTGGGTCGAAGAAATATGCTCCCCAAACCATAATTAACTGTCATACACAAAAAAATATAATAATAAACTATTTCAAACCAAAGCAGGTCGGCCACCCCGATGGGATACACTTTGTGCAATTACTCAGAGCAGCGCGAGGGCTGCATCTCACGGGCCAGTGACTCTCACCATGTTCACTGGCACCAAATTCATCCACCCCAAATCTTCTGCCTTTTCTTTTAGCTCCCTGGAGTGCCAACTGCAAGGAGATCTACAGGATGCAGGAGGCTGTGTTTTCTCTGTGCAATGGAATAACCCCCCCATCCAAAGGAGCACTCCCTTTCTGGCTCAGTAGCGTTGTAAGGAGCGTTGCTATTATTGCTGCCTCTTCATCTGCCCTTGGCCCCCCGTCAGCCACCCGTGGCTGGTGCTGGCCAGGTATGATTTGCTCACCCTACACACACACACACCAGAAGTTAAGGCAATTGCAGCAAAGATTTTCCCTCCTGCAAAAGGATTTTGGGAAGTCCACGGCACCTAAGAAACCAGTAAATTAGCTGCACACAGTAAAACTGAATTTGGTTTCCTCTCCACAAAACCATGAAGATATTTATATATAATTTATCTTTCTAAGTTGTCATGTGGCAAAAGACCTCTCGCTGTGAGGCAAGCTTCTCTTCCTACTTAGAGAGAATTACGTGATTAAATAGAGACCTGAAAAGTTGTGAACAAGCATTGAAGAAGAAAAGGTTTCCTCTTAAAGCCTTAATGAAGTGGGTTCATTCCTCCTCCAACATCAACTTAGCCTTGTGTAGTTTGTTTTCACTCTGGTTAATCACTGACCAAAGCTGTAGTGCGGACCACCAGTTCCCAATAACCCATAAAAGGCAGATCAGAGCTATTGTTCTTTTCTGTAGGGCTTAGCAGACAACAGCTGAATAAACCTGTTCAAAGTCAGAACAGTCAAGGAGGAACAGAAGCCCAGCCATCAGCTGCGGGGAATCCTGAAAAGGAAATTCATTTATCATGACATAATTGATGGCGAGCACGCAAATGCACTACGCGGACATGATGCAACCTTGGGTAATTAAATACGGAGCTATTAATGGGTCCCAGTTAGAGAAAGAAACGTTCCAAAGGGGGAATTTTTGCCTGCTCACTGCCTGTGCGTGCTCCTGGCATCCCACGACTGAGATTTTGTGAAAAATCCTTCCCTGGAGGAGAAAAGAGGAAAAGGAGAAATCCATGCAACTGGTTCTTTGGAAATTATACACTGTTGGAGTTGAGAGACATGCAGGAAGGACTGGAATTTGCTGGGATGAGACTTAAGGTGGCCGCTCATTATTGAGGCTTCAGGAAAGTACGAATGAAACCTTGGGCAGGAGGCACATTTTGTCTTATTTTCCATTTGGATTCTCAGCACTCGCAAACAGGCACGTAGGGTGCTTTGCCAGAGGTGTCTCTACTGCCACAGAAACCCAGCCCTCCTCTACCACCATCTAGCCGAGGGGAAAGGTTTGCCAGGAAGATAACTATCTTTTGAAATAAAGAATCATCAAGTAAAGCATCAAGATGGTGATTTTGCTTCAGATTTGCTACTGCCCCTTCCCGAAATGGCAGAGTGAGAGCCCCACTAGAGGCTACGCAGCCCACCCCCAAGTTAATAGCAGTGAACCCATCAGCTCTTTCAGCTCCAAGATGCTTCTCACTGAGCTGCTTGCCGAGCAGGGGTCAGGCAAGAAAACAAGACTACAGCGACAAATTTAAAGAAGGGCAAATAAAGCCCCACAACAAGCCCTGAGCAGCCACGTTGGTGATGATGTTACAAGGACAAACATGTCCTCTTCAACCCATGGAGCAAGGTCTAGCTCAGCCACTTCTTCCCTTCCTAAAAATCCTTGAAGCCACTTGAAAGTGGCTCACCCCCTGCATCCCTGCCCCAGCACCTGCTCCCAAGGTGAGCTCTCATGCTCTTATGGTGGGACGGGAGTTTTCTCATCCCTGTGCCCAAGAAGGGACCTTCTCCATTATATTCTCCCAGCTGGTCTTAGTGTCCATGCTCACACCAGGCTTCCTCCATCTGCTGCAGCAGCTCCTTTTCCCTGCTGGATGTCATTTCTATTCTCCACACTGCTGACAGCCAGCCCTGCCCAAGCACAGTCGTCTGGTGAGCCTGACACGGGACATGCCTTCACCACCACCTTCCCCGTGCAGCTCAATATCCACCACTTGTGTGCTCCACACCTTGTGTATCAGCCAAGGCAGACTCATTTCCAGCATCACAGAGAGGCATCCAAAAATAATTAGCAGGACCCATCCCAGCGAGGCTCGAATGCTGGGATCTGCTCTTCCCAAAGGATGATACACTGAGGTTAAGGGGAGATTTATGACACACAAACTTGTCGTTGCAGTGAAAATAGTAGCTCCAAGGGGAAAAACAAGCAGCAGCAGGGCTGGATGAAACTCCCAAGGAGTCGCCGTGGGAGTGGCACAGGGACTGCATTTTCGAGGTCCCTTGGGAGAGACACAGCACTGCTTTGATCTTGGTAGAGGAAGGACTAAGTGGAAAGGTTTGGGGAAAACCAGGAGGAGTCAAAGCAGGTTTTGTCTCCTTTTCTTCCCTGAGTTAAAGCAAAACAAAACAATGAGATGTGTTGGTAAAAATAAAGATTAAAGAATAATAAGCAGAGGCTGATGAAGAGCAACAAAGTCTTGGCTGAAACGAGGATTTGTTGTCGCTGCTGGGAGCAGGAAGGGAGGGAGGAGTGGGGGCGGGGAAGAGCTGCAAATTGGTAAGAGCAACACAAACTTTAAGTTTTAGACATCATCTTCTATTTTTTAGCAGTTTATTCCTCTCACCTGCGTGCTCCATGGGGAAACACTGATTGCTTTAATTCTAACATTTGGAGTGGAATCCATTCACGAAACTTTCTGGCTGTGTGATTCAAACGAGCCTTCTCTTTCCTCTTTTTGTTCTCACAAGAAAATCAATTCACTTGAAGAGCCTCTTAATCCCATTTTTGCAATCAACAATTGCCACTTGTATATCGCTCTAATAGATTAAGAAGTGGGATGATGCGGTTGTCTGGTCTAATTCAACCCTATTCAGGTAACTGCAGCCCGAGGCACTTTGTAGTGCCAAGTGTAGAGCTCTACAGGAAGACTTTTGCTATCATAATTTCCTGTGGAGCTATGCACTGCCCCCACTGAGTAGCCTGAATTACTTTGAATTAGGCCCGACAACCACAGAGAGCAGAAATCCAACAAGCAACAATAACCAAGTCTTTGAGCATGACTTGCATGGGTTATTTTTTTTTCCCTTTGCATTCGAACAGAAAGAAGGAATTTCAAAACGCGCATCTATTTAAATGACAGCAACCTGCCATAAATCAAGTGGGAAACAAAAGGGGAAAACAGTTTAAGTGAGAGAGAAGTTGAAGTGGAGGAAAAATTAATCAAAACAGTTTTCAAAAAAAACTTCATCGTAAGAGCCTGTGAAAAAAAAAATTTCGGGCCTAGAGCATCTCCATGGCAACAGAGAACAAGCACATGTTGGATACCAAAATCATAAAAGGTTTGTTTTGTAGGGATGAAACAGAAACAGATGGATCCGTGCTTAGTTTTAGTTTAATTTGTTAAAACGTTTCAGGCAATTTATCAGCCAATATTGCCCAACTATTAAAGATTTATCTAAAAAAACCCATAAAACCTGCACAAGCTTTACTGACCATTCTACAACACACGTCCCAAAAAAGCTGAGAAGCGCCAGAGTGAATTTAAAGCCATAAATATATGGCTTAAAACACAAATCTGACTTGAAAATCAAGCCGATATTGCACCAGGTAAACCAGCCTAATGTTGCTTTTCAAATGTGCGCTTCAATCATAAAACCATCTCTACAAAGGAACAATTCTTCATGTGGGGAAAAAAAAACAACCCAGCATATGTTAAATCGTTGTCTGGTTCCAGAGAATGAATAAATTGGACAACACCGTTAAAAATGCAGCATATCAAGGGGTACAAGTTAAAAATGTTCTGGGTAGCAAAACTCTGATCTCAGAGGGGTGAAAAGAGGTTTCTTTCCTTTTGCTTTTTTTCCAGCCTCTGCTTTTTTTTCATTTGTCATCATCCCTTAATTATCTACCAACATGGCAAAAAATGAATTAAATCTAAATAAATATCGAAGGTTTCTCTTCTTAAGAGTTTCAATCGCTATTCCTACTCTTTTACCTTTCTGTGTTCAGAAAATAAAGAGAACAAAGCGGGAGCCCTACTGGTTCAAAACTAGCAGAACAGACAAACAACAGAGCACAACTGTTCCCTCATGCATGCCTGGGATTAGGATAAAAGCAGAAAAGACTTCTGAGAAAAAGAAAACAACAAAAGAAACAGGAGTGCTGACAAAACTTTTTTTCTTTCTATTGAGGCAAAAGAGAGAGAAAAAGGAGCCCTGCTAATAAAAAAAAAAAAAGAAAGAAAGGAGGGGAAAAAAAGAAAGGAGAAAGAAAGAAGAAAGAAGAAAGATTAACAAACAGAAGTAAAGGATTTCACCTCCTGCTTTACTTTTTACTTTTAGCCCAATCTGATCGAGGAAACAAGGTGCAGGAGGAGAGTGAATCCTAACCCAGGGCACCCTGAAGAAGACTGTGATGCGCTGTCGGGTCATCGGCTCCGTCTCGGCTCTCTGGCTCGTGGGCGCAGCACGATGTCATCCAGGCTCTGCCTAACCTCCCCCCGCTGGGGAGCAGCTCAGCTCCATCCTAGGGTGCTCTCATACCCCAAACTCTCCAACTTTTAAAATAATTATTAGATTAAAAAAAAAAAAAACCAAACAACAAAACACCCACAAAAGTATAGTCCCAGAGGCCAAAACAGCTAACGGGGCAAG
Organism: Dromococcyx pavoninus; assembly: GCA_033558185.1. Classification (NCBI taxonomy): domain Eukaryota; kingdom Metazoa; phylum Chordata; class Aves; order Cuculiformes; family Neomorphidae; genus Dromococcyx; species Dromococcyx pavoninus. The sequence continues at coordinate 829,285 of JAUMJL010000111.1, forward strand.
AATATAAGATCTTATGAAACATAAACTTCAATCAAACAAGTCAGTATCAGTCATCCAGCACTGCAGTTGGAAGTCAACACAGCTTCACCAGGAGCTGCAACTCACCCAAGACAGCCCAGACTGGGTCACACAACACATTCGCATTGGGCCAAGAAAAAAACAAAGAGATTTCTCAAGAGTTTTTTGGATTTCAGTAAAATCATACAATCATAGAATGGTTTGGGTTGGAAGGGAGCTTCAAGATCATCTAGTTCCAACCCCCTGCCATGCCCCCAGTTCACTCACTGTGGGCCCAAAGTCTTCCTGGTGCCTCAGAGGCATCTCAGATGCCCACAGGGCAGCTTGGTCCAGCACCAGCTTCCACACAAGAGGGCTTGATACGTTAGGGCTGCAAATGCCAGCTTGTAAGGGGCTTACCTTGGTCTCAAATTCTCAAAAATCACTCCAGATCTTGCAAGTGGCAACTTACTGGCAGTTCCATGACTTGGCTACATGCCTCGAGCTGATACCCTTGTTTATGAAACTGCAGTTTCCTTTGCGATATAACCAGATACACACATCTGTATCATCTACTGATTTGTGAGCAACAATGAGGAGATCAGCAGCCTTTGAACTGCCAAACGTGCAGGGGAAAAAGCAAAGGCTGCCCTCCCCCATGCACCCGCCCTATAGTGGCCCCGGGAAGGGATGCTGCCACCTCCCTGGGAAAGGGACCAAGGCCTGCCCAAAACAGATGGCAAACGTGGAGCAGGAGGACCTTGAGCCCTGCCAGCTCCCCCACAGCCCCGAACTTCTCTCAGGATGGGAAAGGCTGCAGTAAGATCGTGTGCTCAGCACAGCACTTAGGGACACTGTGAGTGGGATGCAGCAATGCCCAGGTGGAGGTAGGCAGTGGGATTTCTGCTTTTGGCCAATGACAGAGTCCTCTGCACACAAAGAGGGAGACAAGTATTTTGGGGTCTAAATCACCTCTTTGAGGTTGAGGGGAGGGAAAAACAAAGTGAGCAAACAAAGAGTGAATTGAGGCTACAGAGAAGCTGCTCTGAGCCACTGCACAGGCAGGGTGTTGGTTGCCTTGTCCCTGCTCAAAACCATCTCTCTCACACCAACAGAAAAGAAGCCGATGCTGTCCAAGTCAAAATTGAGCTCTTGAAGATGGCAGTTTTGCTCTGAGATCTCCCAGTGCAAAGGCTCTGGTGGGTACATCACTTGGGACAAGCCAGTGCTCATGGCCCTTGGGGGGTCAGCACAAAGCAGGCACACAGAGCCAACAATACCACCACAGCCTCGGCAAAGTTTCACCATCAGGGCTGGTCACACATCGGACAAGATCTGACTGCAGCTCCCAGTGCAGACCCCGCTTTGCTTCAAGGACCTGCACATTCCCAAAATGCAGATGCTCGAGGAGAGGCCACTTGGACCAGCATACCCTATAAATCTACAGGATCCAAATCCCAGGGTGCGCGATGGAGCTGCTGGGTTACAAATAGACTTTTGGGGAGCAAGGATTTGCTGCTTCCCTCCCCCTCGTATACACAAAGCAAAGTCTTACATGAGATGTTCAACCATGAGGTCACATCCATTGGCACAACACAGGGATGCAGTAAGGAAATAAAGGCTTTGGAGGTGAACACATCTTCAAATGTAAATTGGCACCATAAAAGGCTTAACCTGAGTCCTTTTTCCTGAAGCACAGCGGGCCTGCTTTGCCCTCTGTGACCATTTACACCAAACATTGTCCCCTACCTGTGTTACAGCAGCTGAGTACCCAGTACCAGAAATTCAGCCCAAAACCACTACACTGATGTTTCAAACATTAGCAGCATGAGATCATGACCATGCAGAAGAAAGCATCAAAGCCTGGCACCCTCTCTCGACCCCCTCCAGAAGGCCTGGGCTTGGAGGGGGGGAACTTGTCCCAGATTAGCCCAGCTGGCCACTAGTTGTCACTGTTGCACCATTAAAATTGAGCTATGTCCAGTTGATCCCAGTTGTATGTAAAATAATCTTTAATGGCAAGAGCTCAAAAATATTCCTGAGAATATAGTGAAATTTACACTCTGTGGTTGCAACCCTGAATCAAGAGTCTGTGTCTTGAAACGATCCTGAAATACAACATCAGAGACACCAGTGGGCACAGCCTCCATCGCAGGGTTCATCCCTCACCGTGGCTGCCTGGCTCCAAAGGTTTCTCCTAACACAAGAAAGTCTCACGTGCATGATGACAACAGTAAGCTCTACAGAAGTCCCCCAGAACTACCACCTAAATTTTGCTACCCCATCCACATAGGCTCCTCTCCCCACCGTGTTCAACTCCAACACTGTAAAGAACACTTTCCTTTCTGCACCTGCTGCTGCATCTTCTCTCCTCTCACCTTGCTTTGACCCCAACTCATGCAACAACAATCTCTCATCCAGAATAATCCCTTCAAAACCACAAAGGCTGAAACACCAATCCCAAAACCATCCGTAAGCATCAAATCCAACCCATTCAGCTGCACATAACCCACTGCTACCTGTAGCACCTGTGCTCATGGTTTCTCACCAGCTTTCTTTATCTTCTGAATTTTCTACATCCCCTCTCCTGTCTGCATCTTTCTGGTTGGGAATTTATATCTGCAGTTCCTTCACCAAGGTGGGAGCTGTCAGAGGGCCAACATACTTGTGGGCTGTACTAAGATATGGTTGGGTTTTAAGGAAGAGGGGAAGAGTGGAACAACCCTCAGGGACTTAAAACAAAATGAAAATAATTGCTTGCAGTTACCTTTTATAGTCTGGTCCCTTGGAAGGCCTCAGGCTCAGCTCTCAGAAGAGGTGCTGCATCACATCCCACATAGGGAAATAGTTATGTCCATATCATTTCCACCAGAATATTAACACTTAGCAGATACCTATGTAGCAAAATTCAAAGGTGATGATAATGGTTAAGACTCACTATTCCTTCTGCATGGTCTAAAACCTCAGTCTCTTTAGAAATGCTGGCAATTCCTATTCCAATGCCAGGTTATTTGATGGTGGTGAAACTCTGAACAGGTTGTCCAGAGAGGTGGTAGATGCCTCATCCCTGTAAACATTCAAGGTCAGGTTGGATGAAGCTCTGAGCAAAATGATGAAGTTGATGTCCCTGCTTACTCCAGGGGGGATGAACTTCATGGCCTTTAGAGGTCCCTTGCAACCCAAACTATTCTATGATTATGCTCTATAATACTGTACTGATATGCACTGAACACAGGCATGTGTTTACCTTTTCAAATTCTCCCTATGCACTCTTTCTTATGTTCATACCAGATTCCTAAGAGACTCTAGGGGACTCAAGCAGTACCAGCTATCCAGTTGTAATAATGATAATAATAAAAATCAGCTTTCAAAATGAGGTTTCGGTGATTTTTATAGAAGTTATCTTTTCTTGCAATGTTCTGCTTTGCTGAACTACTCACCCTACAAACAGCTTTCAAAAAGCAGGTGGGAGAACTGGAGCGATCCAACTGAAAGTAAATACAGGAAGTAATGACTGAGACTCTCCCTCATTACAATTGGTCCATATAAAAAATAGGGAACAAAAAGGATTTTAAAAAAAATTATATCAGACGTTAATCACACTGACTGTGAGATATTTGGTCTTTTAAATGTCTGGGATTCAGTCTGTCAGATCATTAATACACCCATATTTGCAGCCCTCTCAACTGCTGAAGATGCTCCAGGTTTCACTGCTGGTGAGGCTGAGGTTGCAGAGCGCGATGTTGGTGAGAGCACTTCCCATAAAACGCACCCCATGGGGCACATCACCCTGGGACTGGGACCACTGCCTGGTGCTCCCCTGATCAAAAATGCCATATGATGAAGAGGGGTGTACAAAGCTGTACAAAGCAATAATGGTAAAAAAGAGGATGAGATAGAAGCCAGACTGGAAAGAGGAGGAGATAAGGTACCACAGCAAAGGCTGTGTACAGACGTTTATGTCCTATTAGGCAATAACATGCCTGAAGAAAATGTACTGATGCCACGATGCTGGCAATCATTAGTGTGTCATTAAAACATACTTATTCATCAAAAGCACAAGGCTGTGTCCAGCTGCAACAGAGGCTCAGTTTTCTTTGGTGGTCAGCGTACTTGAGCACCTGCTGAACTGCTTTGCTATGTGTGGATTGCTGCAGGGAAAGGCCTCTGTCAGCATCCAAGCAGGATGAAATCCTGCAAACTTATTTCATACCTCAGGGAAATTTTGCACAATGGTAAATCCTCCTTTTTGCCTGGGTTTCCCAAGAAACCAAATCATCTCAGTGATGCATCTCTTGGCTTTTTAATCCAGTATTCAAATCACATGCACATAAAATCATGTATAACTATCATGATTAATAATGTAATCAAGTCTCATTTGGGCAAGATATCATCTTGCTTGTACTAATATTTGATTTCTATTACAAATTCTTCACACTGCTAAAACCTTCCCCTCTGGACTAGTCCATAACATTTGCTGTTGAGGATATATATAGGGATGGAGAAGAGGATGAAAAGTGCCAAACCCCCACACAGAGGCAAATCTCAGATAATTATTCAATGCATTTACATAGAGATAGTTCCAGTTTTACAACAGGCTACAACACTGGACTATATGCAGAATTAATTTGACATGATGAAGATAATTTTCTGGGCTTATATTTCACATACCTCTTTTACAGGCAGATGTCAAGGACCAGAAAGACTTCCAGATGACAGCATCACTGCTTGGCTGGCAGCTCATTAGCAGCCGAGCACTTGTTTCGGCAATGCTGATGCAGCTACAAGTGTTGCATAAACTCCTGTTAGGTGATCTGGGCTTGATGCCACACGTTTCTTTCACAGCAGTTGTGGGTTCTGGGCAAACAAATTTTATTCCTTTCATGTTCAAATATGAAACACTTTCATGCCACATAAAATTATGTTAAAACACCCAAACTTACACACTGAAGTTTATTTTCACCAGAGAGGCATCAGACATGTGTAGATAAAAATGGAAGGATATTTGAGTTGTATATTATAAGTGTTCATTGAAGTCAAACAGAGTGGCTTTCACTGACTTCAGCAGACACTGGATGAGATCTTTGAAGATCAAAGGGTGCAATTATATCTTACTTGCTGCTGTGAATCTGAGTCTTAAGCAAATTATTCTGTTGGTCTCTTTTTTTTTCCTGATAATGTCTTGTTCTGAAAAAGAAAGGACAGCTTTGGGATTGGAAACAGCAAAAAGCCCCCCAAAAAGAGAGTTGCTATGCCCCCCAAAAGACATCTGAGATACCTGCCAGGCTTCTTTAGGGTGAGAAAACTTATCTTTAGAGCCATATTGCAGCTGAAAAGCCCCAGGAAAAATGAGTTTTGCATGCAATCAAGCCCAGTGCCTCTCCACCAGCAGGGACTTGTGCAGTAAGTGGCACTCCTGGCACTCAGGCAGCCTGGGGCCATCACAGCCACCAGCCACAGGCTGCCCACAAGGTGCCACAGTGAAGAGTGGAGGTGCAGCAGCACCCATCATCCTCACATCAAAAAGGGGGTGCTCTATTTCAAAAATGAGGGCGTAATCAGAGGAAGGGGGCACTTGCCATGGAATGGGGCAGGTTACAATTAAGAGTAGCTGATTTTCCAGAGGACTGGAAGCACTGAGTGACATCAATGAACTGAATTACACCAGTGTCAAACTGAGTCCCAAATAATCCTCTGTACTTGCAGCCCACCAGCAGGCAGGGTGGGCCCTTGGTTTCTGCTCATTACCTGAATTACGCACTCATTACACTTACATGAAGGGAGACTGCCAGTACACAATTATTTAGTTCATCAACTAATCCTTTCCCATCCAAGTTTCCACTTGGCTTCATTTATTGAGCAATTTTCAGATGAATCTTATACACAGCTGAGCATTTCTCCTCTCAAGGACACTGGTCAGCACTGGCCTAAAAGCTCATTTCCCCAGTAGCAGGTTGTCTCGTATAGAATGGCTACAGGCTGGGGACCTGGCAGTTCATAGATGCTCTGCAAAATGTAATTACAGAGCTGAGGTGTGTGGGCATGGCAAGGCATGGGGAAGGTGGGGACTCATGCGAGTACCTGGTTTGGTACAGGGCTGTGTATCTGCTGTGATCCAACAGAAAAAACAAAAACAAAAAAAAGGTTCATGCTCTCCAGAGTTTGGATGGCTCCAGGTCTTGGCCAGTTGCTGCCTCCAATTTCCACATGACCATATGACCCTCTCCGGGTGGTTGTTTGGTGCAGCCTCACAGAAATCCTTGCAATCAAAGGTCTGAACCAAGCCAGTTTGCAGGGGATACAGGCTAAGGCCATTTTAAAACTGGTCACAGCAGTATTAGTCTGAACTTTGGCAAGCTTGAGAAAATCTAGTGTCTGGATGTTCAGCTAAAATTTAGCTGAGCTTCCTGCACTTCATCTTCTCCTCCTCACCTGCTTCCTCCCATCCCAGCCTCATCTCCTCTCCTACCCCCGGAGCCCAGGTGCCCACCCTTGCCATCAGCCACGTATTTCCCAGGGATGCAGCCAGCAGCTGGATCCCCGGATCCCAGCAGGGTTGGGGCAGAGGCACTCAAGAGTTTCACCACCCTCCAGAGCCGCGCTGGGTTTGTTTTAACTCAGACGACACTGTCACCAGCAGAGCTAAGCAAGAACTGCAGCTTCAGCAGCAGCAACCCCTGCGGTGTGCTGAGAAAAAGCCGGAGGCTTTAAGGAGCTTTCAGTGCTCAAACAGAAACCTTACCTACCCTAGAGAAGCAAGAGCTGTGCACGGGAACTCTCCCCTGCTGTGTCCAGCTCGGGGACCCAGTGCCACCTCCCCACCAAGCACCCTGCAAGCTGGAGCCTCTGTGCAATCATCCCAGCCGCGGGGCAGGAGCAACCAGAAACCCCACCTTGTGTGAAGATGGATGACAGAAACGCTATATTGCAGTAAACCAATATTTTCTCCAAAAAAAACCCAAGGACTGCTATCAGACAATCCCAGCAACCAGCTCTCACTGCTGCTGGCCCTCATCTTACAAAGAACCACTCCCCAGTATGGCTGGTGATGAGCAAGTGCAAGTCATTGACAAACAGATGGAATTATGTAGGATTGATTAATTAACGTCTGTAAAGGAGTTTGAAGGTGATGAGGATTTGTAGCTGCTATGTGTTGAACTCCAGTGCACCTTCAAGATCACTACGTGGAAAGCTACCACAGCATCCCCTTTCCCTCTTACAGGCAGGGCATTCAGATACAAGCCGTGCCGGAGCTGGGAGGGCTCCAGGGGCACAGTGCCACCCCTGGGCACGAACCCTTGCCCAGGCACCCCCACAGCTGTTTAAAGCAGAACAGAGCCCCGAAGGTGCCGATTTGATTCCCCATGATGCTCATTCATCCCCATGTGCCCACTTCACTCCTGAGCCCGTGAGTCGCCGGCGCCCCAGCTGACAGCAGACAAAATGAAGTTTGCATTTATAAAGCACTCTCCATCCACCAGAATCTCAACGCTTTAAATCCAAAACCAAACAACAAATGAACAGTAGAGATGAAAAAACACTTGTGAAAAGTGCTGCCACCCTTCACAGCCCCCCCTCCACAGCCCCCCCTCCCCATTCCTTGCCTTTGCTTTCCCATACAGCCTCACCTTCCACCTGCAGCTGGAAAGGCTTACACTTAAAATGCGGCCCGTATTGAAATAAAGCCCCACATCTCTCCCTGTACTAGTAATTAAACTCTGCAACTATCAAACCTTCTGGGCGGAATGGACAAAAATGTTCCTCTAATCAAGGAAATACAGTAAATTATTTCAATGGTGCAGCACCGGTTGCAGTGGAAACCCACTCCCCAAACTCAGAAAGCTACAGGGCCTGTTTGACAGCAGGATTTTAAACAGATAACATGGCAAAGATTAGTATAATTAGCCCCAAAGTAGAGAGTTCCCATTTAAGTGTGTTTTACTGCCTTGTGTCTGAGCACTTTTCTAGACCGAGTTCGAACCTCTCCTTTTCCCCGGCGGGAACGCCCCAGTTTGTGTGTATTCATTAAAATCCTGTCCTAATTGCTCCCTCATCAGCTATGAATCTTAAGAAGCTTAACTGCTAAGTGCTTAAATTGTGTTTACTGACAGAAAATAGAATATTCACTAATGACTACATGGTGATGACTCAGGATTATTGCTGGGGCCTCACACCTAAGGCTTTGGAGATGAGGCAGTAACTCTTGCACTGGGATTTTGTCCTTAAAGATGAAAGACGGGGTTTGTCTTGACTGTACAGCACAAAACACAATCCTGCAGTGCTACTGGGGTCTCCTCCAGCTGGGGGAGGTTGGAAAGGCAGCCTGCAACCCTAAAAGCATCTTCCCAAGGCATCTACCTGCCCTGCAAGGAGAGAGTTGCCAGCAGCTCAACACAGGCTACTCCCAGTTTGACACGGCCCCTCTCATTTCTGGTGATGATCACATAAATGAGCTCAGGGGTTTTTTTTAAGATTTAACCCAATAGAAACTCACTGCCAAGCACAAATATTAACCTCATTTTTTTAAAACTCCTCTCCCCTGGCTTTTGCTCAGCAGTGGCTTCTGTGGGGCAGCCCTGCGTCGAGTAGTTGATGTATTTATGAAGTCCTAACTTTCAAAAATATTGCCAGCAGCAGGCCATAATTCTCTGCCATGTGACCTATGGTTTTTAAATACTGACCTGAACAGACCGGCTACTGGGAATAGAGGTGCTTTTTTCCTTCCCAAGTTCTCCTCCGAGACATATTTACTGAAATACTTTATTACCTCATCACTGAGCATAATTTAAAACTGCAGTTAAGCACTCAGCGTTTAAGTAAAAGCATGCATCATTCTGACAGCGTTCGGTTGTGAGGGTATAAAAATTTCACAAATGTTAGCCCCAGATTTCTTAAAATTCCTGGCTATTAGTTCTGCAGAAACGCTGCTACTTCGTCACGTTCACCGACGTGCATTTCGAAGCTTTAGCTTCAGCCTTCTGTGTTTCAAGGTAACTGTTGTGGATTGGCAGAATGTGTGAATTTAATTAGTGTAATCTAAACAAAAGAAGTATTTCAGGGCTGCTTTAATCCATATGAGACCAATATGTTGATTTGTCAATGTGAATTTAATTAGTGTCTTCGAGTCTAAACTCCAACTCCCCCTTCTTTTATCTAATTATCACATTTATAAAAAACATTATCACATATTCGTTGGCCTAACTGTTCTGCCACGCAGTCAAACTGAAGTCCTGGAGTCAACATGCACTTCTAACAAGCTCAATATGTTTCAAGAGCACCGTGCCCAGCTCAATAGCATCCCTTACAGCAACTGCACGCTTCCTCTCCAGAGGCCCAGGACAGCTCAGTCATCATTGTGTCTTTTCTCCATCCTTTGCCATGCAAAGAAAGTGAGATCCTTCTGGTGTAACCATTAGTGAAATGCATCAATTACGAACCATTCTGAGGACGGCCACCACAAGGCATTCACTTATATACGACTAATTGAGCAGAGAACAATTGCTATTCATTTCACAAGTGGTTCCCAAGGGCTGCAAGGGGGCAGGGGGGACTGCATCAATTCTCTCTTCATCAAGTAAACATTCGAGTCATAAGCACGACCCAAATCTCTCGAGGTTGTTAAAGTTGTTCTCATTTCTCCCTACAGCCCATATTTGTTAAATGCAGTGAGGTGCCAGAGCTGCAGCTGTAAGTAGGATGCTGGTCCCCAGAGGGTGGATGCCAGGAGCCAGGGCTGTGGATAGGTTCCTGCTGTGACCCATCAAAGCCCTCAGTGGCCGGGGACCTTCAAGGGAGCCCCGAAGTGAGGTTCTGTACATCCACTCAGGCCACCCAGCCAGCAGCAGGGTATTTTCTTCCATGTACAGAGAGACAATGAGAGGACATCCCATCTGACCACCCTGACCCCATAGGAATGTTGCACTGACCCTCTGTCTCTCCATGTGCCAATGACACCAGGCTTCAAAAAATCCTCTCCATCACTTAGGAAAACTCCCTGGAGTTTTTGGCTTTTAAGGTGAGCACACAAACTTACAGTGAGCAAAGTTACCACGCAGCTGGGCAAACTCACCTGCTGACACCATGCAAGGAGTGGGTGATGGCTACATACCTGCACTAGAAGTAATGAACTCATTTACCCCTGGCTAGAAGAGCACATTTTGCATGAGAGAGTGGCTCTCTGTCTTTCCTAAATGGAGAGAAATCCTGCAGATCATTTTCCAGGGAAAGCAGCAACATTTTTGAAGGAGGTTAAAAGTTTAGGCCCAGATATTGTTTTTCTTTTAAAGTTAAGCAGATTTCCCCAAATGCAACCCACTGTAGGTTCTCCAAGGCAGATACGTGATCAGTGATCCCAGACCATTTTGTTTAGAAATGAAGAAACATCCTGGTTTTCCCCCTTTTCCCACCATAAGCTAAAATCCAGTGGCAAGGACAAGGGCTGGATTTCAAGAGGAGAACCATCCCTCCTCCCCAGTACAGCAGTGCCCCATCCTCCAGGTCTTTCTGCTGCCCATTCTCCTTAGGGAGGGCAGAAAAATACAGCAGAGCAATATCCTGAGCTATTTTTCTTCTACATATAATCATTGCATTTGAAGACAAACTGGACTTCTCGCTTGCTCCGGTTGTGATTATCAAGCAGTTTAGCTAAAAGATACTGTCAAGGAACTTAACCACTGACCTATTGAAGAAAATAGCACAAGGCTTTACAAGAGCACTTGGATCATGTTTTTTACTCAGAAACAGGCAGACAGCTCTGCTAGAAGAGCAAAATCTTTGAAATGCCCTAAACTGCACTTTAAAAACTAAAATACTGCTTCGATTGGTTTCTTTATGAGATGCTGGTTATCTTGCCTGTGCTACCAACAGAGATCCAGCAGCCTGTGCCAGGGAAACAGAGGAGCTGAGGTGGTGGAGGGGAACTCCACCTCAGAAACCATGTGTTGGAAATCAGAGACAAAAACTTGAGAAAACTTGTCTAGGAATGTTATTTAGGAAAAAATTCCCTGAAAGTCTTGACCCATAGGGACTGAGGAGCTGTTGCTTCCTAGAGACCTTGCCTTATGCATGGTGTGAATTTGGTCACCTTGAAGTCAGCCTGGGCAAGGAGACAGGACACAGTAGTGGATTTCTGGGAGCTCACACAGCTGGTACAAAGAGCAAAAGCCTAGTCTCACTTTGGATGGAGGGAAAGAGTTAGGGAATTATCCCAGCAAAACCAGCTTCAACCCATGAACAGCCAAACCAAAGCTTTCTGGAAAGCAAGGAAACTCCAGGACAGGGCCAGCACTGGGAACAGGAGAGCCGTGCAGCTGGCCATCTCCTCCAGCAGCTGAGCCCAAGTTGCCCGATAGCTAGCTTGAGTAGCAAATGCCAGAAACCATAAGAAATGGAGCGAGAAGGGTTGCCCCAGTCTGTTCCTCCACCTTGAGGCAGATTGTAAAAGCCCTCATCTCTGCAAACATATTTACCGTGCTGTTCTCAAACCCTCCACTGCCACAGATGCCATGGGCAATCCCATCCCTGGTGACTCCTTATACCTGGGAAGGGTTTCTGAGTGTGAGATCTACCCACCCATGCTCCAACCCAAAGCCCTGACTTTTTGCCTGAGCTCCTGCAGACACAGGGAACAAATCACTCTTCCTCCCTGCAGCAGTTTTGGATATTTGACTGCCACATGTTTCCTCCTGCGTGTGTGCAGATGGAGATGGGGTGGCAGGAGAGAGGGAATCTCCATCAACAAGAGCCACTCTTTGTCATGCAAAAAGATGAAATTCTGCTTTTTGGCAAAGGTGAATTTTCATTAATTCCCCCAGCTGGAGGTTCACCATTTTCCAGAGGAATTTGGCCATTTTCCCAATGTGCAAAGCCTCTGTGGGCTAGCACCAGCAGGGCTTCATTTTCACAAGATCAGCCTCCAAATATGTAATACAGCCTATTGTCTAAATACAGTATGAGCACAGCTTGAGCCACCTGATCGGGGCCTGGTTTCCTGGCATTTTGCTTTCCCCATCTGTTGGCTTTTAGCATAAATTGAAGTGCGAGTGCCTATTAATGCGAGTCTTGCATTTGAACGTGCTCAGAAAGCCATAATCTAACATGCAGAGCATATTGGACTGAGTTCAGTTTCTGCAAGATGCAAGGCGCATCCCCAAGACAGAACTGGAATTGCTTTGAGGGCGCGTTCTTTGCCCAGACCACTTTCTGCTTCTCGTGCATGAGCTGGAGACCTCATTTGGGAAAGAGAGAAACGCACGTAAAAGGGAGCTTCCCTCAGGGTAAATCTGATCCTTCTCCATTTCTCATCTGACCCCCACAAACACATTCCAAATGAGCTTGGAGAAATCAAGGCCATTATGTGGAAGACACGGAGTTTTAAATTATGATCTTTCTTGCCTGTTAATGACTTAGATGTGCAAAGGAGTGGTGCTGCTCTGTGCAGCCAGATGGTTCTTTGAAAACCATGTGCTATCCTAAAGCCAGGCTGGCATTTCCAAGCTGCCCATGTGTTTTGCAACCTCCAATGATCCTCCCCACACAAGGGCTGCAATAAAACTGAGCCTCTGGACCAGGTGAAAAAGCAACCCTCCTAAAAATGCAATGGATGGGTATAGAAACCAAAGGCAACATTTCACCATCACTCATTTCCAAAGGAGTCTCTCTAAGCATCGCAGTTCAGCGTTGTCTCAAGAAACTGGGACTCTAAGGAGTTGGGGTTTGTCCTCTACTCTTGATCATTTCCTTCACTCCTCTGCCCTGTGTCACAGCCCCGCAGAGTGGGGCCCCTCGCGTGCCACCACACGGCCTTGGGGATTGCCGTGCTCATCCTGGACCCGGGTTTCTGAAGGTCAGTTTCCCTGCAGCCCGGGCAAGGAGGGATCATGCTGATTAGGTGCTGATTTTGGTAAGCTACTTAGACCCAACCCACGAGGCTTTTCTGGATTTGTGTGCCTGTAATGTCAATAAAGGAGCTTCTTCCATATGTGCACCTCCTCAGCATCTCAGTTCGCCTTTATCTCTTTGATTCATCCTTAAAAACAGCCATAAAGGCTTGCTTCACATTTCATCCCCTATTTCTCAGAAGTGTTTTCCAAGGACAGAGATGTACCAGCTCCTTTCTCAGGCATAAGACACCGACAGAGTTTGTACATTCACACATCTTGACTTGGTGTTATATCCAATATTGCTCCAAGGGCAGCTTCTGGGCCCTGTCCTTTGCACATCCAAGCAGCAGTGCTGCACTCCATTTGGGTGCTGTTCAGGATGTTTCACTTTGCCTTCTTCACTCCCTAAAAAGCATGCTATTTTCTACTTTATATTCCTTGGGAATTTCAGATAAGACCTCACCCACATCCCTATATGTAGACAGCAGACAAAACTCCCTTCTGAGCCCGTATCTCTATTCATCTCCTCATTCATTCCTTGCCACATGCACATTTTGTCCTCCTCAATGTTGCATGTGTGAGTAGCAGACAGGAGAAGCCAAGCAGGCACAAGACAAACAGGCGACATGGGGCTCAGCAGGAAGGCTGCAAGCAGGGCTGATGCAGCATGGCCCATGAGAACTACCATGCAGCAATGGATATGATCCAGCAGTTCCTGCCACAGGGCAGCCACAACCCACCTCTCAAAGCTTGCAACCAAACAGGAAAAGTAACTCAAATCATCTGCCCCCAACACCACCAAGCACCTCTTCAACATCCTTCCTCACTGGGAAGTCTAATAAATAGCCCCAGCCTCAGCAATTCTGCTGCATGCAGTCCCCATCACTACTCTTTCTGTGAGACCCCTCTGCTCCCTGCCCATAACACAGGTTTTGCAAAGAGAGTGTCAAGGCACCCTGAACTTCCCAACAGCCACTTCCAAGAACAGATCTGCCTCTTTTTTAGCTTTGTTTCCTCGCCATTGAGGCACATCGTTGCTCCCATAACCCATGAGATGCCAAGAGATCCCGGGACAGATCCAGCATCACGCGGTGCTGCTGGGAGAGAAGCTTGCAACACATGGACAGTGGTGGTTGTTGCACCCATAAGCCAGTTCTGCAGCATTCCCAGGGCTAGGGCAGATGAAGGAGCTCAAAGGGAGCAGGAACATCCACAGATGACAACAAATACCCACCAGAGACTCCTCTCCTCCCTCCCCTGCTCCCAGCCAAGCCCCTGCCCAAACCCCAAGTGTTCAGACATGTAGTTCTGGAAGACTTTTCACAATAAGCTGCAGCAAAGGGAAAAGGCATGGGTGCCCCATGTCTCCCAAGGCTCTGTCTGGCAGGGCAACAGCGCAGGCAGCTGCCTGCTCCTGGCATGGGGGCCCCAGGACAGGGTGTCATTCCTCCAGAGAACGGCACTTTGGCAGGGAATATCCCATTCCTCCAGAGGAGGAACAAAAGGATGCGGGTTCGAACAGCGGCGCAGACATCTCCCTATATAGCTGTGTGCTGTTCTCATCCCAGCCCCTGCCTGGGAAGCTGCTGCCCAACCCATGTTTGCGTGCTGCATGAGAGGCACAGTCAGGGGCTCACTGGAGTGTGCAGCAGGGCACCACAGCAAGCCAGGAGAAAGTTCCATGGAGTCAGGGCTCTTTTTTGGGCCTATGCAGGGTACCTCGCAGATCCCAGCCCTGCATGCACCAGGAGCCATGCAAACATTAACCAAGTGATGCCACCTCCCAAGAGAGTCTCTACACAGGCACTGCCCCACCAAAGGTCAGGCCTGACTTGAGCAAACATCTCTCCCGGCACTGAGCAAAGTGCTTTTTGACCTCCCCATGCCCAGGTTAGCTCCCAGCTCCCCACAGAAAGGGCCTCACATCTCCCTATCATGGCATATCACAACTGGAAACCATTGCTGCTTTGCAATATCAGGCAATTCACTCATCAGCACAACCCACCCCAGGGAAGGTCTGCAGGCTGTGCAAAACCAGCACTGGGGGCTCACGCCACTTATGCCCTTTGCCAAATCCTTTTATAAAGAAATAAATTCACCTTTCAAAGCAACAGCACTTGCTGTGCTGCCCATTTAATTAACAGAGCAGATTGGTTCAGTCTGTCCTGGGCAAAGAAGAGCACGGAACACAGCAGAGGGCAATATTCATTAGCCTTGGTGTTGTACATCAGACAAATTCAGTAAGTTGGCAGTCATTGACTATGGAAAGTAGTTTTTATCTCTAACAACTAAGAAGGACATTTCCAGAAACAAATGGAAGTAGGTTGGTCATCCTCCAGCTGATGTAGGCCCCTCTCCTCCATGATGTTCTGCCATCAGAAAAAGTCCCTCTTGCCTACCAAAAGTGTTGGAGGGAACCAACAATGCACAGTCACAAGGGAAATCCCAAAGATTCCATGGGCACAAGCTGCTGCAAGGTGGCAAATCATCCTCCCATGTCCCCATCAAGCTGAACTTCTTCTCACAACATCAGGCGAGAGCAAGGGTGTAAGAGGGGGAAAAAAGTTCTACACTGCACCACTCCAGACCTCCTCAACTAGAAGGAAGCCCCATTTTCACTACCTCATTTCAAGGTGGGTGCTTTCCATTCTACAATCCATTGTGACAACCACGGGCACCAGAGCCTGTGCCAAGACACGCAGATAAACCTCCCAGAGGTAGGAAGTTTCCATTTCCAAAATTCACCTGCTTCAACGGGAACCTTCCCACAGACTACAGCAGGCTCTGGCTGCCAAGAGCAGTTGGATTTGGGTTGTATCATCACCTCCAAGTGCATTCATTGCTTTTATTAGTTATTTTTACTGAGCAGTGCTTCACCTGGCCAGACACAAGCACATTACTGCTTGCAAGCTTCAGCCAAGGTAGAAGAGCAGCAGCATCGTGGCTTGGGAAATATTTACACTGCGGGGGATCCAGCTGAGTATTAACACTGAATGCTGCAGTGTAAATCAGGCACATAAGCCTAATATTTCTCAGTAAATACATGCTCTGCCAAAAAGAAAATATCACTGTAAAACTGGATTTGTTCCCAGCTCTGTCCTTTCCTATCCCAGCAGGCAGCCCTGGATTTCCATGGTTATCAAAGGCGTGTACCCTGACAAGGAAACCTCACCAGCACAAAGTGGGAATACAGTCTAAGCCAGCCACCATCCCAGGTACTGCTGCCTCCTCTGCACTGTACCTGCAGCATGGGATGTCCCCTTCCCACTCCAAACCATCCCAGGCTGTTGCTGTCCCACACCTAGGAGTGACTCCACCACCCCCAGGTGCAATTCCCATCCCTGTTTCATGCGGTGCTAGACAGAGCAAGGTCCATGTCTAGGCTGGGTTCTGGATGCCATGCTGTTCCCCATCAGCAGTCCATTTCAAAACACATTGCCCAGCTGTCACCTTTGAGGATCTTAAGTACTGGCCCAGTCCCAGGAAAGACAGGCTCTTCAACATAACACTTCTTTACAGCAGAGTAGGGCTGTGTCCTCCTCCAATCAGGGGTAAATATTGCATGATTTTAAAGCACAAAACACAGCATTTAGCCCTCAGGCTAGAGCTTTTAAAATTATAGAGTGCAATGCGAGCTGATATGCATTACAGATGTGTCATTCAATAATTAAGGCTAAGCAATGAAGATTTTGAGTTACTAGCTATAAAAAAACACTTTCAAATAGCAAGTTTGTTGCTGCAACACTTTTTCACTACAGCATGGAAAGAGGCAGCGAGCAGGCACAGGACTGAATAACTTGCACACTTGAGAAAGTGCCTTTGCACACGTAGCGTGCAGAGAACCCGAGGTCCTGGAAAAGCCTCCTTCAGTCAGACAAATCAGACTTATAAACTCACTGCTTTTGGGGAGGGGGGAGTGCAGGGAAGGGGCTGATGGCTGCTTTAATGCATTAGGCAGTATCTTCATTAAGGCAGAGAAGAGTAACCAAGGGGAATGTACACGTAGCGTGACTTCTTTGCTAGAACCCCACAAACCGCCAACTGGCAGCTCCTTGGCTCCCAGCCACTCAAATCCAAGAGACCATCTGGCAACTGGTTCAGTTATCCCTCCCCAGTTAACAGATGTACACTAGATGGTGTGGCAATAGCGTTTTACAGAAGCAATTAGTTTAATCCTTAGCTAAACAGTTTAAATTCCAAGTGATTTGGAGGAAAAAAAAAGGAAAAGAAAAACCCAAAAAACAAACCAACTTGCTTCCAGTTTCAGTGAGAATAACTAACGAAAAACCAGTTCTGTAGTTTCATCGCCAATGTATCCCCATAGGGCTTGTTCCTCTTCCCAGTTCCACGTGCTGGACACCATAAAAGTGCCAGAACTATTTTGAAGCTGCAGCTGGGTGGCCACCCTTCACAGCCATGGAATAGCTGCACGTGCTGCCCCACAGCCAAAACCCAACTGGGTAGAGGCTGATCTTTGAAATGCAGATCTGTCCTGACTTCAGCTCCTTGTTGGACCTTGGACTAACCATTTAACTTGGTTAAAATGATTTGCCTGGCTCACACGCCTCCTCGCCTCCATAACATTGGGTAAACTCTACAAGGAGTGGTAAGGTAGAATCAATTAAGGTTTGTGAAGCACTCAGAGTCTTGAATGGGAAATCATAGAAACACAGAACATTGTTATTAATTACACTGATTAATTATTATTAAATTAGGGCAGTTTTGTTCTCTTGAGAGGAGAAAGATACGTTTTCCATCTATTTCTTTTGCTCACATCCTTAAAAGAGTGACTTTCCAAGTGGAGGAGACTGAATGAGGAGCTTAACCCAAATAAAATAAATTGCCAGTAATTTCTGGTATCCCCTATGCCATTATTGAACAATTTGCATTTGAATCAGAGCTTTTTCCATCACAATCCAGCTTCACCTGATCCTGCTCTATAATCACCATCCCCATTTATGAAATCCCAGCATGTTGCCGCAGAAATTATGTCACAAATTCATCATTATGACTTCCCCAGCAGGAGCAATTGGAGCTGAAGATTGGCTATAAAAGTTGCCTTTTTACTAGTCCTGCTTTAAAGATATTTTAATATTTTTTTAAGGTACAGAAGCGAGATTAGCTACCGTGGGGAATTAGGAGAACATGTCATGAATATCCTAGGGATACAAGATTACACCCACGAGTCACAGGAACCATAAAATATGATCAAGAGACTTTACGGAGGATGATCTTTGAAATCAAATCCTAATCTCTGAGCGGTTTACATAAAACAGGCTATTAGATTTTTTTAAAAAATAGTATTTCAAAATTCAAAAGTGAACCAGACTGATAATAGCAAAGTTACATCTATTTCCGTCAGGAAGGCTTATCTGTCAAACCACTCCAAACACCGAGGCTTACAGGTTTGCACGCTCCATTGATAACGTAATAATTAGTCAGAAACTGTGGCAAGAAACATTCAGAGAGCCAACTTTTGAGGTATATAATTTATATTTAAATATTTTAGACTCTTCCTGCTAGGCTATTCTCATCTTGCTGCCACTTGTCAAAGACTGGTGTGTGTTACGTTTCCTAATGAGAGCCATTGAAGGATTTTGACACTGGGGAAACCCTTAAACAAAGACTATTTATGCCATAAGCAATGCACTTTGCCAGCAATTGTCTTCTTATCCCCCTTAACCATTGGCAATGAATCACATTGAAATAAGAACCTCTTTCTTTCACTGCTAGAGTTGAGAGAATAATTCAGTGAAAAATTAAAAATACCTTATAAAGAGTGTAATGCCTGTTTTGAGGACCACACACTGATGTGTTTGTGTAAGCTTGAGGGCCAGGCTGCCACCACAGGATGCTCACAGGGCAGCTCTGAGAGGCTTCGCTTTTGGTGAACTCTCTCTGCATGCACTTTGGTTCTTCTCCACTAAACCTCCTTCCATTGCTCCGATGGCCACTGGCATTGCCCTGAGGCCAGGCAAGCCCTGGGCAGGCAGCATGGGCACCATCAAGGTACCAACACCGGTCCTGCCCCTGCTGCAACACTGGCACTCTCCTCTGGTCCATCACAATCCAGCTTCACCTGATTCTGCTCTATAAACGCTATTCCCATTTATGAAATCCCAGCATGCTGCCACAGAAATTATGTCACAAATTCATCATTATGACTTCCCCAGCAGGAGCAATTGGAGCCTCTGTCACCTTGGGACTAGCCCTGCCCCAGCCTCTGCATTCCTCTGGAGTGGGGCAAGATGGAAACTGGGGACCTTCTACTCAGCCCTAACATGCCCTGAGCATTACTCAGGGGAGAGGAGGGAAAAACCTTAAAGTTTTCTTTTAATCATGCAGCCTGACTCCTCCTCTGGTAGTCTCAGCATCATCATGATGCTTGGTGGCATGGCCCATCACGCCTTGGCTCTTTTGTCAGTGCCTGGAGAAGCAGCACGAGATGCCAAAGCAAGAGCATGGTGCAGACACGGTTTGGGGTGCCTTGGACAGCAAAGCAGCAAGGTGCTGGAGAAGGGGAGCAGAGAGAGAAATC
This sequence comes from Dromococcyx pavoninus, assembly GCA_033558185.1. Lineage (NCBI taxonomy): Eukaryota > Metazoa > Chordata > Aves > Cuculiformes > Neomorphidae > Dromococcyx > Dromococcyx pavoninus. Next base: position 848,701 of record JAUMJL010000111.1, read on the forward strand.
CAGACTTCCTTGCAGCCATCCTGGGTATGCACTAGGCTCTGCTCCCACAGCACTGCTCTGCTCCCAGCCTTTTCCAGGCCTTGCCCTGATCCATTCTCACTTTCCCCCAGCACCCACTCCTTCATGCGACTGGAGCCCATCCGCTCCTCCAGGTTTCAGCAGACAAGCTTGAGTGGTTTGAGAAGCAGCTGCTCCCGTGGCAGAGGAGATCAAAGCCACTATGTGCCAGGTCCTCACTGCATCAGCTATTAACTCAAAGTGCCATCAATTCTCATTTGCACTAACACAAACTATGGCAGCTGGAAAATTACTCAGCCATAAATCACCGCCGCTTGGTTATCAACCATCGGTCCTCCAGTTGGATAAGAAGATTTCTCCTCTTCTCCTCAGCAGTTTTCCACCTTTTCTAAATTAAAAATTAGCAAAGTAGACACAAAACATGTCTTGCATTTAGTTACAAGAAATCTTTTTGTAATGCTGTTAAGAAGCAGGTTAATTAGTTCTTTGATATTCCCTAGAGTGCAATGTTTCGTAAAACAGACCCCAAACATTTCAAACCAACGAAAAACATTCAAAGTGAGCAAGATACCACAAGATTTTGTCAAAAAAAGGTGTGACACAGACATGGGGCTCAGCCCTCCCTTCACCCCCAGACGACAAACAGCAAGTCACCATCAGCCTTCATGTCCTCATAGCTGCAAACAGGAGTTATTTAGCACCAGTAAGCCCACTACATTGCAATTCTATCCTTCCAGTTCTGAGCAGCAACAAGCAATAATTAATTAGCAGCAATCACCCTTACTCCAGCAATTAGACTTTCAGCCTCAGAGGTCTGTCCCAGCACAGCACAACTCATTAAGGGACATAGCAGAGGAAACTTGGGAGTCATTCAGAACTGGAAGAAGAGGGAAATAAACAGGCCCAGTCCTGCACGCCCTATGGCAAGATCTAATGATGGCTATTAAATCACCAGTGGCATATGATTTCATACAGAGCGAGCACGTTTCTGAAGCCTGGATACCTCTAGTCAGTAGGTAAAGAGAATTACATATAGTATGCAGAAATGGTGGTTTAAAGTTGTTAATGATGTGGTACATGGGAAGGCATCCTGTGCTTCCCAAGGGATACCAGTGCTGGGCCATGAAAACCCAGCTGCTTCTGCAGCTGCACAGTGCACAGCACAGCAACTGCCACACAAAGAGGGAGCTGGAGACAACAGCCATCAGCTGGGTTTGATCTGTGGGACATGGACCTGTTCAGGGTCCTCAAAGGGATCTTATTTCATAGAATTATAGAATGGTTTGGGTTGGAAGCTTCCCTGCTCATGCAACATCTAAAAGAGGTGTCTGGAGAGGAGAGAAAGCTGGAAGCCAGCTGAGCCTTTGTGGAGCCTGAGGACTCGCAGCTGCCTGCATGACCCCACTTCCCCCAGCCTGGCTGGGACCTCCCCGCTGCTGCCCCAACCACACTCCTCCTTGTGAAGCCAATTCACCCTGCTTGAACACCACAGGATCCACCCAATGCTAACAACGCTTCTCTTTCTGCTCACAGACCAACATCAGTGAGAAACCCAGCGGGTCTCTCCTGCTGCTGCCCAGAAGCATCAGAGAACATTTACTCAATGCATTCCACATGTCCATGGCAAAGAGACCAGCCAAGAAAGACCAAGATGTGAGTGGCTATAGCAGTCAGGATGGGGTTCATTCCGAGACGCCCAGTGCCAGCATCAGTAGGAAATTTGTTGGAAAAAGTATCCCATCCTAACCCACAGGGGAAACGTGTCGGCCCTGCCAATCTGATGGATTGCCTCTTAATCTGGATTAAGTTTAACTCCAAGCATGTGTCCAGCCCATACAAAGCAAAGACCTGTGAATGTAAAGGCACGAGCAGCATCTGCTGGATGAGCCAAGCCAAAAGCAGCCACAGCTTCTGCACAGTTTGGGGAAACAACTTTCTCTCCACTGGCCACAGCACTTCCAAAGTGACAGTGTTTCCCTGCAAACCATCCCAAAATGCCCAGATGTTACTCACATTGACATTGCAGAAACCCGTAAGGAAGAGGCAGGGCTGTTGCAACCTCGGTGGTCTCAGGATAGCGGTGGGAAAAGCTCTCCAGGCAGAGGGAGTGTCTTATTAAGCCAACTAATACAGCCAGAACTAACACAGCTGCAGGCTGCCCTCCCCAGCCCCACTCCGTTGGCCAGGCGGCACACGATACCGTGGTGGCCACAGCCCTGTCTGCCAGCACCAGGCCCAGTCAGAGTGCCCAAAATATACCTTAACTGTATCTCTTTTTGCCTGCAGCCATCATCCTTTGGGATGAGTGTTTTTGAGGTGCTGATGTCATACCAGTAGCTCCAGTGCAGTCCAGGAGCTCAGGCTGTTGATCCATCCAACTGCGCTACTGGGATTTCCTGTAACGTCCTTCTCCGGGAGAAGTTACAGCCTCATTCAGAGCTCGGCTGCATGTGTCTCTTCTCTATTAATGGTTGCTCTAAAAGGAGGTAAACATGCTCTGGATGTACAAATAAAATCCTCATCCTGTTGAGTCCAAAAGACTTTTGCCAGGGCTCCCATGCCTTTTCATCTACTGCAGAGCCTGTCAAGGAGCAGCACAGGAGGGAAATGAAACCAGAAAATATGGGAGGCACATGTGCACATCTGATTAACCCGACTTTTTACGATAAACAAAGCAGCTCAAGGGCCCTGTTCTCTCTGCCCCTGTAATAAATCTCCCGGTTTTACTGTTTTATGATGTCAAACATCTAAGAGTTTTCCCCAAGTTGCAAATAGAACATAAATTACCTTGGGTAAACTCTGCAGACGCTAATGCTATCTGCAAAAATCCTGGCGCTGATGTCACAGAAAGTCTAAGGGCTTCTCAGTTTGCATGAGCAAAGTTAATTAGTGTGTGTAGCCTGTAACTAAGAGGCATCAAGAGTGGGAAGATAAAGTACTGTACTGTGAAATCCCTAACTGTGGTGACTTTGGATAGCAAAATAGATGGTGACCTTGACCTGAAGTTTTGGGTACAGGCTCGCAGTATCTCAACAAAACATGAAAGACATCCACACTGCTTTTATCCCTGCAAAGTCAGACAGCCCACCCAGGTGTAAAGAAGATGTACTAAGCGGGATGCACTGTGTCTCCAGGAGAGTTGCATCACTGGGTATTATCCTAGGGGAAAGCCTAGGCTGCTGTTAAGTCCTTTCCCACTCACTCTTTGCTATAAAAAGACCGTTCTCCACAAGTGAATCACTCTTCAATCAAGTCATGACTTTGGCTTTAACAAAAAGGCTACACTGGTTTGATCTCAAGTACGCGCGCCCTTGGGCTTCAAGGGCTGTGTCCTCCAGGACCCTTCCTGGTCTCTGTTGCTGCAGGAGTGCACTGGAAAACAACTGGTATAAAGAACACCCTGCACCCCATTCCCACCCTCGCCGTGCACCAGCATAGCCTTGTTATGGCATTTACATTCAGGAATGAAGATAAGGCTCAATCTGTTCAACGCTGTTCAAGCAAGTGGAATGAAATGTAAAACATCAGCACTGAAATCCCTCCTTCCTTTGAGGTTCTGTTGTAACTTGACAAGTTCTATTTACAATATGACAAACATGACATCCTACAAAGTCTGCTGGATTTGGGTGGTTATTACAAGAAGAGTTTTACATGGGAGATGCTTTACTTCAGTGAAAATGTCACAAAAATGCAATGCAGATGCCAACACACACTTCAGAAAAGCTGAACAACCTGATTTTTTATTTTTTTAAAGAGGGCAGGAAGACCTGAGTATCTGCAACAGAACAGGGAATGTTTGGCTATGCCCATTGCTCTAATGAGAGATGAATAATGCTTATTTCCACGACAGCTATTATTAGTAAGTTATTATAAAATGGGTTGGAGATGAGACAGCAGTAACTGGTAATCCAAGTACTTAAAACATCTGTGTCCCCATACTGACCATTTCACCTTCAAAATCCAGGGCTGATTCAACACAGAGTTGACAAGATCTTCATCCATAGTTGAAGAACTCCCAAAGAGCACCGAGAGTCCCTGGGAAACCAAGCCACATTACCACAGCCCAGTCTGCGCCCAGTAAAATTAAACCCAAGAAGTTTGTCCACTGCTTTCTGGCTAGGGCTTACATCACCTTTGAACTGATACCTGCTTGTAACTTCCAGTCTAGAGGCTTCCTCTAGAAGTCCAAAGACAGAAGATAACTTGCAGCTCTTCCTTGGTCAAAAAAAAGACGCCAGAAAATTCTGAGGGTTTCTATCCAGATTCTCTGCAAACAGCACAGATCTTAAACCTGGGGCCAGAAGAAATATTTAGATGTAGAGGACTTCAAGAGATGAGGGGTGGTTGTCTCTTCAGCAGGGGCAGTGCAGCAGCAGCAAATCTCACAGGTGTCCACAGATGGGAAAGCAACAACAGACAAACTATTGTAAAGCTTGCCACCACTCAGGCATTAGTCAGCCAGGATGCTGCCTGCCCCAGCTCATCCCAAACCATGTAAATGAAGTGTATCCTTAAAATTTACTTCAGTTATACTCAAAAGTATAGCTCATGACAGACAGTCCACAAAAACAGAACAATTGCCCTTGCCATGACAGTATCTATCTATTTTGAAGAAATGACACCAGAACTCAAGGATTTTTGTGATTGTTTTAGACACACTCTCTTGCTCCACACTTTGTCTCCACCACAAAGACTGCTGAATAACAAATTATGCCAGATTTGCATGAATGGGGCTTATTACAAAAACCAAACCAAGTTCTCTGATGATAACTGCACGAGAACAATGGATTTCACTTTCATGGCTTTGGCTCTAAACTACTGGCAAGCTTCAGAAACTTGCTTAACCCAGTTTCTGCTTTTAGGTTCACTAGTAGTCACAGTAAAAGCAGAGAAAGCACCATAAATACAATTTTACAACTCATTTTACTTTGCCTCTTGTGAAAAGCATATTTATCAATCTGGTAAAATTTCCTGCTGGGAGTTTACGCCCATTGTAGCTCCAGATTCTCTCCTGACTGTACTCCCCTTTGAACATGTAAAATTCAAAAGCAGCTTCAGCCAACAAGTCTTGTTTTTTCTTTTTTTAACGTCTCCCATAAAATCTCCCCAAACTTTAAATTTAAATATTTCCTAAGAAGGACCTTTTTAAACAGAGCAGCACCAATTTCAACACAAGCATGAAGTCTTTAATGGAGTGAATGGTCGTCTTGAATGAGCAGATAACCACAAGCCAATTTCTCTAATGCCAGTTCTTTAGTTTTCCACCTGCGGGAGGGAACAGAAAGGAATTGGAGATTTTGGTGGCAGGAGGGGAAAATATTTGCAAGGTCAAGCTGCCATCAAGAGCATACCTGAAACAATCTTTATTGTAGCCAGCTCCTCCTGGTACACTGATGTCTGGCTCTTTTTATTAAGTTGTCTAAAGCCTTAATTTTATGCCACAAGTATTGTTCAAAAGATGTAGCCTGGTACTCATCCCAGCTTAGACAGGTGACTTGTCCCACACTTAAGTAACCTGAAGGAACTACAACTACATGTAAGGGTGAGACTTGCACTCTTCATACCAAAGATTACATTTCAGAAATTACATTAAACATTAACTACAAATACTTGGTATTTGTATGACTATGAAAAGATATGGAGTCATTCTAGGGCTTGTTAAATTGTGGGCTTAGACACTGAAAAGCAGCTTCCAGTGATGAATGTTTCCATATGCCAGTTAATAAGCTTTGAGTATTTCACCCATTAATCTGAGTGAATATCCCCTTATTCATCTCCAATGGGGTTAGGAACACAGCCGTTTGAATTATGTGTCTGCAGCAACTCTCTGCTCAGCTTCAAGCCCAACTCAAGATTTTGGGGAGCCTCTCTAAAGCCTTGATATTTCTGAGAAGAATGCCTGCACTCTTACAACTGAAGAGCCTATTAAGATACTCCATCTCACGTAATCCAGCATTTAAGCACAAACTCTACAGAGCAGGAAGAAAGGCTTCACCTTTATAAATCACCCATTTCCAAGCCCACTGAATTCACAGTTATACTTTCCAACACCATCTCCACAGAATGAAAAGCAATGAAATATGTGTTTCAGAGGGGTAAAAGAATGGAACAGTTTTCCCTCTTTGACAGAAAATAATGGTTTATGCAGCAAAAGATATTTTGGGGAAAACTGAAAGTAATTGCACAGCTGAGGCACAGGTAAAGGCAGCAGCAGCAGCTACGGAAGCCCCTGCCCTTCCTACAGACACAGATTCAAGTGAGCCACCAGTTCTGCTCACGTAGACAATTCACAGCCAAACTGCTTAAAAACAATATAAAACTCAAAATGTATCAACTGGTCAAACAACTGTGATCTGTGCCCATCAGTGAAGGCTTTATTAACAAGAAAGGAAACAAGTCAGCTAGAGTTGTGCAGTTTTATTTGAACAAAAACCAGTGTCGATATTCTTAATAAAGTCTACAATATGCTAAATGCATGTACATTTGTAAGAAGATATCTAGTTGTAAAGAAGGTGCAGGATAATATGTACAATCATAGTTAAGTTAAAAAAAATTCACATTTTACATAAGATTTATTTGACAGTCCTATGTTTTCTTGGTATATAAATGGTAACCAAAAGAGGTAACAAAAAAATAATCACAAGGAATTTCAGCTGAAGGACTGTATAATGCACTGATTTTTCAAATAAACTACTTCACAGAATTTTTATTTGTCCTAAATCAAATTTTGGATAAATTTTTAGAATTATCCAAACATCTTCAATGAGCACATTGATGTAAACAGGTTTCCAACAGTGCTGTTTCCTTCCATAAAAATCAGTATTTTATGCTGTAGTCTGGTCTTCAGCTTTTATAAATCGGAATAATTACACAGGATGTTTTTCAATACATGGCAAAAATTATCAAACAGCAAGGGAGATATGTTCAAAAGACACTTTGAAGCTTTTCAGTCCACTTTCACAACACTGTAAATCTTACTTACAAACCAGAAGCAGGCAAAAAATCCAATAGTCCCTAAAATGAGAAAGTGAAAATGGTTAGTTTACCTTCCAGTTTGCTCTGAGAGGAAAATCCAACAAGTACTTCCCAGCAGGGCAGAATATACCATTGTAATCTAGCTAACTACCCAGAACAACAGCACTTGTTAAATTTAAGTACACACATTCATCCCTAGGCTAAGCTATTGATTCAGGTCAAAGATGACTTTTAGGACCAGGCTGCTTGATATACATTTAAATCACTGAAGGTGATGCTACTATCACCACTAGCAGGCACACAAGCACCATTAAAGAAACTTGACTTTTATACACACACACAATGTCAACACTTAACTGGGCTTTCTAGGTCTACAATAGCTCACAGCCACCTAAGAATTATGCCACAAAACAAGGCCTTGGGAAAAGTCATCTGGCCTGGTTTTCTGTTCATAGTGCTCTATTTATACTCAAGAACAGAGAACTTCTTACTCTGTATATCCTCTTACTTCCCTTTGCTAAAGGAATGCTCTGAGCACTACAGCAGCTGGGAGCAATCATCAAATGAAATAGCAATGACAGAAACAAATCCACACCATTTTGTGTAACATATTCAAGCTGCACATTTTCTTGTCGCAGGTCACTGTAGATCATAAAAGCATACACTCGTTTGGGCAACTGAATACATTCAGGAACAAAGAAATCCAACGGCTACTAATTAGAGAGACACCATTTCAAGTACTAAAAAAGCCCTTGAGCCAGAGCTGATGGAGGCTGGGAGAAAGCATCAGCACATGCTTGCACTGTTCTCATACTCCTTCCAGGGAATACTGCTGTTAGGGAGCCTGGGTAGCAGATCCATGGGGCTGGTGTGGCACAGCCTTCCTTGATTTCTGACTGATGCAATTCCTTAGTCATCCAACTCAAGAGCAGGAGAAAAAAACCCCACAACTACCTGTGCAGGGACTTTGGGCCACATTATCAAGTCCTATGGCTCAAGTTAGCACAGTGCAGAGTAAGATGATGGAGAGAGGAGACGACATTGAAGCAGATCAGTCTATACCAATTTCTGGTTTTAAGGTTGAAGTACAAGTCTGTAATTTGCACCTCACAGTCACTATTACAAAGCAACTGCAAAGACACTGTCCATCAAATTTATTTTCTAATCACTTAAAAAACTTTGTATGCAAGGAGCCCTTGAGTACCACACAAGTAATTAAGTCCTAAGGCTCTAAGGGAAGCAATGTATTGTTCCCCACACTTTTACCTAGGTATACTGCTACACAGATGTTAAGCCTTACCAGCTGAAAAAAAAGAAGGGTCTCTGTTTCTCTTGAATTCACTCTGGAAGGCACAGCCAGCCCTGTGACAGCCCTTAACAGCTACACTACAGGCACACGCAAGATCATGCACTCAGCTCCTCCAGTTTTACATTCATCCTTTTCTGTTTGTACAGCCCTTGTTTAACATCAGCTCCAATTTTTTTCAGTATTTCATTGTGACTCGTTTACTAACTAGGAGGTTTTTTTATCAAGCACTTGTCTTTTTGACATTCATTACATTTCTGTCCTTCAGACCACATCTACACATTTGGTAAGTGAGGAACCTGTCTTCGGATGCTTATTATCTAGATGCCAATTCTTGTACTCCTTGTGCTACCATGTATATTTGCAGTTACAGGCTTTTTGACAGCCTACTATTATATGCCACAGATTACCCTTTCCCTCCAAGTTTGCAGTTATCATCCTCTGAAACAGTAGGAGACTGCAGATTTACTGCTGCTGATAAGAGATCAGACACCAACCACAGAAAGAATTTAATTCCTCTGTAGGTTTGGCATTGCTAAGTCTTCACAGTTTATGGTCAATTCTCACTCCTTCCTACTGTGTCCAATACTCCAATATCAGCATTGTTACTCTAAGCCTTACTCTCATGGTTTTTTTCCTCATAATGGTTCTCAGCATCTGCTTTCTAGTTGTTTTTATAATATAGCCAGCTTTGAGCCTTTTATGGCTTTGAAAGCACTGTTTCTCCAAATGTTTAACAGATGAGATATCTTATCTGTCTGCTGTTCTAGAACAAAACTGTAATATCATAACAAAAATGTACAACTTTAATACAAGAATGAGATTTTTCAGTTTTCTGAGCATACCACAACTCAACATGAGAACACACTCTAAATCCACAGTATTTTCCTCCAGTCCTCATCACTCTGAATCTGATACACCAGTTTTCTATAAACCACAGCCTAATTCATAGAAGAATCTGGAGATTTCATTCTGAGAACGTAGTAGAGCTCAAGTAAGACCATGTTTCCTAACACAAGCATCAAGTGGCAGTGTTTATGAGGCAACAAATTGGAACCACAAACTTCAAAGCTCAGTAGAGAGAGGTTGGACTCATCACCAAGACCCAGCTCACGTCATCAGCACCTTTCCTGGTCAGCAGAGCTTCCTTCTGCTGTTACCTAAAATTAGGACTTACCAGTATTGTCATTTCTTCTCCCCTTTCGTGAACAAATGTATCCTACAAATTCCAGATGTGTATAGCTCTATGGACCAGAAACTTCCTAAACAGTATACCTGATGCTCAAAGATCAGAATGGTTTAAAGGTCCTGACAGAATCACAACTAGGTTGAAAATCTGCCCCACATATTCCCATTGGCCCTCCCACCCCCCAAAAAAAACAAACCCCCAAAACCCCAACCAAACCGCAGTACTTCAAAAAGTTGAGACCTCTAAAATTATTTTCCAACTGGTTTAAACTCCTTTCCATTGTAAGGTTTATACACCTCTAATATGCACATCACTATGAAATGACACAGCACAAAGATACCAAGCCTGACTCTGATTCCTCCAATGAGCCTGTAAAACCTGTTTGTTTTAATCTAACATTAAAAATTAGTTTCATGAGTAATGTTTACTTTAACCAGTCCTAACCATGCACCTGCTTAAACTACATGAAAAAGCATCCAAATGACATACATTTAAGGACTTACTTTAGTGGGGTAGACCTTTATTTATCCCCATGTGGCAATCTTCATATTTTAAGTTTCAGCCTTTCTAAACACGCCCTGCTACCCTATGAAACTGATGCCACCCTAGCTCAGTGCAGCCCCTGTACAGCACTGATCAGCCCAGGGAGGTACAGCTCAAAGGTCATTGTCGCAGGAGCTCTTTAAAATTCAAGAACTCAATTGTGAAGATGTCTCAAGTCATTTCTCTAAGAAGGAAAATACGTCCAATACATCCATTTGTACTTCCTAGGGAGACACTGACACCCCAGTTGTTTTTTATCTTTTTGCCCACTAATTTCTAGAATGTTGAATACGCTGGTCTGTAGTTCATACTACCACTCAGCAACAGTTTTCTTATACACAGAAAGAAGACCACAAGCTGGCATCTAATTGGGTAAGGGAAAGTTAGTAGTAAACTATTTCAAACTCAAAATTAAAACCAAGGAATATTGCACAGAATAATGCCAAAATATACTAAGCAGACTGTTGTGCTCTATTCATTTCTTCCAGCTTTATTGTTTAATGAAGTAAAAACAATTCAAAGCACGAACAGATTGTAAGAAAGCAAATAGAAAAGCACTCTGCACTTGGCTGATACTTCTTATGTACCTTAAAAGCTCTCTGTATCATACTGGTTTCAATCACCGCACAGTGGTGGGTGCTTCAGAATCTTGGATTCTAAACACAATCTACCCAGAAGATCAAAACTCAATTTTGAAAATGGCATTAACTCACAAGTGAAAATGATGTTCAAAAATAGAGGTCACTGTAAAGCAACATGCTTTGACTATGTTCAGCATTTTCTCGTCTCCCAGCATAAAATGCATGTAATCATGCAGCTATCACCATTCAAACACACTTATTATTTCTTGAGAGATTAGCTGTACTTTGTACATTAAAATAAAATTATCCTGTTTGGGTGTGCACATTAATTGTTAGATTTCACCAGTCAGATTATATTATTATTGTCGTTGTTGCAATACAAGCACTCAGTTCCTATTTACTTATTCATTATGATCTCTTTTGTGATGTCCACAGAAACACAACACACCGCTACGTAGGAGGCCCTTTATATTTCTGTCACAGTAGCTGAGACCTAATAGGCAAGAATAAAGAAAACCAAAATACCTAGTGCTAACTTAAGTGGAACAGATCAAGGTCCCACTTTGGGAACAGACATAAAGAAAGCTATTACTGTGAACAGTGAAGTTCCATGAGGAAACTCGCTCACCTCCATAAACTTCTGAAGGACTGAACACTTAGTTTCCAAAGCAAGTGCTATAAAGGAATATTTTACAAAATAAAGCTGAAGATACATGACCCAAGCAAAATTATTTATCTGTAGGAGCTTAAATTTCAGCACCCTCCCAATAAAACTACATATGAGAAAGGAATTTCACAGGTTTTTATATTAGCAAGGTTTCATTACACACTCCATACACCTTCTGCCTTTCTAGCGACCAGTTAGTCTATTCAATTTAAAGTGACCATGTAGCAGCTCTCTTCAGAGACAGCACAGCCACCGCTAACGTGTTGCTATTGAAAAACACAAAAGAGACACTGCAAGAGTAACAGCAGCACAGCTTATTTTTGTATTTTTGGGGCCTCGCTGGCCTCCACATCAAGAACTCCAGGATCAGCACATCTGAAGCTTTTAATACCATTTCAGCAGCTGCCATGACAATTTCAATTATCATTTCATATATAAAAGGGATATTTTTAATTCCACCAATTTGCATCTTGTAAGTAAAATTGAAATTGGCAGAATAGCAACTAACCTATGCTAAAACCCAGACATGCATTAACATACTGCTTTAGTTTAAAAGTAATTAAAACATTTTACACTATAGTTTGTTTGGGGTTTTGGGGGTGGCTTGTGGTTTGTTTTTTTTTAAATATATATACTATAAAGGACATCTGGACTGTGTCTGTTTCACGAGGATTTAAGGAGGGGTTTAACTGACATTATGCCAACTTCTATGTTTGCCTTCTAATAATTAAAAATTACATAGATTAAATCCTTTCCCCCACACACTTTTTAAAAAACATTTTTTTTTTACTTTTTTTTGAAGAGACACTGGTCTAAATAACAAATAAAAATTCTGCAATAAGAGCCAGTTAATGTCATTAAATATAATTTCTACCAAGTACGTGCTTTGTTCAACTCCATACAGTAATTTTCTTCAGCGTTTTATTATGAACAGTGCTTTCTTTGCCTCATACTCAAACAGTATTAGAGGCAATAAAGATGAAATATGTCCTCACTGCTGAACTGACAAACTTGAAGCCTGCTGCTAAGACTTACTTCCGTTACATATTTCAGCCACTTTTTAAACTGCATCAAGGGAGTTGAATGATGCATTTCATAAAGCCAACACAAAGTAATTACGGCAGGTTTCAATAATTAAGTAGAAGATATTAAGAAGTAACAATACCAACCATCAGACCATGCACAAAGAGATCCTCTATTACAAATCTTAGGAACGAATGTAAAGGTTGATTTTAGGAACAGTCCATTATATACAAACTAGCATTTTCTCTAGGTCTACCACTGCAGAACTTCATGATGCTAAACAGAGTGATGTTTTAAAGATCTGACTTAATCTGTGAAAACCACATATACAAAAGCAGCAGCACGATGAACACCAATATAAAATGTTCCTGGCTATTTTTAAAGGGCCAGTACCCTTCAAAGAGCATCTAATTTCATCTAACACATGGTAAATCTGGCACAGATTTCACATCAAATCAATCTCAAAAATATAGTTTGAGTCAAGCAACTAAGAACATCAGTTTAGTTCTATATAAGACACTTTGTTTGTGTAAGTGATATCAGAAAAGTTGGACTACTTAAAATGCAGAGCCATATTTCAGCTAGCTTCCTCCAGTTAAGGTGTATTCCCGCTATTAAGAAGCGGTGCTTAATGAGCAAGTAAGACCTTCTCTAACAATATTAGAACTCCCTACTGTCAACATTCACTTTTTTCCCCACTTTCCAAGAATGAAAGCTGAAAACATTTTTTATTCTTCACATACAGAGCGTAGTATCTCTAACTATAGAGCTTCTAGAAACAATTATGAAATCCAGAATCCAGTTAAACACCCCTGATACCAAAGTGAACAAGAACAGCACTTTGAAAATATAATGGCTTGAACTCACTGCTAATACAATATGCAATAAAGGAAAATTAATTATACTATAAAGGTAATTTCAACTTAGAAAAAACCCTTACAAAATATCTTACTGTGATGTGTGATGACACAAACCATAAAAGTAACACTGCCTAAAGAGCCATACGCTGTACTTAATGTTTCAGATAGCCTAAATGTCACCTGATCTTTCTCAATTCAAAAATGGAAACCTCTGTTCATTTTAGTTTGAACACTGTACTTACCTGTGAAAAGGAAAAAAATCAAGACCATGATCATCGTGTAACCAAAGTATAAAATAGTGCTAGCGGTTCCTGTTATCTGGAGTTTAGAGAAGAAGTAATGAACTGCATAGATAAAGAGATAAACTGCTGTAAAGCTGCTCGTCAAGAATGATCGCCACCACCAATGATAATCCTGAAAGAAATAATGAACTATTCAGTAAGACATCCCACAGATAACAGAATATAAGTAAGCTGGTTAAAAAACAACATTGTCTTATGAAACACATTTAATTCTTCAAAATTTATCTCAAAAAATAAAAATTCTAACACAGCACATAGCTACTTTTTTCCTTCTCAAAGTCAGCTCTATTGCGTTCACTATGAACATGAAATTATTCTAAGATCAAAGCTGTTTATTTTTGCTTATCTGCTGCAAACAGTGGATTTTGAAGCAAAAGGCAACTTTCAGAAAAGAGGTGAAGACAGACACGTCAAGGGCTAACAATACAATCCACCCACCATGTCCAGCACATCACGGTGTATGCCAGTACCTCAACTCTGACATCTTCCAGCTAAAAGCGGTATCTACAAAACCGTACTTCTTACCTCTGCACACAGATGGAAATAGCACAGCAAAACTGTAGCCTCAGAACACGTAATCAGAAGAATTATAAAAACTAGGAACAGGAAACCAAACATGTAGTACATCTGATGAGACCTAAAGTAAATAAGTAAAAACAAAAAGACTCATTTTCAGTAGAAGTTCTCCAAGGCAATTTAGTATTAACTGGTCAGATGCCATGCTAATAAGAAAAAAAAAAATTCCATGTCGTTGGGGTAACTTTGTACCACTAAGGGCTTATTCACAAAACTCTTTTTTTATCTCTGTCTGAAAGCATTCTGTAAAAAAAAGCATTGCTTTACTGAGCAATGCTCAAAGTCCTCAACTGTATTTCTGTTGAAGTGAGCTTCAATAACCTTCCACAGAGTTATGGGCAGTTTCCAGAAATGTTTATCACTTTAGGTCTCCTTTAGCTTCCCTAACATTTGCATCACCTGCATCCCTCCTCAGTTACCATACCCACTTCCTCCCTACTACTGTAGCTAAGTTTTCCAGGTGTCTCTACACATCTTCACTACATCCAAACAGACGCTTCTCAACTTCGGCCTATCCCTAGAACAACTCTGACTCCAATATCAGTGCTAACCAAACACCAGAATATTAAAAAAAATAAAATCAAGGAAAAAACATGCTTGTTGCTTGTTTACTTTTAATCTGGTGCCTTTCAGACAAGGGAAGTAACAAACCAGCTTTGAGTGATGGCGACAATTACTGCAGTTGTAACATTTGACAGAGTGGAAGCTGCACATCCCCTCCATGCTTCCCTTCTGCAGGATAAATAATGATAAACAATTTGGGAATTCAGTAATTTCAACTACAAAGGCCCAGAGTTTACCCATTTGCCATCTGATTACATTTTCCAGCATCACTATATTACCCAGTTTCTACTTTTGTTGAGGCCTAATGTGAAAGGCCAACATATCTAATATACTTGCATTTAAGAATTGATTTAGAAAAGTGTTTCGTAAGTTAACTCAAAATAAACAGAGGACAGCTTAAAAACTTGGCATCTTCAGGTTGGTATTTTCCATTGAACAATTTTATATTAAATATTTCATATTTACATTGTGAAAGTTATCACTCGCACTGTTTTGGTTTTCCATGCACCTGCTTGACTAGGTTTTGACAAGACTTAGGAGTGGTGTGGATATTTCACAGGGGGTGGAGTCTTTGTTTTGCAGAACATGCCATCTCAAATCCTTGACCTGATTCTAACAGCTGAAACTGCTAAATCATATTCATTTCATAAATCACAGCATAGTTACACAACAGATTATGCTCCACCTAACCACAACAGCATGAAACCATGTTTGTGCTGTTCAGAGCCACAAAGTTACGATGAGGAAAGAGGACTCAAAAGTCATACTTAGCAGTTGTCAGGAACAACTAGTTTCATAATTTTTAAAGAAAAAAAATAGAGTCTGGAAATTACACTACAAGAAGATAAAAACAATTTAAGAATTGGTTTACTCCTCATATTCATTGGTTGGGAAGTTCAAAGTCAACTGTGTCTTTATTATCAAACCAGCATAACTAGAACAGAAAAAAAAAGTTATACTCACCAAATGCTATTCAGAATGAAAAAAAGTTGAATAAAAATGCAGCCAAAGGGCAAGATCCCACCCATTATGATACCAGGCAATGGTTTTGTGAAAAAGGACTGTTCTGGAATTTGGCGAGGAATCTGGTTTGTACGAACTGGATGTTCGATAGGCTGCGAAAGAGATTAAAATCAATCGTTACATCATAAATAAGATTGCTTTTTCCTAATATAATCATCTAAAGATTTGGAAGAAAAAAAAAAGATTTATTTTCATCCATAAGCCATCACAAGTTACCAAACCAAGAAAACCACAAATTTGATATCCATCATGACAAAACATACGTATGCTTTAGATATTCCAACTGTGAGTCAGTCAGCAAGTCAGGACAAAAGGAAAGAAACGTGTTCAGCCCTTAATAAAAACTCATTTTCTTATCTGTCTGGTACTATTTTGAACTAGTGAAGTACAAACAAGTATTTCTGAAATACTACATCAAAAACATTTCAAAACTGTATTTAAAGTGCCCTACCTTCTCTTTGAAGCCAAAATATGCACCAACAAAGGTTAGCGGGACTGAAATTCCAAACCACATTGCCAGGATAGCAACCAAAGTGCCAAAAGGAATGGCTGCTGAGGATCCCTTCACCCAGAGAATGAGATTCATAATGAAGAAGTCAGCAAAGACAATCCTGACAAAAGATCGGAAAAGATATTATTCTGCAAAGAACAAATATCTGTTAATGTTAAAACATATAAACCAGTTAAGTCTGCATCAGAAAAACTCAGCTTCTTGCAATCCTTCATTCCAGGTTACTTTCAGCAACAATGCCATTAATGTAAAAATGCTTGCAACGCCCAGTGCCTATAATGCAAGTATCTATGGTAAAGCCACTGTTTAAATAGATTCTGCACATAAACCCAAAAAGTAACAGAAAGATTCAAGTGGAAAAATCTATACAAAGAATGCTAAAAGATAACATTAATTAAAAAAACCCTCTCCTATCTGAATCACCTTTCCTATTACTTCCAGTCATTGAATTCTAACAAGTAAATCCCCTCTGAAAGAAAAACAGCGATAGCAGAATGTCACATTCAGGAAGCGACACATCCGTACCAAGCACACCCCCACTGCAGTGCGTGCCACAGCACCCTAGCGGAAGGGTGAATTAAGGAGGGCTCTTCCCTACAAGAAGAATCTTTGTATTAACAGCTCGTGCAGTTACACAGTAAGTAGTCCACACCTTTTCAGATCTCAGATAAAACCTGCATCAGTCAAGACATCTCTCCAGACATGTTCTTCCTTCCCCCAGTTAATTCCCTCTGCCTAATTTTCTAAACATCTTGGGAAAACACTAGAAAATAACTCCAAGACACACGATGAAGATGCAAAGCAAAACATACTGCAACATACATACAAAAGCCTTCCTGAATTTTCATTATTCACGGATTCAGAAATGTATCACAGAAAATTCAGCATCAGGAAGGGCCCCTGCGAAGTGCACCATTGTCTGAGTTTTGTTAAAAATGTGTTCCTGAGGCAGAATTTAAATGCCCTGAAGTGAACATGCATCCTCCACTGTACTTAATTTAGAAAGCAAGGAGGGAGGATTAGAGCAGTAGACAGGCTCCTTTAATCCTAGGAGAGGCCTACTCTTGCCAAAATTGTTGGAGGGAATAGATTTTTTAAATAAGCACACCCAAGCAACCCCTGGTGTAAGCATTTGTTGAACAAAAAAAATAAAATCAAATCCATTTTAGAAGTTTTGCTAATCTTAATCATCTGCCCAAGCCCATAACACAGAACCTGCTCACCCCCTTCCAAAGTCAGAAAAAATACTGCAAATATGAACTCCCATGAGTCTACTGAAACTGTAATGCCTTAGGCTGTTTATGATATTATGCAAATTCATTGATCTAGCATAGCATTATCAAGACATCTGTTCCTATTCTACCATCCCCAATCATTTTACTTCCTCTGTGAAACTTAATTTATTTCGGAGTTTAAATGATCAGCACAGCACTTCTTCCACCGATAAATATTTTCTTCTCTCAAGATAATATCTAAATGACAGCAGGGAGACTGAAGCATATTTTGTTTAGAAATAAGATTTCCTCATAGAAGTGTTCCTTCAGTTGTTATCGAAACATTACATTTAATGAAATTCTACTACACTCAAAACCAAGCCATGTTTTATTCATTTTAGGGGAGAGACACCTTAAGAAATTATTTATAACCTTTTACTCAACTTTCACCAAAGACATTTGTCAAAGGGTAGCTTTATGTACCCAAAGTTGTAATCAAGAAATATGTGAGACTTGCAGAAGAAATTAGTTTGTTCCCTTTCTTCCCTGATCTGATTCTCACAGTAGGTCTTGAGAGCTATGAGAACACAAAAGGCAGAAGAGCTATCATGCCTCCCAAGCACGACAGTATTGGCCATAGTACAATACACACTGCAGCCACATCTGAAACTGGACACTACCTACATTTATATAAAAACGAGAACTGATTTAAGATAATCACTCAGTATTCTCACCAAGAAGCACTGTCAACACCTACTGTTTAGGACAGCAGTATATAGCTATGTAATTAAAAAAAGAAACTAAATTATATTTCCTGTGTCCTTGTCAATAACACGGTTACAAGAAGACACTGAATACGTAACTAAGGTAATGGAAGTTCTGTCTAAAGGGCTGTCTCTCCCTATTTATGGATGAGAACTACACGTGCTCCAAAGTTAGCACAAAACCACATGCTTCCTAACAAAGTGACCATATCTGTTCACAGTTAAGATGGCATTACCTGGAACACACCACGTGCTGTGGTACCGAGCTACCCCATCACCATGCCTAATGTCCTGGTGCAGTGATTCTCAAACGCTGGGAAGCTACCTTGCAGGATCATCATTCCTCTTACTCCACAGCTGATTACAAAACAAGATGCTAAGAAGTTCTGTTCCAGAGTACTAGGCTCCAGCTCCACAAAATTCACTTTTCTTTATATTCATAGATAGGTAATACACAAAAGGAACAAAAACTGGGAGAACAAGAAAGAAAATCCCCCACACAAGTACCAGAACAATTCACTCTCCCCCTCCTCCTTCCCAACTTAGATTCATTTATATTTAAGAGTAAAGGAAAGAATGAAGGGAAATAATACTAACCCAGGGCAAAGCAGAGCTGTAAGCAAAACGTTTGTCTTCCACTTCTCACCTCTAAATGCTGAGGGAAAAAAAACAAAAAAAATTCATATTCAGAACTTTTTCCAACTGTTTTGCAGTACAGCAGGAGAAGCGAATTGGTTATCTAAGACACCAGCTCCAGTTTGAAGTTTACATAAGCCCAACAATTCTGAATTTAATCTGCTGTGTCACATTAAACAAACACATGTACTTACTCTTGTACATCCTAGCAGACACATAACCAGCTGGAGTTCCCAGTAAAACCCACAATACAACTGCACAGGTCATCAAAGCACCCCGGTTGGCAGGAGAAAGAAAACCAAGGCAAGCTAGGACTAAAAAAGACAACGATTCAGTCATTTGTGTATACATGTCAAAACTCCCCTGTGACACATCACTGCATGGGTTTATCCCTTTCACTACCAGATATTTAAATAAAAACTATGTGCATAAGGTCTCTACATCCCATCACACAACCATGCCCCTAATGCCACTGCTTCACTCATAATAAAGTGTTATTTCAACCTCATCTTTTAAAAGGAAAGTTGCTTGAAGACAAAATACTGTAAAATTAAAAGCCCCACGGAGATGAATAAAGAACCTACGCCACATTTCAGCTTCAACAAGTCTGCTTCCAAAACCCTCCCACTCTCCTGTAAAGATACATGCTAAGTGATAGAAATTTTACAGGCAGCATAAAGGACACCCAAGGACAGTGTGTCTGGAGAAGCCAAGCCTTTGACAGAGCTAAGGGCATTTTTGGTTGGGAGAAAGCTGTTGGGGTTTTCTTCAGCGTTTGTTTTTGGGGTGTTTGGGGGAAGGGGTGTGTTGTTTGTTTGTCTGGGTTTTTAAAAGGTAGAAGTAAGTGTGAAGACAGAAGATCTTAAAGGTATGAGTCCCCTGAAATTCCACAAAAGGCTTTCAGCCACCATGCTTTAACAACACTGGGTACTCAAGAACAGAGTACCTTGACAATAAGCCTCTGAGGGCTGCCTGGATTTGAACCAATTGTAGAAGCCAGCCCAGAGACACTCTCAGAAAATGAGTTTGTCGTTGATCGCTAGAGCAAAGTTTTGGTTTTAAATAGAAAAAAGATTCTGCTTCAATTTCTTTCTATACTACACTGGTTGCACAGGAAATATTGCAGTTAAGCAAGTTACAAAGAGCTGTGAGGAACACTGGAAAATGAGTCCACCAATAAAATTTTATTTATCTTACAGCATCCTGTAATGAATAGTAAAAAAAGCAGGAAGATCAAAAAATCTAAATAAAACCTACAGAGCAGAATTTGAAAAATTCTTCTTCTGTAATAAATATCAGTATTCTACTATACAGTAAGAAAAGGAATGATGATATACTTTCAAGACAATGTATAATAAAACACCAACTGGTGACAGGTTCCACCATCACATGTATACACGGCTATTTATGGTTCTCATATCTCAATACTGTGTCAGAATTATTTCACTGGCACACATGGTTGCTCTTATTCTGCATGGCTGCAGGCTGTTGTGTCAAAGGTATTAGATAGAAAGTGTTCCAAAAACATTAAAGCTTTGAACTTGCATAACTGGATCCTTGGATAATTTACACCATGACAAACTGGTTTTGTTTTTTTTAAAAAGAAAATTTCAACAAGGAAGCTTCATTTCTGCAATCATGAAGACTGAATTAGTCCAGACACCACAATGTTTTGAACAATGCTGCTTATAATGGTGTTACTGAACCTACTTGAATTATTGTTATGAAACAACATTAATATTTCATTTTACTAAAGAGCTTCATTTCCAAAATCAGGCTTCTATCGTTTGTTAATAATATTGCATCTTTCTTACACTATGACACCATAAACAGATCCCCTTAATAACGTTACTTACATAAAGTAATAAATGTCATAATGAAAATTTGCGTTCCTTGGCCCAAAAAGACAGATAGCAACATTCCCTTCCTTGGAGGTCTAAACACATCTCCATGAACCAGCTTCCAGCCAAATTCCTCTTGGGCATCTTCCTGTATAAAATCAACAACGTCTTTAGCAAAGATACATAATGCAGTAGTGAATTAACACAAACAAGATGCAAAATACATGTTTAAAGTTTTATTAACTTCCAGTTAAGATCCAAAGACAGACTAATTGCATCAGATTCATCTCTCATTGATTTTACAACCCCCTAATGGTTCAGTGAAAGAAAAAGGCAGGATTGACCAAGAAAATCCTCATCTCTTAAAGAAAAATCAAAATCTAATTAGCCAAACCATATAACATCATTCTAAATTTAAACTAAAACAAAGCATTCATTTTAATTTAACTTGGATTATAGCACTTCAGTCCAGCTCAAGTATTTATCTTTTCTTGCTTCCACTACAAGGTACATCAGTCTCAATCACAATATTGGAAAAAAATGAAATGGTCCTTGTACTCCAGGAAAAAGAATCCCCAGGAGCAAGTACCAACGCTTTGTTCCATTGCCAGATGTGAACGGATGGGTGGCATGGGGGGAATGCTCAGTACAGCTGTGGTTCCTTAAAGTCACTGAAGAATAAAACTTTCCAATGAAGTCACTCAAAAGAAACACCTTCCTTCACAAAACCCATCCACACATATACACAACCACAAATAAGCAGCCCCTGCAGACCATTCCCTTCCTCACAAAGTTAAAAGCCAAATGTTTTATTCAACCTAGAAGTGGTGAGTTTAGTTCTGAAAATATTCTAATAAAGATTTAAGTCCCCTACAAGTCAAGCAGTGACAAAGAGATTTTTTTTTTTTTTAAAAAAGGACAAAGTTTTACCTCTCACTGTTGAAAAGATACCGACATTAATTCTCTTACACTCAGTTCAGGAATCTTCTCTTAGCCATAAGATCCAAAAAGTAATCTAATGATTTCTGAACACTTCATTAATGTAAGTCCCAGTAAGTCTACATCACTCTAAAAGCCAGTTGGTATTAGAAGAACACTAAATGCACACACTAAGACCTCAATCACTGGCTTGTGCATCTCTCTCCAAGTAGAATCACTCCAGCATTCCCTAACTGTGAGATACTAATTTGCTTCATTACAGCTTCCCCAGCCCACCTCCTCTTTTGCATAGTTATTTCACACCTTTTTAAAGCAACTCCTTGACTGCAACAGATCTCCAAGTCTCTTACAACTGGGAAGAAAATAAAGTGTGGGTTTTTGAAAGTCACACCTATCCCTGCTGTTATCCACATAAACTAATCAAGCTTCTACAAGTCTTGCTCTTCATCACATTAAGAATGACCAACTAATAAAGACAACACAGTATAAGATATTGAACATAATTTAATTGAGAGATCAAACAGGAGCTTCACAAAAACGATCAGTTAAAGGATGTGGAAAAATTATTGCACTTTAATTTCTGTCTGGATTTGCATTAACAAAAGACATTAAATATCGAAACCACAAAGAAGAATAAAAGTACTTTCAGACGTTTTAGTTTCAATATGAGACATTTTTTGTGCATTTTAAAGTATTTCTTTATGCAGACTGACAGCAACAACGGTGAAAATCCAACCTTTGTAGTATCTGACATTATTTCTCATCCTTGGCTAGCAGATAACCGCTTTTACCAATGAGAAAGAGTAATTTTTACTCAGCCTTTTACTCAGTCTACTGGTGAAGTCTTTTTAACTTACACTCATAGTCTCTTCCACCAAGGCAGCAAGTCTCTATAGGGACCTGCCCTTTCCCATTTTAAGGAGAACATATCTCAAAAGAACTGGCAACAGGTTCAGTTGGACGGCAACGACAAGCTTCAGTCACTATGTCAGGTCAGACAAACGAGGCTTGGTTTGACAGTGATCACCAGGAGAACTGTATTTAAAAAATTGTAGTTCTAAGGCAGCTAGAGATCAGAAGTTGTGTTGCACATGAACTGGAGACAAAGTATGTGATTTCACCACACTTTCTAGCCACAGACAAAAGGCAACATCCATTTGTGTTAGCCTATATTAATTAGAATCTGTCCCATAATATTTAGCAAGACAACTACTTATCCTCACACTAATTTCACTCCATTATTAGCTATTTGCTTAATTTTAATACTTTTGGCTATAATCATCTGATCTAATTTTTTTAAAAAAAGACTTTGCTTTATGAAGTTGCATCACATCATGCTTCTCATGAAGTTTAGACCACAAATGTTCACAAGTCACATGCTAGCACACTTGTTTTTCAGACAAGCTATACTACAAACTACTGTACAGAAATACCACCTTGAAACTAGAAAAATTACAGCAACTGAGCTTCCTAATGCAGCTTCACTACAACGGGGACAACACCTGCCTGCAGTAGTTTTAAGTCTCATCTCCTGAAGAGGTGAAAAAACAGTTATGAATAAAAACAACCATTATCTTCAAAAGTTTGGTTGTTCAGACTACAAAATGCATTTTTAGACAGAAGAGATGCTAAAGTGGGTAGCAAGTCTTCTGTGCTACAAATGTTTCTACAAGAGATACAGCACAGATCCTTTGCTAAGGCCATGTAACGTGGCTTAAAACAGGGCTGCATTGACAAGGAATCTAACATATAATCCCAGGTTGCCAGAGTCATGGAATCACTCTATGGCTGATGCTGGAAGGAACCTCTGAAGGTCATCTTGTTCAACCCCTCTGCTCAGGCAGGGTCACCTAAAGCCAGGTTACCCAGAACCATGTCCACACGGCCCCTGAGCATCTCCGAGGATGGAGATACCATAAATAACACATTGACTGCTCAGGTCAGCACCATACCATCAACTACATGTCCAGTTTGACTCCTTAACACAACCATAGGGCTTAGGAGAAATTGCCACATCTTGATGAAGAACCAAGGGCAGACCACTTTTCAATGTCTACATTGAGTATTGTGGCTGTTGGTGAAAGTATTTATTAAAAAAAAAGAAGCTTTCTTTGGTTGAGACCTTGGAACAAAGCAACTTACATTTCAAATATGATTTTGTTCACTACCAAAAAGTTCCTGTGAATCACTCCACATAATTCTAAAACCTGAAGTCTGTCCTCGCATATTACAAGTTCATCAAACAATGCTAGAAAAGTAGAACTGTCACATCTGCCCATCTATTTCTGCTGTTAAAGATGAAATGCCAATAAAGCTACTTTCAAACCCCAGATATATTATCATGTATCAAACTCTTATCACAGAGATCGCATTCAAAACTAATAGACAGACATCACTATCGCCAGAAAAACATGCTCATGTAAAAACTGTAAACTTTACTCACAGAAGAGTCAATCTGGTTGTATCTTGCAATATCTTTATGAAGAGTCCTCAGAATGATCATAGCCACCATGCCAGACAAGAAGAGAACAATCACGAGGGAATTCATGATACTGTAGATAAATAAAAAGTCAAACTTTCAGTCCACGTATTCAGGTTTCAGGACATGCACTTCCATTCATACCACATGTACAGTGCAAGTTTGAGGAATAGCCTTAGATATTCACTTTAAGTCATTCAGACCTTTTAGCATTTTCCCACCCAGAGAAGACAAAGGTTCACAACTAAAAACACTTCATGATTTCTTAGTAGACAGAAGTGAGAAGAGTATTTCATGATATAGTAATGTTTCACAGTATACTCTTAATTCTTAAAACAGTTACATAATGTTTTGCTTTATTTTCCTCCTTATATAGCTCAGAAGTCATTGCCTAGTGCAACAGCCACAGGTCTTAGAGCAGACTTGACTGTCTGGTAGGTTTTATATCTATCAACCAAAGAAATCTACATCATCCCATTTAATATTTTGTAGAGACATAATTAGATCAGCCTTTTCAAACACTTTGTATTGCAAAACATTAATGTTTCAACATAAATTATACAGTTACTTGACATCATTTGCATGGTACAGAGGAAAATAAGAGCTTTTCATATCTATCTTTCACTCATAAAAAAGCCCTTCTTTTTACTGTAAGCAGCCGAGTACAAAACATGCAGTATGCACATGTACTTCTCACTTGGCAGTTACAGAAAGTCAGACAGTAACAGTAAGAACACGGCAGAGCACCAACATCTCAAAAGTTCTACAGAATGGAAATGATAAAGTAAAACGATGGAAGCTGCTTTCCTTTTGGACACTAATGGTGCATTCCTTTGATGAAATGCAATACATTGTTCCCAGGAGATGGAAGACTGATAAAAGTTACTTCACATATGAAAAAAAGAAACTTTTCTTGCCAGAAAACTAACAGACTTTGTTCTACCACAGCAGAAGTTCTATATCGCTAGAAGCTCAAATAAGAAATCATTGTGCTCCCCTGGAACGTTACTCACTGAATAAATGCAAGTCTTACCTAAACCACTGGATGTTTGTATGTGGCATGGATTCCAGAATGTAGTCCCACCTAGAAGCCCACTTAATATTATTCTTCTCCTATAGAGAAATTAAATAGCAATTAATAGAAACAAGTTTGTTGCAATCTCCGAGAAATCTTCCACAAACCTTCCACTCAGCATTAATATGTAAGGTTGGTATTAACCCTACACATCAGACCTCCCTCTTGCATTAATTCATCTTTCAAGAAAGAAAGTCTTGTTTATTGAAATCTTCTATCTACATTTTCTACCTTCAACTGAGGCTTCACTGTGAGTTGCTCTTTATGAGCCCAGTCAGCAGCTCATCAGTAGTTCCCAGCTAGTTCGGAGAGTTTCAGAAATGTGGTTCTGAAGTTTGTTACTTGAGTAACTGCTCAAACACTTACATTTTTGTACACTTGTATTAAGCATTACAGCCACAACCCTGTATATTTTTCACATACACAGAGCTAAATACAGTGCCCATTTCAATGAATTAAAGGAGACACCACAGCTTTCTCATGAGAAGTCAGCTGCCATATTAGAAAGGACCATAAAAGAGTTACGCATTTTACTGGTTTATGTATTCAGGCTTATTGAAACCAAAGTTCCACTTTTTCTCCTTTCACATTATTCTGAAACTACTGATAAAAAGCAAAATTATTTCAGACCAAGGCTAACAGAGATCAGAGAAAATGAACAGTTCCGCAGCACCCAGTGACTGAGGTGTGTCCAGTGCCATCTGCTGGCAGTGCCTGAACCCACGACAGTGGAGCTTTATCCACTCTGCTCTCGAGGAAAAGGAAGGTGGTAGCTCAAATGCCTAACAGACTGTGTGAATAACTGGACAAGCTTCAGATTGCACTCCTAAACTGCAATTTATCATCAAGATCTAAACAAAAATGTTAATAGACGGGAGGCTCATTCCTGTAGTAAAATTTGAGAGTCTAAGAAAGATGCGGTGTCTCAAGGGAAAAGTAACAGGATACTGAGCCTTGCACCTCAAGGTCACTGGTTCAAATCAAATTCAATTTGGTAAAATGAAAGCTGTTACCATATGACAGCTGCTTGACTGCCTATACAAAATAAGTTGGTGGTCTCAAGCCAAATGCTGTAAGATAGGAGTCTCACATCAGAAGAACAATCATGCTTTCAGGACAGACTGGAACCAAGGTTTGAAGTAGCTTGAATCAAATTATTCTCACCCCCACAGGCGACTCACTTTCCGTGTTGGTGTAAAAACCCAGTGGCAAGAAAGCCTAACTTCCTCCTGCCTAAGTCATAACAGGCTGAATAAAGCTTTAGAGTATTAGTAAACACTAGAGTATTAACTCCAGAAGACAAATGGCCATCTACTCAAAACAAGCTATTGAATAAAATTAAAGCAATACAAAATGAGACAAACCCTGCAACTTCACTAGAAAAAACAGCTTTACAATACGTGAAAAACTGACATTTGACACAAAAGCATCTCCAAGTATGATACAAACACTTCTTCAACATGAGACTCAGTACACTGACTGAACTCTGAAAACATCGAGCACACCTCAAGAAAGACAACTCCTGCAGTTATTCAGTCCTCTACCTTTCTATAAGTAATAAAACATGGCAAACAAAAAAGTCTGTATTTATACATTCCAAGTGTCACTTAAACTACAGTAATGGAGAATTGCTTCACAAAACCATCCTTATGGAATTTGCACTGCTTTAATCCAGCTATGGCTATTAGCAAATTATCCAGTTGTTTTGCTTTCATCCTTTAGGGGAATTACATTTTCACCTAACAGATCCAATACTTACTTCAAATGTCACAGAGTAAGTGTAGATCAGATTCAGTTTATTGGTGAATTCTCCAGGAATCTCCATAGGTGGACCTTCACAACTTAAGTTGTTCTCATCTGTGTGTTTGTAGCTAAAGGAGAAAACAAATAAAACTGAATATGCTCTACAGGATGAGTTTTCACAAATCCTTTTCTAAGACAATTAAAACAAGTTTTTACTTAAAAAAAAATCAACAAACAAGGAGAGCTATGTATGTAATTTTGTACCAGCTATCTAACTTTTTTAAGAACCTGTTTTTCTGCTAACAAAGGTCAAACATATTTTTATTAATACTTACATTTGTAGATAGAGATAATAGGAGAAAAATAAAACCATGTATATAATTAGGTATCATTATTTAGAATTTCTGTAACAGCCTTAAAGCCACACCAGAACTGAACACTAGTTCAGTGAGAGCTAAAAACACCACAGAAAGCATCCTAGCGATTTGCATCTTGGGCCACCATCCTACATTCAATTAATATCTCTTCACACTTCTAAGCATCTGAGAACATCATATGTGAAGTTGTTTCCTACGCACGTGGAACACGAGAACCACAAACATTTGAAAGGTCATGAGATGTGGTTTATTGATCAGAATCAAGTCTGAGTCCTAAGCTAAAATGCTGTTGGTTAACCAAGCTGCAAAGTCTAGAGATCTTTACCTGGTATGATGGTAATTTTAACACAAAATACCCCTTCTCTACCATCATCCCTCACTACCTTAGAAACACTGCAGCTATAGAAGCACAAAGTAAAAGAAACGTTAAGGTTTGCTTGAATTCACTCCTATAAACCTCCTCTAACACTGGAAAATAGCTTCCTTCTCAGATCCTCTTGGGTAAGTTGTATTTATTCAATTTAGAGAAACAATTCTACCTTATACGCATTATCACATGTCAACAACTAAGCCAAGCCACAAGGCCACAAGATAATACAAACTTTCATGAAAGACCTAGGGTGCTCCAACCACAAATACTCCTCCCCTATCAGGAGAGCTTCAAGGTTGAAGCAAAACACCAAGTAAAACATCAGGCCAGAGAATGACAGAATCAAGGTTATGTGCAACGTAACTGTGCCCCCTTGTGGTTTGCATTACTGGTAAAAAGACCAATTTTCATCTTTCATCCGCTCAGGATGCAACTAATGAAGAGTTAATCAAGAATGGAGATCTTCTTGCCATCAACACAGAGCAGAGGTAAATGAAAGGAATAAGCTCACACAGCAAGTATAATTCACTAAAAACGCACCATTCCATTGCAACAGAAAAAAGTATACTTGAGTCATGTTGTACCACACGTCTGTATGACTTGAGAAACTTATTTAGAACGTACTTAATCTCCATAGAAAAGGGAAGAACTTAGCCAAGAAAAGCAACCTACTTTGAAATCTTATCAACGGATTGCAGTTTTCAAATATAGGTAAGTATGAACTGTGCACAAACAGACTGACAAGAGGCTTCAGTCTGTTTCTGGTCTCTGAATTGTTGCACCTCCTCTCTGGTCAACACAGAAACGCAGAAGTAACTGTATAAGAAAATAAGTCAGTCATCTTACAAAATTTAGTTGTTGTCTTCTGCTGTTCTGAACACCAGCATTAACCTGATATTTCACCTATAGCTCAGTATCCAAACTAATAACAGGAAAAAGTACACTTGTACAGATACTAAATACCGTGCATTGATACAACATACATTTGGGAGGCAACACAGCAATAAGAGACACCATGGGAAACCAACACTCAGTTAAAGAATGTTTCTCAGCTTATCTGAAAGCAGGTCTTCTAAAAGAAAGTAAGCACACCCAGAAGCAAATCAATAAAAACATGAGAAAGGTTCTATTCTTTGTGTCAGGTTCTAAGAGTTCTAAGAAGTTCTTCAATCAGGAAGGACTTTGGGGAATGTTTTCTAAAGTTAAATGACATTTGCAATTGTGGAGCTACGCATTGTAAATACAGGTCCAGCCGTGAACCTGTACACTGAAGCTTTATCAGAATTCAGAATAACCAGTTCCTAAGAACTCAGTGACACCAAATATCATCTCTTAAGTTTTCAACTACTGTTACAACTCCCCAGTACTAGAACCTGCTCCTTTAGTGCACAATTACCTTTGTGGTCTCAGTCTCGCCATCACCAGTCTTGCACCAGGCCAGTTTTCATCCTTCCCACTATGGTACATGATTGTTATGTCAACGTGGTTGAAGAGGTAGAAAGTGTTCTTCTTGTTAAACTCTGACTACAAAAATATATCATTGAGGTTGAGAAACTTCTCCAACAGGAGAGGGCGCAAGCAGTCAAGAACTTAAAAATGAAACTGCTGACATTTCTACAAACATTTTCTGTGTAACAGATAGCTTCCAACACAACATAAACTGCCATGAATTTAACACAAACAACTTCACATACAAAATAATAGATTTGAACACTTAACTAGAACAGGTTATTCTGTTCACAGACCATTTTCAATAGTCTAGGGAGCCTGAGATATAATCAGGTTGGAAGGTGACTGCAGACTGAGTACACTGAACGTGCACAGTAAATGCATCGCCTCCAAGAAGCACCAGACTTGCTGAATACAAACAAATTGACTGCACTGCATACAAGCAGTAAGTCACGTGGCAGAATAGAGTAGCAGCAGAGAGCTCTCTCCTCACTGTCAGAGCAGTGTGGTCCCTCACCCCAGGAGGGACAGAACTGTACCAATATTATCCGTAAATGCACTAGTTCACCATGGAACTCCCAGGATGACTGACACATTTCAAACTGTTGTCAATATAACTCCTTTCCTGTCACAGCTATGTGTTATCTTCCAGCCACCTGGGAAAATCCTGACACATTTAACTTGTAAACTGTGCTAGACATAACTTTTGCAACTAGAACACTGTGCTCATTTCTAGGTCCTCACTAAAACACTGCTATGTGAAATTGATAAAGGTCCTGCACACAAATACAACACGGACAAAGAATGAACAGGTACAAAGATGGACACACATGAAATTTCAAAACAAAACCTCAGTTTTCTAAGGCTTTTAGACACCAATACAGTTGTTTTATAGCTTTATCTATGTGGTCAAAAGAATGATATAAACATTTTTTAGGTCAAATGTCTCAGTGAGACACTGCACACAGAAGTAGCATTGAGCTTTGTCAATGCCCACGTTCTGAACGCTAACCATGTTTACAAGTATAGCTGATCTTTTTCAGGAAAAGAAAACTTAAAAATAAAACTGTAAATAAAACTACTCCTGCTCTATTGACAAAAAAAGTTCCACCACTTACATTTATAACACAAGCATCTTTAACTCTACCATCTGCAGTAACAAAACATCCTATGGGAAATCCTGGATTACAGTATTTTTGCCCATCTTCCACATCATAGCACCACGTTACAGGCATGTTATCGATAATCCTAGACAGAAATCAAAGAACAAGTCCTCAGAAAGGGATGCACCTTATTTCACATTGACATTTAACATTCACATAATGCACACACTTTTCAGTAGCGCCCCCAAGATGCACAGTAGAGGACAACTGTCACATAGAAAGAAGCAACCAACTGCTTAGAACACAGATAACAATGTAAAAAAGCAGAAAAAAAAGAATCCCCAACCTCAAGCACACAACTCACCAGTGATGTTGATAATTCAGCTGCATTCCTTTCTTCAAAAAAGCCAATTTGGTTTTATCAGCACTGTTTCCTGGGTCGTACGACCTTGTACAAACCTTCTTGCATGTTTCTTGCTTTTTAAAAGTGAACTGTTAAGAAAGCACACGAAAAGTCTAATTTCAGTTTTGCTTCAAAAATCCTTTAGTCTTTTTCTCATGTAAAGAGGACATTCAGATACTTCACTTCCTTGCTAAACAAGTTTCTTAAGCCATAATTTCCCATACAACAGCTTTAACTTAAACTGCATTATTTATATCCAGCAGCAGCAATTCCCCTTCATATTGCTAAAAATCTCTCCAATAGCCCAGATAAACCACCTCCAGATAAATCCCAAAGACTGAAATCTGAAAATTAGTACAAAATTAGTACAAAAGGCAATAAACTTTGTTTATTTTGGTAACTTCATCACTTGCTAAACCAGACAACTACACCCTTTTTGAAAGTTCCGTATTACCTTTAGCTATGTTTGCCCCATGACAATCAACTCACTAGACAAGGTTTCCAACACTGCAGGAAGTTGCACAGCAACTGTGCTTCACATGCAGACATGACCTAACACAAACATGCACTCATATTTGTTTATCAAGCTCATCTTCTAACCCAGCTAGGATTTACCCATTAGTGAGCTAACATACTTAAAACATGACTGAAAATTCTAACATTATCAAGGCTTAAGTGCTAACCAATAACAAAGCATTTCTAACTACTGTACCATGCAGCCATTTCAAACAAATAATTGTTATAAACCCGATCTATTCAATGGATATCCAGCCCAAATGACCCATCATGCCATGTATTTAAACGCCTCTTGCAGCCAGAGTCATAAGACTTTCAATTACTTTAACTTAGAGAGTCAAAGGAAAAAAGACTTCCAGGAGCATCTTACACCTGGGAGGAAGCACTACTTCCCTAACAGTCCTATGAAAAGATGTGACTAGGTCCCTAATGACAGAGCAGCAGCAGACCAGGAAACTCTGCTGCCTTTTTCTCACAGGGATTTGGATTATCTAGCAACCCTCACACACAAACATAGCTCAGTTTTCAATTTCACCAGCAAATCCAAGTCTGGAAGCTGCACTTGAGCCGCATACAGCTTTCAAGCATTAAGTGCCAGTGTTTGACTACATCTCCTTTACTGCTAATATTTTTCCTAAGTTGATTGGACAGTTTTATAGAGATGCTACATTTGGTCATTGCTAACGCAGGTCATGATACAGTAAAATACCACACATCTAATCTACAAAATACTTGCATACATTTATTTTATAGAGGACTTCAAGTGGCACACATTCTCAATGAAAAACATGCGTTCAGACAACAGATGTTAAGTGTGTACAAGCAAGGAAAAGCTGGAAGCGAGCTCCAATTTGATCTTCCCTTCCCACTCTGGAAGCTGCCCAAGAGTATAACAAAGTGTATGAAACAGTTCATGAACCACTAGTTTACAGCCTCCAACATTACATTTAAAAAACCTAATCATTTCAGATCACCTAAAACATCACACACCCAGCTCTTAAAGAACTGTTTTAAGATACACTTTCTTGACTTCTTCACCACAGAAGAACAAAAGAAAAATTATTACAGGTTCAGCTTCCTAATTTTAAATAGCCACCCTGAGACGCATTTGGAGCAGGGCTGGGAAGGGTTTTGCTTTATTAATCAAACATTATAAGGCTTATATTTACAAAAAATAATAAAAATACTCATATAATCATCAAATCTTCAACTATGTCTACAGATTACAGTCTATAGATTATGTCAGAACGACAGCTAGCAAATTTAAACAGGATCAACTGCAAGGGATAAAATAACCTTATACGGAGATGATGCTATTCTCTCCCCAAACAGCACTTGTCCAAGATTTTCTGAGGGTCTTTTCTCTTCTGTATCTTGACAAAAGTCAAAACTAGAAAAAAGTGGAAAATATTACCTTTAATTTCTCTCTGAAATATAAGTATAAATATCAGCCTAAAACAATTTCTTAAGTTATATCCTTAACACGTCAGTTTTCATGCTGCTTTGGGCAAGTAAGTCACTGCTAGTAAAAATTTGATAGCCTTTGCAAAGAAATTTGGCATACATTATATAGAATTTTTTTTTTTGGTATCAATTTCAACCAAGACATATCAGAGGTGAGGTATCTTTAACAGAACGCATGATGCTTGGTCCAAGCACATTTTTCAAATGACCATTGAAACAAGAGAACGTTTCAATGTTTCATGTCCCTTTCTTTTGCAAAAATGTTTCAGAAAAACAACCACATGCCCTTCTTAAAGAAATCTTTATAGTAATATTGTGAAACACATTCTAAAAAAAAAAAAAGAAGTGCTTTAAATATTCATGTGCCATACTGCCAAATGCCATTCATTGATTCTTTTCAACTACATCTTATCTGAAACAGCTGAACAGGGAAGGCAGAATGGAACCATTCTGGATCTTTGTTATTTAAATACTGGTAACAGTAGGTTATGAAAAAAATATCACTTATCTTTGGTGAATAAATGCTTTTCCTCAATAAATGGTTCCAAATTCATTGGCTTCCACAAAGTGTAAGGCAAATCAAGACGCTGTAGGTTTTTTTAGCTAGTCACTTTATCTTACTGCTACCATTGCACTGCACAAGATAACACCTGCAAGTTTCACTCTTTTCTGTGTGCCCACTGTGTGCAAGACTGTAAATCATATTGTGTATCAATGCTTGATAAACCTTGAAATATCTGCCAAAGCAGGTAATGTTTTTCACAGATGACAATCAAGATTTTAAAAATCACGAATTAGTTACAAAGCTTTGGAAAAAGGAAAAATAACAATGACTCTTATTGCAATTTATTTTAATTGTCAGGAACAAGAAACACAAAGCTCCTGCCTTCTTATATTTGACTATCAGGAAGAACTTTCAATCATATCAGAGTGTCAACAATAAATCTAGTAATCAGCTCAAAAAAATGCACCTATTAGGAGCACAGCAGGCTTGTCTTCAACAATAACAGAGGATGGCCCAGAGGCACAGGTGTGGCCTTTCATCCTTTCCACCCTCTTGTACCTCATTCCTGCCGCTGAACGCTGCATTTCCTCCTCCACCCACAACACCGTTTACCAGAACCAGCCGTGCTCTATCCGAGTTGCATCACTGCTCTGGGGACAGAACGCAGGCTTTCCAAAGGCTCCCAGAAGCCTGTTGCAATGTACTTACGCATCGTATTCATACGGGAGAACCGATTCAACCGAGTCCAGTCTGTTCACAAAGAGTTCAATCAGCGACTGAAATAGGGAAGGAAAAGTATGAAAATACAGACCTGCAAGAACGAAGGTGTTGTTGACACGGAACGCGTGGCTGGCTGGCAAGTGCTGTGTCGAGTTTGGGTGCTCAACATCCCACAGCAGAGTCAGCACAGCCTGACAGGGCCCAGGGTCACCGCCACCAGGGCTTGAAGGACCCTCCTAACGTTGGCTGAAAACTTCAGTGTGAAAAGGGAGGGTTTCACCACAAAGACTCCTTCGGGCAAACCAAGGGCGCTGGGGGAGCCTGGCTTCCCGGGGCAACGGATGCTGCCCGAGGCCCGCAGGCTGCAGGTGAGGGGATTCACAGAATCGTGGAATGATTTGGGTTTGAAGGGGCCTTAAAGCCCATCCAGTTACAACCCCCTGCCGTGGGCAGGGACACCTCCCACTGCACCAGGGGGCTCAAAACCCCATCCAACCTGGCCCTGAACACCTCTAGGGATGGGGCAGCCACAACTTCCTTGGGTATCCTGTTCAGGGAAGCGCCCCAAACCCGCCAAATCCCCTGCCAGCCACGCGTCCCGCGCCTTCGTTTTCCCAAGTCTGTATTCTCACCCTTCTCCTCCCCTCGGCCCCTGCCGCGGGAGCAGCGAGAGCCGAGGGGAGCCCGCCCCGCCGGGCCCTCACCTTGCAGCCCTCGCTCTCCTCGCCCTCCTCGCAGAAGCTGACGGGCGCCAAGCCGGGCAGGTAGAAGGCGGAGCAGAGAGGGACCACCAGCAAGAGGCCGGCCACCAGCAGTCTCATCTTCCCGCCTGAAGGGGCGAAAGCACCATGGGCCGAGGCAGCCGCCGCGATCCCCCAGCGGCGTCTTGCGGAGGGGCGTCACGCGCTGGGGCCACGCGTCTGCGCGGGGCGGGCTGAGGCGCCCGGCGCCATCTTGGGGCCGGGCAGCCTGGCACGGCGACCGCCCCGCGCTCCGGACCGTTTGAGCGGGCTGGGAGGTCCCTAACGAGACGGTGTCGCGGAATCACAGAATGACCTGAGTTGGAAGGGACACACAAGGATTATCGAGTCCAACTCCTATCGCTACACAAGACAATCCCGACACTCACACCGTGTGTCTGAGGGCATTGTCAAAGTGCTTCTTGAATATTGTCAGGCTTGGGGCCGTGACTGCTTCCCCGGGGAGCTGTTCCAGTGCTCCACCACCCTCTGGGTGAAGAACCTCTTCCTAACGTCCCACCTAACCCTGCCCTGGCACATCTTCCTGCTATCCCCTTGAGTCTTATCATTGGTCAACATAAAGAAGAGATCAGTGCCTGCTTCTCCTCCTTTCCCTTGGGAGGAAGCTGTAAACTCCTATGAGGTGCTCCCTCGGCCTCCTCCAAGCTCAACAGACCAAGTGACTTCAGCCAGGACATTGAGAGGCTGGAGCATGCCCAGAGAATGAAGCTTGGTGAAGGGTCTGGAGAACAAGCCTAATGAGGAGCAGCTGAGGGAACTGGGGTTGTTTAGCCTGGAGAAAAGGAGGCTGAGGGGAGATGTTACCACTGCCCACAACTCTCTTTAAAGGAGGTTGTAGTGAGATGGGTTTCGGTCTCTTTTCCAAAGTAACAAGCAATAGCATGAGAGGAGACAGCCTAAAGTTGTGGCAGGGGAGGTTCACATTAAACATCAGGAAAAATTTCTTCACCAAAAGGTTTCTTGAGCACTGGAGTGGCTGCCGAGGGAGGTGACAGTCTCACCATCCCTGGAGGTGTTTAAAAGATGAGGAGATGAAGTGCTCAGGTATATGGTTTAGTAGTAGACATGTACAACTGGACTCAATGATCTCAAAGGTCTTTTCCAACCAAGTGATTCTATGATTCACGGTGAGGAGGTGGCTTCCCTTCTTGCCCGCCACACTCACTTCACTTCTCAAAGAAAATTTTTCACCATGAGAACAGTTAAACATTGGAATAATTTCCCCAGGGAAACAGTAAATTCCTCTACACTGGACACTTCTAAGGCTTAGCTTGACAGAGTGCTGGGCCATCTCATTTAATCTATATATCAGCTAAAAAGGTTGGACCAGGTGATTCTTGAGCTCCCTTCCAACCTGGCATTCTATGATTCCCCTATGGAACTTGTACCAGAACGCCTTTCAGTTTTTATGCCCCAGCAGAGTAGAGAAAACCTTAAACGGGATTTTACCAGCTCAGAAATTAGGGGTGGAAATGCAAGATTTTGTATTGCAATGTTTATCTGCAACGCTGCAATTTTTAAGAATTCTGTTTCATTATTTTTTTTATGTCTGGCTCAGCAGCTTGTGGTATTTGCAGCCAACAGCAGTGGGATGCCCACCAGCTCTCGGTGTCCTGTGGCTTCTTGCTACAATGCAGCCACAGTGGTGATGCAGCCACAAACGTGATGCCAAGCTCCAGGCTCGATCATTCAGGCGGCAACAGCAGGAGCAGCATTTGGGGACAGCTGCAAAACTTGTCAGAAGCAGAGCAAGTACAAGTGATGGCTGCAAGCTCAGCTCCGTGCTGTCACGGTAAGACAGATACTGCTCTCTGAGACATTGCGCTAAACATTGCTGTCAATCCCATTTAGACAACACCTCATCTTCCTCTCTATATTTCCTATTCAGGCAAGCTGTTGCCTCCCAGTTTTCCAACTGTGACATTACATTTGCATTAGCCCTGCCATGTTCAACAATTTTACCCAATTCATCAATCCCTGGTGAGTTATCCTTACCATAGGACAGCACCACACAAAAGGAGAAAGAATAAAGGGTGCAGAATAACTGCTTTATCCTGTGTCTTTTCAGCTGAGCTTGAAAAATTTGAGTGGTCATTTCAGGCAGCTCCAGTTATGTCTTAGGGCCCTGTGATCCCCCTTGTATTGCTAAACCAAAAGAGGCCACAATCAGATCCCAAACAGGTGGTTTGGGAGAAGCACATTAGGGAGTTTCAGTTTAGAAATGGCTGACAAAGTCAGTGTCAGAAACAATTATTTGTTCTGGTCTCATCCACTCTAATCTGAGTTTTACAGAGGGAAAATACTGTATTTCTATAAATACCTATCAACTGACAGCTGCCTGGAAAATTGCTCTTTGTCATGAAAGTATTAAACTGATCTTTTTGGTTATCAGTTTTTTAACTATAAATCTAGAGGGAATTACATTCCCTTTTTTAGTCAATCTGAATGAGTCTTTCATGATCAGATTATTTATGTATTCGTTAGTCCTCATTCCCCAGCCCTCCTGAACCCTTTATCCAGTTTAAACCCAGAGACTGATGAAATTGGTAAAAGGCCAATACGTTTGATGAAAATACACAGCACAGTACAAGGGAGATCCAAAGTACTGCCCTCTGTACGAACAAGTTTGTAGCGTAAATTCAACTACATTGTTAAACATCATAGGATTCATTCAAGAGAGTGACTTCTTAGGTGAAAACTACCACAAAAAAATCATAAAATGTTACCCCCATAGAATTGTTCACCTGTCTAGTGGGCTCACTTTTATGCTTATCAATGAAAAGTCACAAAAGGATCAGTTTATATGTATGTGGGATTGTAAGTGGGATTGTAAGTAACATAATTACTGATGTTTTTTCTACTTTTAAATACGTAAGGAAAATTTTCCAAGCTGTGATAATGCAAGGGCAAATATATCTACACTAGTTGGACAGAGAGGAGAGGGAAGATCAAGAAGAATTATATATCCTCTAATACCCTAGGAAAAAGATGTCTCACAACGTGGAGCAAGACCACACATAAAATATGTAGAGGAATATAATAAAATACTGTTGCAGTTTTAGATGGATCTAAAAGTTTGATGAGAAGCCTGCTGAAGATATCTTTTAAGACAAAGGGCAGAAGTTACAGCAGTTATGTTCAAATGCTGTTTCAAATGTAATTATGTTCATGCTAATTGTATTTAGCTACACGTACAATATGTGTTAACAGAATGTTTATTTCATGGAGCCTACCATGAAATATTTTACTCTTTTAATCAGAAGAGGAAAAAGGACTTTTGGATTTGCTTATCTTACCAATTACTTGGGAGGCAGCCAGCAAACACACTACTGTAGGTCACAGAAGCACGCAGAAACTTCACACATAGATAGAGACTATTTCTAGCATGTTTCTTACAGGACTAACAATCCACTTTATTGTTCACTCTCTGTTCCAGGGAGGCTCTGAGGTTTAAATACTTCTGTATTGAAACTGGAAGTTGAATATTTTTTCATATGATAATCAGGTGAGTATCTAGCTATGCTGTTCTTCAGCAGCTGCATTGTTATCTCATGCAGTGCCCTTCCACTTTGTTACCAAAGGTCATCTTTCCCTTTTCCCACGCACAGCAATGGCATCCAGAAACTCTTAGCATCTATGCAGGTAAGGTGATCATCTTTAAATATGTACTAGAGTCTAGAGAAATGTTTGAGAGCTACCTCCTTTTGTATTCTCAACAGATCTACGAGGTTGTCTGAAGCAATGTTGCCTTCTGCTTTCCCTAACATAAATGGCAGTTGAATATCAGTGTCTGAACAGAGGAGACTGAAAAACTGAAGATAAGAGTTGGGGTCTGGTGTTCTCTTATCAGGATGCAATATTTACACAGCTCTACGACTGTAACGGCACTGGGCAGTACCAGTAGAATCTATGGACCTCCCAGAAAGAAAGCGTGGTCTGAAGGGTACCACCAGGGAGAACTGAAGTCAGGGT
This sequence comes from Dromococcyx pavoninus, assembly GCA_033558185.1. Lineage (NCBI taxonomy): Eukaryota > Metazoa > Chordata > Aves > Cuculiformes > Neomorphidae > Dromococcyx > Dromococcyx pavoninus. The sequence continues at coordinate 887,170 of JAUMJL010000111.1, forward strand.
TGAGCAACGTCTACCCCATGCATTAAGAATATGGATAAGGTAACATGCTGATGGACCATATTCTTTGTCTCCTGTGACTCTTAGAAGACACTGCCTAGGAAATTGCATCACTTTCTGATCACTTCAACTCCACTCATCCCCTCCTACTCCTCCATTTTGCTGGTAACAAGCAGAGTGGGAAGGAGTGAGAGGGGCAGTAGATACAGTTGGGAAAGGCAGCATTTTTCCCTTTAGCTCCCAGCAGGTTCATTGTAGGGACTACTCAAGGAAGGCATGCCACAGTGTCTGCAAGGACACCATGTATGACACTGGTATGTACAAGCAAGAGCCTAGGTTCCAGACACCCCTGCCTACTGTGCAGCAAGGATGGCCTTTGGAAAGCACTAGGAAAAAACACCTGGGGACCCTGGGCAGTACAGGAACATGGAGTGGCTCTGGAGACCAGCTCCTCAGACCTGGCAGATGTCCCTCAGACCAGCAAATCCACAGAAACTTGCAGCTGGTATCCTATTACCAAACCTGGGATCAGGGGATTCCCTTGAGGTTCTGTTTTAAGTCCTCTGGTTAATCCTAGTGGCTTTCAGCAAAAGAACCAGGTGTATTATGAAATCCTAAAACATTCAAGGAACCTGCAGTTCTGTAGCTTTTATCTTGTAGAAATCAGCTCTAAGGGGCTTCTTAAGGAGCAGGAGTAGGTGTCATTTACAGGTCCTGGCTGCCAGTTTTCAGTGGCCAAGTTCACTGCGCTGCTGGAATTTTTATAAAAGGTAAAGGATGGAGATAGACTTGCAAAATAGCTACCCTGTTTAAAACCACCCAGAATCCACAATCAGCTTCCCTTTGGGTTTTGTCACTTAGTTTTTAAGAAGGTAACAGAAAAATCCATTTATGTTTTTACATTAAAAGACTGAGTGGTGATTAGACTGTGTGACACTACAAAAATAGGCCTTGTTGACTGATTAATACCAGTCTAGATGATCTACAAATTCCATATGAAAACTTGGCCAATTTTGTACCCACACTTTGTCCTTGCTTTTCAGCTATTAATTTTTTCAGCAAAAGGAAACACCCGCAGCAGAATTTCAGATACAATTAACAAATTGAGTTAGTTGAACCAACACAAAAATTTGTGTTATCAACAACGTATTTCATTTTACATTATGCTTATTTCTGTCTAAGTCTCTGAGGAGGGGGTACTGATGTAGAATCACGAAATGGTTTGAGTTGGAAAGGACCTTAAAGATGATCCAGTTCCAACGCCCCTGCCTTGGACAGGGACACCTCCCACTGGATCGGGGGCTCAAAGTCCTATCTCACCTTGAACACCTCCGGGGATGATAGAATCACGGAATGGTTTGGGTTGGAAGGATCATTCAATTCCACCCTCCCGGCCATGGGCAAGGACACCTCCCACCATACCAGGCTGTCAACGCTGATTAACTCATAACCGCCTCGAGACATCTGTAGCCGAACAGGGTCACCTCCGGCACAGACACTGCCCCCACGCTGCACCGATCCCCGCGAGGGATTTGGCTCCCAAACCCGTGCAGCGCCTGCTCCTCTCAGGACGAAAGCCGGCAGACAAAGAGCAAAGCCCTCTGCCCGCGCCCCCCCGCCCGTCGGGCCCGACTCTCGCCCGCCTCTCGCGGCGTTCCCGGGCCCATGCTCCAGGTAGCACGGGCTGCCCGCCCCTCGCCGCCCCCCCCCCCCTCCGCGGGAAGGCTCCGCGCCCGTCGCGGCTGCCTCGGCCCCCGCCGCCCGACTCGCGCCGCCTGCATCCGGGGCCCCGGCCGGCGGGTGACGTCAGCGCTATAAAGGCCTGCAGCGCCTTTGTTCGCCCCCATTGCGCAGTTGCGTTTCGGCCCGAGCGGAGGTGAGCGCTACCAGGCCAGCCCAGCGGGCCGGGGGCTCGGGGAGCGGGGCCCTGTGCCCTGCGGCGCGGGGGCGGCCGCCCAGGGTGGCGGCGCGGTGAAAGAGCGGCCCGGGAGTAAGGGTGCTGTGGGCCGCCGATAGCTCGAGGCGCGGCGGGACCGGGGCTGCTTCTCTGCACGCCCGGGGCCGTGGAGGGCGCAGCGCGGCCGCGGTGGGGCGAGCGGGGGGTCCCGGCCGCGTGAGACACGGCGGCCGCCATTTTAGGTCCGGGGGGCTTTGCCCGGGGTCCCGGCGCGCGGGTCTCTGCACGCCCCGCGGGGACGAAGGGAGGGCGGCGGCCGCGCCCTGAGGGGCTGGGCGGGCGGCTCGGAACGGGGCTAAGGTGCGCGGTCCGGTTAGCGCCGAGGCAGCCGTTTGGCGCCGGGAGAGGGAGCGGAGTCCCTGCTGGAGGTGGCCGCCATTTTGTGGAGGCGCCCGCGGAGCGCGGAGGGTCTGACGCCCCCGCTTTGTCCCCGAGCTCGATGCGGGCGGGGGGCGCGGGGCCCGCTGTGGGGCTGCGGGGAGCGGTTGTCCGCAGGCGCTTCGCCAGGCACCGCGCGGGTTTGCATTGTCTTTGTGGCTGGTGCTCCCCCCTCGTCCCCTCTCGCTGCTTGGGGTTGCGGTGGGGTCTGGTGTCTGCTCGGGCTGGCGCGTGCAGCTGTGCCGCAAAGAATTCAAAACCCAGCGTGGTTTAGAATACTGGCCCAAGCTGACTTTACCTTATTTTGGCATATTAAGTAAAGTTTATGAAACGCGTGTGGTAGGATTTAGAGCGAGGGACTGCTAGGATTACCATCGAGGGGAAAAAAGACAATAACCCTGGAAGATTTTTCACATTCATTAATATTATTTGTTACAGAATCATAGAATGGTTTGGGTTGGAAGGGACCTTAAATCCCATCCAGTTCCAACTCCCTGCCATGGGCATGGACACCTCCCACCAGACCAGGCTGCTCAAAGCCCTATCCAGCCTGGCCTTGGAACACCTCCAGGGAGGGGGCAGCCACGGCTTCCGTGAACAACCTGTGCCAGGGCCTCCCCACCCTCAGCACAGAAGAATTTTTAATGTCTAATCTGAACCTTCCCCCTTCTAGTTTAAAGCTATTCCTCCTTGTCCTGTCGCTCCATGCCCTTGTAAAAATCCCTCCCCAGCTTGATCTTAAGAGAGTTCGCATTAGTGCTTTGTTGCACTTTTTAAAGTTAACTTAATCTATTTGAAATAAGACTATTTAATGCGAAGAATTAACTGAAGGCAGTACTACTGGTTGCTTCACTTTGAAAATTTTGGGGTTTTATGTACTTTATACTTCATAACTCTTAATTGACATCCTCCTCAAGAGTATTTGCTTGTATCTTTGAGGAAAGAAGTAGTTTATAGCCTGTGAGATGGTATGGAATTCTCCACTGCAGTCTGATCTTTTGTTAGTAACAACCTTGTGCTTTTAATAGGTCATTTACGGAATCAAAATGGTTGAAGCAGACCGTCCTGGGAAACTGTTCATTGGAGGCCTGAACACAGAGACTAATGAAAAAGCCCTTGAGGCTGTGTTTGGCAAATATGGACGCATCGTGGAAGGTAAAAAGGAAACCTTGCTATTTTAACATACTAAAAAATAAAAAGGAAGAACATAGCTGTGATGACTTTTTTGGCATTGATCATCTGAAATGATGGTGCTTTCATGTCCTCTAAGAAGTTCTGAGCTTAAAAGGTGAAATAAAGGTTAAGTATTGCTGCCTCATAACAGGCAAAGAGTAACATGGCTTTGTTTCTGCAGTCCTGTTGATGAAAGATCGTGAAACCAACAAGTCCAGAGGATTTGCATTTGTCACATTTGAGAGTCCAGCAGATGCAAAAGATGCTGCCAGAGATATGAATGGAAAGGTAGGAATTAAGACTACTTCTGTGTCTCTTTTGTAACTGACCAGCAATATTGATTTTTGGGGTACCTGAACTAGTAATAAAAATTTGAAAGACAGTGGATTAGGTGATCCTGGAGACAGAATGTAAATTGGTGGAATGTCTCGGTGTCCATGACAGATGTCTGGCTGTCAGTTATGATCTCTCTTTTTTTCAAATTGGTGATGGAGAGCTTTCTAGTAGTCAGCTCTTCGTTCTTGCATGTCTCCTGTAATGTTTTTGCTGTATCATATTTGAATGCAGTACTGTGCAAATTACAATTCAGGGAAGTGACTTACCTGAGAGTTATTGTTTCCTTTAACATGGGTTTGATGTGACTTCCCTGCTGTGTTGGAGCATTGGTGTTGATGCTCTATCTGGTAATCTGTAGGTATCCTCATGCATTGGTGAGTTGCACCATCAGTCTGCTTGGCAGGTATGAGAAGCATCTTGCTAGTTAATGTGAAATAGCTTTGCAGTTAGCCAGCAAATGAATTTGCTTGTTTACACTCTACAACAATACAACTTCAAACAAAGTAAATATTGAATGCATATGTAATGTCCTTAAATAGAAAAACCTGAGAATCTGGAGCAAAATTGAGATACATACTGGGATAGTTTTTCAAAGTATTGTAGGCTATTGTGTTCTGTCTATTCCAGCATGTGTTTGAAAAGCTAGATCAAAGTTTACAACTTAATGGTTAGCAGCTGCTTGCCTTCATAGAGGTGCTGTATCCCTAGGCAGTGAAAGCCATCTTCTCAGTTAACTTGGATTTCAGACTCTGGTATTTCATGTGTAGTCTGAACGGTTGTGTTAAGGTTGCAGTGCATCAGCCTTTTTCTAAGCAGTATCTGGGAGGTGCTGTGTGTGTAAGGTGAAGAAGCCTCTTTTGATTCTGATTAATTAATGCTTGGGATTTTGGTAGCTGTCCATCTTGTTGGTATAAGATGTGGATGTCAGGGAAAAAATGTCAGTCGTTGTAGTCAGTAAGTAAAGCATAATTAATATTTGTGTGTCAGGAATAAAATTGAGCTTGCTGTAGTGTTCGCAGCGAACACATGGCAAAATGTCCTTGGTTTGTGTTATAGCAGGCTTTCTGCTGTGTTTGCTTGATTTCTGAGTGCTTCAGGACAACCTCATGGCAGTTAGTGTTATTTACGCTGGAGCCTGCTTCCTTTCTGAAAAAGTGAGTAGTTTTTATGAAGGCGGAGAGTGACAGGTCGGAGAATGTCAGTTCTGTACTGCCTGAACATCCTTAAAGGTGGTCATTTTATTGAACATATTTCTCCATTGTGTAGTTTTGCTGCAGTTCTGAAGACTTGTTTACTGCAGTTCTGAAAACACCAATTTGCTCTCAAGTTCGTTGCACTGAACCTTACCTAAAGTAACTTCTCACCAACAACTAATATTCAAAGGAGTTCAGTCATTAATGCTGAGTGTTTGTGGAGTGCAGCTTTCAAACAAAAATCCCTCAAAATAACCACCAACTATTCTAAATCTCAAATTTTGGGGCATGTTTGGTCGCATTGGAAACATGCATGAAGGTAATGCTTGTAGTAGCTTAATGAGATTGACTGTGGCTGAGGTAACTTCTACATGTTCTGGAATGCACCATCCACATCGCAGTCAAGAAATGTTAGGAAGTACTGTTTTGTGGTTCATCATTCTCATGGTTTTTGTCTTCGACGCTACAAATCTAAAAATGCCTTCGTCTGCTTTGAAATTTGAACAACAAATGATGTGTGAAGAGGACATCATCACTTGGGATTTGGCCTAGAATGACCTTCTTAACAAACTGTTAGATGCTCCTGTCTAGCTTGGTTCGACACTGGTCTAGCTTGGTTCGACAGTGAATGTGAAAGATGTGGAAGATGTTCATGAAGTATTCTTTCATCCCTATCTTCAGAAAGTGTTCTGGACAGTAAGTACTGCTTGTACCTCAAAAAGACTCCATTCTGGATCCAAGGAGTGATGTTCTAGGCATGCTGGGAGAAGAAATCATTGTCATTAATCAGAACTCGGAGTTTTTCTTTTCATTTGGAAATGATGGGTTGGAGCACTCATGAGAATTACTGGCACTTAAAAAGAAGCAGGAGAAGCACTATACAGACAATAGTTCAAGCAGTCTGCAAGGAGTTTGTTGACCTGTCTAGCCAGGGAGAAGAGTTCTACATCACTAACATATTGCTCTTTCTGTTACTCCAAAGGAATTCAAAACTGCAGCCAGTAGAAGAGGCTGACTTCGATTCTGCAAGAGTAAATTTGGACTCTTTTGCTTTGCAGATGTTCGTGAAAAATATATCCAATGTTTTTCTCCTTTCTGGGTGCAGAGAAGGGAGTTAATTACATTTCATTCTAAAATGGGACAAGCATAGACTAGTCTGAGCTTGCTTGTCGAAGATTAATTTTAGTCCTGCAGAAAGCGGTTGTGAGATAATGATTTTTTCCAACGGGGGTTGAGATTTCTCAGTTAAATTACTTTATCTGCAGAACGTTACTGCTAGCACGTCTGAACAGTACTGAAGAAACATTTCTACCAGTGTATTATTGTAGCAAATTATTAGCCTGCTTAAAGAAGAACCTTAATTGCTGGTGGTAAAGTCTACATCCTGATATCATGAAATGCGCCTGCTTACTTGTGTATAGCTGTGAATACTTCAAGTCCGTAGTGGTCATTCTGTGCAGTAGGCTGTTCTCGTCTTTTGGCTCTAACTCCTGAGGACCAAATGGATAACTGAAGAGAATACGATCTTAGAGGAAACATCTGGCACAAGCCAAAGATTTAATTGCAATGTAGTCCTGCCAAGCCAGCTGGACTGTCTTAAGAGGTTGGAAGCAAATGCTACAATCTGATCAACAGTCTAAACTGTACTCAGTGCTACAAAAGGTTGTCTTCCTTTAATCAACTGAAAATGTTTCCAGTTCTTTGAAGAAGTGATACAATACATAGCAGCTCAGCTTAATAAGTAGTGGTATTCAATTCCTGAATATATTTGTTGAAAGGAAGCCTGCTTGCTGTGCCAAGGAACATGCAGAAATCGTGGAGTCACTGCAGCATCAAAAGTAAAGTCATCCATTTGAGGTGGAAGCCCTGTGTGGTGTAAGGTTGCAGTTTCATTCAAGTTCCTATAAGTTTCTTTGAAACTTGATTCCTGCCCCATTCCAGAAACTTCCCAAATGTCATTCATCTTTTCTGTTGGGAATGTGGAGCTGTGTGCAGGACGGTTCTCTAATTCTCTTTGGTTAAGATTCCCTGGCTCACCTTAAAATTGTAAAGATTGTTCACTCCACATACAGGAGTTTTTGATTGCCAACCTGTTATTATCCTTAAATGACTTTGCTGCTTTTTAGCACCAAGATTACTATACTACGGTGCCTATATCATATTCAAAATAGTACTGAATCAAGGTTATAAACACCAACTAATGAGTGTTCGCAGCTGGTGCTTTGGCCTTGTTGAAAAAAATTCGTTATTCTGAGATGGCTTGTGTGAATTTTAACTGTTCAGTGAGATGAGACTTTTCTTTGACCTAAGAACCTAAAATGAAGTTGTCCCCTCTGCTTTAAAATAGGACAAACTTTGGCAAATATCTTCTGGTTAACAAAAAGAAATCTTCTTGGACTTGATGAAAAGTCTTTTTGGACCTTAGGCATAGCTTTTTAAGAACACTTGCATAAAGCACTTTTGCTAGAAACTCATCTTTTGCCTAGGTAAAATGCATAAGTGCAAGGCAGAAGGAAGTAGGAGGGAAAATGATAAGGAAAACTACCTCCTACATAAAAAAAAAGAACTTGGACCTAGCATGCAGGTTTTCAGAACCCATGCTAGCAGAAGGAGATGGTGTATGGTTTCCAAACTTGAAATAAGCTGTTGGAAATCTGCCATGACATTGAGGACAAGCAGTGATCGTGGTGGCAAAGCTTAAGGCTTCAAGCTTGCCGTTCCTGTTTTGAGAATGATGGCTAGGACACGGAAATGATGATAATGGCACTAGGAAGTTCCAGTGATGAGAGGTACTAATGCTCGAACCTGGAATGTTTTGGCTAGTCATGCCAAAAGGCTTTTTGAAGAACCTTCCCTAAGTAAAATATTTTTATGAAGTCAAAGCCAAGACCAGAATGGTTTTGCTAGTATTTCTTAACTTTCCTCACAGTGGATCAAGTTGAACCTATGGATATACGTGTTGGTTTTTCAAACAGTAGCTGCAACTACATACGGTGGCAGAGCACGTGAGCTACTAAAGTGGATTAATAATCAGGGCTAGATTCAGTGGAGAACAGAAGAAGCTTCAGTACCTCAATAGACAACGTGTCACTAGTTCAGAGTCAGTAATTAGTAGCAGTCATATTCATATTCATTTATTGCAGCAAGAAGTGCAATAAACAACACTTACTGCCTGTATAATTCATTATTTGTCCTAGCAGAGTTAAATATTTAACTGCTAAAAAAGCAGATAAACCATGTTTGCCAGGATAAATGTGCAGTAACCTGACTTCAGTAAAGCTTGGGATCTTGGCTGTTCTGTAATTACTGTGTGATTTCTGAAAGATTATACAGAAGTTCGATTAATCAGATTGAGTTACTCGATGTGTCTTACACCTCAAACATGAGCAGGTCGTTAATAGTTGGCTGCAGAGTTCCTGTTACTGCAGGTCTATATACCAGAAAATGATTCAACTTTATTTTTTTTCCACAAAAATAACTCACATCACAAAGCACCTCCACTCTGGAAAAACAAGTAATAGCAAATTGTGGCACTCATCTTTTTGATAACCCAGCTTGAAACAGTAGAAAGGAGGGGTGAATTATCATACTCAGTCTGCTTTGTAAATGCTGAAATTGCTTCTAAATACTTCAGTGATCACCGTTTTATCAGGACATGAAGAAAATGTGCTAAACGGCCTCCCCATTGCCAGAAACCCCAACTGAAGCTAAGATATCTTCAGCTTAATCCTATAACTCCTGGTGCAGTCCTAGTTTGGTACAAAAGTCCATGGCAATTGAAAGTAAATTGGAGATCATAAATCATATTTCATTTACAGAATAAATGACATGGGGCTGCCGTAACCATTGGACACTTTTCTTTTCACTGAAAGTTCTTTCTGATGCTGCTCTGTATTTTTTTTCATCAATACTACAAGAATGAAGTACTGTAGAAATTAGGCCCAACGTGCTGCTGAGTACATGGGGACTAATACTGAAGACTGAAATCTGTTCTAGAGTTGCTCTAACTTTATAAAATGGAAGCCCCATACTAGTGAAGCAAGAGGGGCTTAATTTAAGAAATACAAACGTGACTGAGCAGTAAGTAAAGCAGCTTCTTCTTTAGTCATTAGATGGGAAGGCAATTAAAGTGGAACAAGCAACCAAACCATCCTTTGAAAGTGGTGGCAGGCGTGGGCCGCCACCCCCTCCACGAAGCAGAGGTCCTCCCAGGGGCCTTAGAGGTGGAAGAGGCGGAAGTGGCGTGAGAGGACCACCTTCAAGAGGGAGTCACTTGGGTATGTATTTACCTCTCTCATTATATACTTGGACAACATACAAGACAATGCCATTGGAAGATGACAGTAATCCTACTGGAAAAAAAAAGTCAAACAGCCGAATAGTGCACTCCTTGTTCCTTATTAAAATGATGAAATATGATCTCTGCAGTTTAGTCAATTTTTTTATTAGGCAAGTACGCCTTAAGAAAAGGCATTCAAATATGAAGATTCCCTTCTACAACTAACACTCCACTTTGGCTATGAAAGAAAAGCAAAACTCCTGCCCTCCACGTGAGAAAGAAAGCTTTCTGGTATTGAAGTTGAAAAAGCGATTCTCTTCCACCAGGGAAAGGGAACTGCCTTTCATTCTTAATAGCAAGAGGTCTAAATTCTGAGACTGATCCTTCCAGATCATAGTGGGAGTTAGAGAGGCTAAGCCTTGTTTCTTGTTATAAAATAGTAGTGTGTTGAGTTGAAGTTTCTGAAGTGGAAAGATAGTACATTACTTGATACTGGATATTCTTTAATTTAAGATATAGCTATTTATTCAGAGACACAGTATCAAACCAAAACTGTCGCTTGAAAGAAAAAAGCAGGCAGCACCTGAGTTAGAATAGTAAAAGCTGTAATACAGAAAAGATATGCTGGAAGTAGTGAAAATTGTCTTCAGGAGTCTGTGTAGTAGGTTCTGCAGACTCTGTAGTGCCTCTGTTCCCTCTCTGTAGGATCTTCTCTAGTACATCCTCCCAGATGGCTTTTGTCTTCTGAGAAAAGTAACTTGTTGAGCATTTAAGCTGTAACTGATCACAGATAGCAGATTTCTACCCTGTGTCACGTTGTGGCTTTTGGATAAGTTCTAAAAGACAGTCCTTGACAGGATTCAAGGCTACGGAAGTTAACTTGGTAGGCTCTGAATTCTGCCAGTAGTATCTAGTTGTGGCCAAAACACAAGAGAAGGCTTTGAGGTCTAGTTTTAGAGGTTTATGGTTGATCATATAGTGGTAATAACAGTGTCTAGGATATTGTAGTTAGACTGTAGGGGCATACAGGTGAACATCATGGAAATAACAGGTTGGTTCATGGCTTATCCTTCTAGGGTCTTCTCGAGGTCCACTTCCCATGAAAAGAGGCCCACCTCCACGAAGTGGAGGCCCTCCACCTAAAAGATCTGCACCTTCAGGACCTGTGCGTAGCAGTAGTATGGGAGGAAGAGGTAAGGACTTCTTCAATCATTTTTTTCTTTGTTTAGGTGACTGAAGCATCTTTGTCTGTCTTCAAGAACTGTTGCAAATTGTCGATTCAAACTTAAATCTGCTGTTTGATCCTGTGTTGTTTTTCTAATCTATCTGTTTGAGTATGTTTCCAGTGCAGCTTAAAAAGTATTAGGTTGGTGGAAAAAAAAAATTGGCAGTTTTTCCTCATTATGAACTGTGATGCTTATTTTGGATTAAACTTCTGTTTAACTGTGTCGTGTTGTTCACCACTTTAAAGTGCAAAATTCATTATTTATGCTAATGGGTTTATTTTCACAGTTCAGCTTTTTTTGATATTACACTGTCAAAGATGGAAAATGCAAATTTGAGTGATTTTGTTATGATTTCAAAAGGAGGTAAAGCAGCAGAAGCTGTTAGCAGATGGAGCAACTGAGCATCTGGCCAGGGTAATACTGGCTCTGGAATTTTATCATAATGGCAACCAGAGCCCTGAAGATGAGGAGGATCACAGAGGTCTTTCTGTGATAGTCTATATCTAGCTGAGGGCCAATATTGAGGTAGAACCACGGAAAACAACTTCAGATGTTTGAGAAGAACTAAATGTTGACAATTCAGCAGTTGTTTGATACACCAAATCAGAAAAATAAAAAAGTTCAACAAATGGGTTCTGCATGAGCCGAGTAGTGTTACAGTGTCTACTCTGCTACTCTTTTGCACAACAGAAACAATCTGTTTCTTGATTGCATTGTGACATGGGACCAAAAAACCCTATAGGACAGCCAGTGGTATTCTGCATAGTGATTGGGCCAAGGTGAAGCACCAAAGCACTTTCCCAAACCAAAGCTGAGTCAGAAGGCAGCTGTGGTCACTGGTGGTTGGCAAGCAGAATCATCCACTACAACTTTTTGAATCCTGGAGAAGCCATCACAGCAGAGAAATTGCTGGGAAATAGAAAAAATGCACCTAGATCTGTAACGTTAATGTCCAGCATCAGTCAGTTGAAAAGGACCAGTTCTCCATGGCAGTGCCTGGCCGCATGTCTCACAAATGACTCTGCAGAAGCTGCGTGAACTGAGCTATGGAGCTACGTCACCCAGCTGACTCACCAGGCCTCTTTCCCACCAATCACCACATTTTCAAGCATCTTAACAACTTCCTGCAATAGAAGGTTTTCCACAACCAAGCAGCAGCTCAGACCATCTTCAAAGAATCATCTATTCCAGGGCTCCAGAGTTCTGTGCTACTGGAATAGACTTGTTGGCAAAAATGCATAGATGCTAATGGTTCATATTTAGATTCATAAATTTTATTCTAAGTCGAGATACCCTGCTCTAAAGTTAATGGCAATTATTTTTGCACCAACCTAATATTGCAAGTGTAGGCTACAGGGATATCTTTAGCTATAAACAGTGCACTTATACTTACTTGCCTTGGAGTCTTCTGTGTGACTACAGTTAAAAAAATTTGAACTGTTTCTCTTAAGCTCCCGTATCACGTGGAAGAGACAGTTATGGTGGACCCCCCCGCAGAGAACCAATGCCGTCACGAAGAGATGTCTACATGTCTCCAAGAGATGATGGCTATAGCACTAAAGATGGGTAAATTCTTCTAGTAATTTAGTTTGGCCTCTTTTTTGGTCAGACAACAATTTTGATCTTTGATGTTTTGAGGTGTGGCCTACAGCTAACATCGGAATTCTTGTTTTGTAGTTACTCAAGCAGAGATTATCCCAGTTCTAGGGATACACGGGACTATGCACCACCTCCACGAGACTACGCATATCGTGATTATGGTCATTCCAGCTCACGTGATGAATACCCCTCTAGGGGATATAGGTATCTACTGTTGGATTTTTCTCCTGTTGTTTTATCCTTGCTGTGATTTTACTGATTTGTACTAAGTCTTAGTAGTCTTTCCTCCTATAGTGATCGTGATGGATACGGTGGTGGACGGGACAGAGACTACTCAGATCATCCCAGTGGTGGAGGCTCCTACAGAGATTCATATGAGAGTTACGGTAAGAATTCATTTTCAGTAATCTGTACAGGTGTTCTAAAACTTGGCTTTTACTAGGTTGTTTGCATTTTAGGGGGAAGTGGCACAATTTTTTTTACCCTTACAGTGAAAGTACAGTTGTTGCTTGTCATTTGGTCATCTTGTTAAATAAGCTGTAAGCTAAAGAAGCGAAATCTCCAGTTCAGAATTGGAACTATGTCTGGAAAATATGGCTGAGTTTCTTCTCTAAAATAACAAGCTGTTCTGGAATACCCAGTAAAACGCCTGCCTGAATAAACACCATCATCATTCCTTCAGAGTCTTTAAATCCACTCACTGCCTGATATGCAATTCCCACTTTAAATACCATTAGGGTGGCAGATGGTATTAAGAACATCTCAATACATGCAAAAGAGTAGCAGCAAACGTTTAATACTGCAATTCTGTAAATTCAGGTTGAAATTGTTATATATAACTTATGGTGTTGCCATATTACCTGACCATTGACCCTGCAGGTAACTCACGTAGTGCTCCACCTGCACGAGGGCCCCCGCCATCTTATGGTGGAAGCAGTCGATATGATGATTACGGCAGCACACGAGATGGATATGGAAGCCGAGAAAGTTACTCAAGCAGCAGAAGTGATGTCTACTCAAGTGGCCGTGATCGTGTTGGAAGACAAGACAGGGGTCTTCCCCCATCTATGGAAAGGGGTTATCCACCTCCTCGTGATTCTTACAGTAGTTCAAGCCGCGGAGCACCCAGAGGCGGTGGCCGTGGTGGAAGCAGATCCGATAGAGGTGGAGGCAGAAGCAGATACTAAAAACACTCTTTAAACTTTTGGACCAAGACAGATTATTTCTCAAAAATGAAAAGTGGAAGTTGTTCTATCTTTACTACCAGAGGACTACTAAAAGGAAAAGTTGTTTTTACCTTTTTTTATTGTTGCCTGTTAAGTTTTTCCCTCCATGATTTTTATGCTTTTGTGAGGAAAAGTTAAACCAATGTTTAATTTCATTTCAAAATTGTTAACATTTCTTTCAAAAAGCAGATGTTAAATGTATAAAACTTGAGCTGTGTACTAGTGTTGTAATTTTCAAAGTAAAGTTTCCCTGAAATGCCACACTTCCATCTGATTTTCCTCATGAATGGAACAAGCGGTTCTTAAGATCTTCCACACAACATCCAGCCATCTAACAGGGAGGTGGATTGTTCTACGTGTTCGGCATCTCATTCTTGAACAAAGTATTGCTTGTGATTTGGAGGGTGGTGGGGATATTCCACACAAAGTGCAGTTTTGCTTAGAATTTGAAGTCTCAGTGTTGCCAATACAAAATGCCTTCAGATACGTGTATAAAGAAAAATAGAGGATATCATTCACTTAACTGGAAAAAGCAAGTGGATAATACTATTTTCTGCCTTCCTGCTGTTTTATGGGGAGTTTGAAAAGTATCTCCCCTCCAAATAAATCCTGTGCGTGTAATTCAGCTACAAGAATACTTTTGTAAAAGTAAAAAAAAAAAAAAGATTGACCAATTCCATCAAAGAAGCTGCAAAAGATGCTTACTCATACTGTTTCAAATTTTTGCAACTCTGTAGTGTTTCACTTTTAAAGGAACATCTTTGATTCCAAAGGAGAAAATAAGATAAGCAAAGAAGTCTTTCTCTCCAACTTCTCAAAGGCTTATGGCTTCATAAAAACAAGTGAATCTTTCAGCATTCCACAGCTGATTTAAAGCATCAAATGCCTGTGAAACAGCAAAGATGGTAAGCAAAGCAAACTAGTTTTTCAGTCTAAGTCAAAATTGAACCAAGTTATCTTCCTCTAGTACAGTAAGACAAGCTGCACGTTATGGCAATGGAAATGCTGTCTAGATTTAGAAAAAAAAGAAAAATACTTCAATGCATTAGAAGTTCTCCAAATTCAACATTTCTTCTTGGATAAAAACATTTATGGCACCAATTTTGAAACTAAAGACCTAATGCAGCTCACTGTAGAGAGAATAGTGAGTGACAGGTTAGGGTTGGGAGGGGGTGTTTTGTGCCCGGTATCTTTCAGTGAAGATACTTAAAGAGGCTGCGTATGCTTTATTAAACAAAATTAAAAGCCTTGTGAAATCAGGAATTGGTTTAGATTGACAAATACCAGCTCGGCTGTTGGGAGTTCGAAGCAAACCATTGCAAACCTGATGTTTAGTTGGATGCCTGACTCTCTTTAGTTTTATGCTGCGTTACAGGGATATCTAGTATGTGTGGCAGAACCTGTGGCAAGTTGTTATGACTCAGGTAAAGCCATGAAGTTCAAAATGATGCTCTTGAATATAGTAGACATGAAGACCTCCAACTAAAAAAGACACAAACCCAAAAGCTTTATACTACTATTTAGTCCTCATTAAATTATGTCGTTCAACTTACGGATTTAACGTGGCAGTGCACCATTGAAAAGGAATGAGAATCCATATGCCATGCAACCTGTCACTAAGCCATTCCAGTCCATTCCAAGCCAGTGAATCCACCACCACTTAAAGAGAAGTAGTAAAACTTGCAACAGAATAATCTGCAAACTCAAGCTCCTAACTTGAAATGGGGGGGAAGTGCTGCAGATTGCCTTGTGCTGTAAAATCTACTTTTGTCAATTTGTTGTGTCTTCTCTTGGTTGCAGGGGGATAACTTGTAGAAGAGATCACTGAAGTCATGCTGGTTCATCTGTGTTGATGGCAGAGATGAGTGCTGTTCCGTGCTGCCTGCCCAGTGCACAAGGTAAACATTAGCTAGTGTTGTAGCTGGAAGGAATACTTCTGGTGGTTCTGTTTCTAGATTTGGATGAACATATTCACTGGAGGGGAGTTTTTAGTAGGCTTTTTAATCCTAGACAGAGAGAAACTTCTTATCTGCAGAAATCTGTCCAGTTTATGTATGGCTGAAGATAAAGTACAATTATAAATGCTCTTTGTATAGAGCTGCTCAGAGTCCTTAGCCTGGGAATCTTTGTAAGACCAGACCATAAAAATGTGTATTTGAGTAATAAATGTCAGTACAGACGTTTAATCAGTCTTGTTAAATGTGTGAAACATGCAATTTAATGATTATACTAAGTATTATCTATAATGGGGAATTAATCTGTGCATAAGTCTTTGGATTAAATTGACGGCTTCCAGGCATCTCCAGAGTGGTTTAAAACTTTGTAGCTCAGCTGTGTTTTGTGACTTTGAAGCCTACTCTATTACAATTATTTTTCAAATAAGTGTAGGAGCAGCTCAATTCTGTCTTTATGGGGAAGAGTGACTGTCTCTTTCATTTCTCTGGTAACTGACCCGAGGAGGGGGGAAAGGTGCCAGCGGCTGTCGTGCTGTTACAGCTTTTTGTAAAACTTTTCTAATACATAATTGTTATTGAAAAAAAAGAAAACTTCTAGTGCGTCTGTCAAAATCTAGTACAGACTGAAGGATAAGGACAGATGCCTTTCCCAAGGGCAGTATTTATGTGACAAGTGCGTGTACTTTTTTGTAATTTCTTAATTAGTTTTCAGAGTACTCTGCAAGCCATTTTGTTATTAGTTTCAAGTACTGCTTTTGAGAACTGGCTTCCAGATGGTGAAAAGAAAAATCTGTCGTTGGTACAGTGTTATCTGACACATGGTCACTGATATCAGAGAATTTCGTTTTGGGTGAAGGATAACTTCTTTTGCATACTGCATCATCTCAGTTGGCTTAGAGTTTATTCTTTATTTAGAGTCTAAAAAGATCTGTAATGCTTTTGTCAGAATATGCCAGTAATATTGTAAATACTCCTGATAAACTGCTACAGTAACCTTAATAAAGAAGAAAAAACACTTTTATTTCAGGGTTACTGGATTGTGTTTTAGTTCACATGCAGAAGCATTATGGGTATTTTCAGTTCTGAATCAAAGGAGGCACATAGTTAAGTAAAACAAAAGCTGATACCTGACCAGTTTTTTCTGTCACTTGATAACATTTCAGCCAATAGAAGCAGTGTTACTTTCCTTATCTTCATGTTCCTCTTATGCATGATTGTTGAAATACTTGAATCACAAATCCTACTGGGAAGGGAACCAGTTGAGCTCTAGGCGACTTTTTAAAGATAAAAAAGCCTAACCTTTTCCCATTCCAAAATCACTGATGTCAGTAGTATGGCACCAAAGTGGATTAGGGAAATATGTCTAAATATGAGCTCTCCTCTCTTGCTCCCCACCAACATGCCAAAAATTAACCAGAGTCGATTTTTAAATTTAGTTTGCAGCTGATCCAGATCACAAATCCTCTGGTAAAGAGATGGAATTCTGTCTTTAAATACTCAGCATCCTAGGCAACTTTTTGCCAAGTCATCATATAGGTTGTGTCCAAACATTTTCTACTCTTTTATATGTATGTGCCATGTTAGCTTCAGTTCTCTGTAGTAGTTGGGAGACTCAAGGTTAAATACTCCTGACAAGTGAAAGAGATTCTCTCTTTTGGTTTTCTTTCTTCACTAGATGTGTTTTGTCACTTACTGGTGGTTATGGGCTATGTTGTGATTAATAAAGATGTTAAAGATAAAAGCACACTTTCTCGGCCTTCTCTGCAACTTACAAACATTTCCAAATACTTAACAGGCATGATTCTAATATTAATTTAGGGAGCAGTAAGTAGAACTTAAATGACTGTATGAGAGGAGGTAATACTGACTTAGTAAAAAAATAAGGATGTAATTGAACAGATTCAGCAAGCTGTTCACATTTTATTAATCATAGGTTTTATTTAATTTATAGCTCATCATTATTTACAGATTCATACCAGTTCATTACAGGATTCTGAGTGTCATACCGAATTGATCAAGAGCTGGTAGGATTTTGTGGTGTGGTAGGCAAGAGTTTGGAGGGGAATATGCACAGGAATTACAGAGGCTTTACTTAGTACTTGCTCTGGAGACAGTGTTTACAAGGTGTGCATTAATACAAGTAGTCCTCAGATTGCTGTAGTTGGCTACTAATGTATTTTCATACTGTTGGGACAAATTGAATATAATCCAAATGTGTGCATTGTGTATATTAAAAAAATGACTCTAAGGATGATTTAGTTTTTTTTTCTGTCTCTTGTTTTCTCAGAGTGTACTAACTTGCATTTCCTTTTTTCAGTTCTGGTGACTAGAAGGTGGCAGTGCAGCAGTGGATAAGCGTTGGAAAGTCGAAGGATAACAACACAACTGATAAAGCTTGGCTTTTGAGTCTGGTGTTACACCCAGTATTTGCTTCAGAGCTGTTACGTTATCATTCAGGAATTGCCTTTGAAAGTAGCACTACTAAACTCTTGGATATAAAAAAAGTTCTCAGGTGGAAGTCAGTTGCTGTCTGCCATAGCAAACATCTTCCACGAGCCAAGAGTGAGCCTTTCTCTAGTCAGTATGTGTGCATCAGCAGATTCTGCAGCAGAAAAATACTCCCAGGTTGTCATTCACGTGGGGTGCTTTCCATTTGTGCTGAAAAAAGAGCAAGTTATCTGTGAGTGAGTTTTAGCCTCTAAAATAACAGACAGCTAAATTGTTGCAAACATTTGGGGTTTGATGAGAGGAAGTAAATGTTGATGTACTGAGATGATATTAGGGATAAATCCCCTGAATAATTAGTGTTCTTGTATACGAGCTCCTTTCAAAACTGCAGGCAGCACTGCATATCTTGCAACAAGATGTTTTCTTGAAAACTTTGCCTTAGTTTTGATACATTTTTATGTTACATATATGTTGATGTGTCAATGTGTGAGAGAGGACTTCTCAGGCAGCAGTATTTCCTGTAGAAAAGTAACTTCAGATTGACTGAAGTACTTAAGCAATTATGGCTGATAAACTTCATATTGACATCCTCTGTGGTAGACATGAAAAGATCTCATTTAAACAACTAAGAGTTTATAATAAGTAACTGAAGAAGAAAAAGCATGCATAGTTTATGTAGGAATTTGAAACCCTGTTTGGGTTTTGGGGTAAGACTATCACTCAAACTTCAGTTATGGACTGCAGATAGGAGTGAGTCTGCCTGTGTGTAGCAGATGGGTAGCATTGCAGTATTTCATTGGGCTAATAAACTTACTGTTGAACGAAAGCATTATGGGTTTTGTTTTATTTTTTTAAATTAAAAGGCCTGTGACTCAGCAATGTTGTCATGGTGGAAAAGATAACTAGTGTTACATGTTGATGGAGATTCACTGTTAAAAACTGGTCTCTGAGTGCATATTCTGCAAGAAACAACTATATGCTGCAATCTTTTTCAGCAGTATCTTATAGTTTGGGTACTGCTGTTCAGGCTAAACAGATCATCCTTACTAAAACCTAATGTGGACATATGACCTTCCATAAAAAAAAAAAGATGCATACCTGCCTAAAATGCTAAATAATGAGAATGTACCACCAGTGTTTAAATTGGCTCGTGCACTGACTCAGACATCATCGTTGAAAGGTAAATGTAAGGCATCAGTAGATTCTACAGCGGAAAAAGAGTTCAGTGTTGTTCTGTGTATTGGGTGTTGTCTCTCTGCTGACAAAATGAGCAAGTTACATAGAAGTGAGAGACTGAGGAGGATCACTCTACAACATTTTCTGAACATGTGAATGCTGGTTGTAACGTGCCCCATTGCCATGCTGTGACTGATACATGTGCCATCAGAGTCCTTTGGTAATTAGGTGTAGACCACCCCCACCTCCCTTTGTTATTTTTAAAATAATACTATGCTGTATAATCACCATTGGTATAAATCAGGCTGCAAAAAAAAGGTGTGCTTGTAACTTGGGGGTGGAGGTTGACTCTTTCAGGAGATGATTGAGAATTCATTTGATTTGTCCCTGTTCACCAAAGTTGAAGTCTTTTCCAAAGACCAGACCAGAAACTGTTCCTCACCTGATGGCTGTACTTTCATACCCTGGGTTTGCCACAGAATTCATTTTGGTGTAGGGGTGGGTGAACAAGCTGGAATATTTTAAAATGTGTCCTTTTTGCAAGATGCAAGGCTGGCCTTGAGGTGGTGCCTTAAAATTTTTGGGCTTTTTGAATTCACTATATTTCCAGGTCAGTCTTTCAAGCTGTTGCCAAGTGTTCAAAAAGGGGAGGAAGTGTATTTATTTAAGTGTAGTTGCAACCATTAAATATCTGCTTCAGTGCAAGAGCTGCATTTGAAATGGTCACTAAACTAAACCTCACTGCCTACACAATGAAGGTTTGCTTTAGATGCAGAAGAGGGTGAAGTGCTCTTGTGACACTAAGTTTAGTGAAGCAGATGTGTAATTTTCCCTGTGTTGAAATACTTCTCTTACTCCTTATGTCAGAAATCAGTATGTTCTGACTAGATGACTGAATTGGACATCTTCCACGCACAAATGATTGTTCCCAGTAGATGAATGAGCATTGTCAGTTGCTTTCCTTACTACGGGTTTGGGAAAAGTAAAAGCAAGCTGTGAGAGGGGAGACTGCAAGTACTCACTACAAAATAGTGCTTATGAGAAGTAGAAAAAAAAAAAAGACTACTGGAGTTCTTGTCATAAATTTGATATATTTTGCACACGTAATGGGTACTTGTAGATCACCAGATGGCAGTGAGTGTTATGGTTTAGCTTCAGCCAGCTCTGTGGTTCACACTGGCTGTAGCTGGGTGAATTTCCACACGACAGGGAACGGGAACTCATCCCCGTGTCCTCATAAAGGTCAAAAGTCTGTCTGATGCTAAAAAGGCGGTGATCCTCGCATAGCTTCCAGAACCAATCATAAAATTGGGCAAGTGGAGGCACAAACCTATGCATATTTATTGTGTCCTATTTATCCTTTTGGTGTTCTGCTTCTCTGTAGTCTAATTTAAATTACTAACCTCAGCAGTTTGAGAACGCTGATGTCTTGTAAAAGCAGTTGCTTCAAGTGCCAGGGTTAGGAATTGGCTCAGAATATTGTCACTGACAAATTCTGGTCTCTAGGGTAATTCTTCCTGGTTTATTGCTTCAATCCGTGATGCTCTAGTTAACTTCTCTGGCTTCATGAACTGAGAAAATTGCTTTGTTTTCCATCTGTTCTGTTGAAAAGACAATTGGAAAACATAAGAAAATTGCAAGATGACTGGAGTTTTCTAAATGAATACAACTAATAGCAATGGCTAATGCTGTCCCAGAGCAGGGTAAAAAATTCCCAATACTACTCCCATCTTCATACAATGGATCCTGAAGAGCTGGTGGGAAGGGAGATTTTAATACAGCAAGTAAAGTAATCGGGAAGCTTCATTCTCGGCTTCGGAGGACTTAAATTAATGAACTTTCAAAGTTCTCCAGGATGTTTTGTTTTCAGAGATTATAATTTTCCAAAAATCCATTTTGGGTTATATGTGCACTTCTTGTATAAAATAGTTGATAAACTAATTTTTTCTACACTAAGTACATAAACAATTTTCAAAACTGTTGAAAGTAGAAAACTACAATAAAAAGCAACTTGTTAACTAGGTCTGTCACATAAAAGTTGAAAAAATATTTAAAGTTCGTGTGATGTTCCAGTCATTTTTAGTGTGAAGTTTAATACTGCAAATACCTCATTATTTACAGTAGTAAAGACAAATTTACATTTACTTCTTCGGGCAGTAGCTGCAAGTGAAGACCAACTTTACCAGATGATAGGATGCCAGCTGCCACAACGAGGAAGTCTTTCTGGTGGAGTAAATATCCACATAAAATACTTCTATTTTCAATAATGTTGAAAATGTGTAGTTAAAGGTCTGCTCCTACTGCCATTCTTTAACAGTACTAGGAACTTTTTTTTTTTCAAAAGAAAATGCCTTACCTTAGAGTAACAGTACTTCTGGTTCTTCAGATTTGCTGAGTTTCTGTGAGGAGTGAAAAAAAAAAAGTAGTTTCACACTTGAGCTGTGTGAGCAGCAGAGGCAGGAAGATGTAATCACGGATGTGGGTTCCAGCAAGCTGCTGCACCAGAGAACTGCGCTGGCGGCAGAACCCTCCACGATGAATCAAGAAGAACAAATTGTAACGTGGCTTATTTCGTTAGGAGTTTTAAATTCCCCGAAGAAAATAGTAGATGATCCGGAGGAGTTCCTGAAAACTTCTCTAAAAGATGGAACTGTGCTTTGTAAACTCATTAACAGACTTCTTCCGGGAGCTGCAGAAAAGGTAACTCTTAAGATGTATTTTGCTAGCCTGAAACATAGCACTGCTCAGTGAAATCCTGGGCATTTTGAGGTCTGGTTTTCTGTGGGAAGACAGGTGAGCAAGGAGCATCAGATGAGTGTTGTACATTTCAGTTACTTGTGTCTAATGGGGGGCAAAGTACGATTGTAGTTTTAGTTCTTTGATTTTGTCTCTACATCCAGAAGAAAAACCCTGAGAAGTTCCATTTGGCCCAGTTACAGATGTTTATTCAGCAGCAGGAAATACTGGGCCTACCAGAGATCAAAATACCTGAAGATATGCAGTTTGTCTGTATTTATATAATTATTATTAATTACAACTGTACATATATTCACTCTTTCAGAACTCTTACTATAACATAGTTTGTTTATCAGGAAATACACTAAAGAAGCAGATTAGGTTGGGAATAAATAATAAACTTCGCATCCATGCCATTTTGAACTATCCCAAGGCCAGCAAATCCGTTGGCCCTGAAGCCATTTAAGCCATGCGAGTTCCTCCCATTACAGCTTTATGAGGCATTCAGACAGTCCAAAAGTGTGATAAGTAACTGCAGGAGAAGAAAAGGGAAGGAGTCCAATGAGAGATATGAAATGGCACGGAAGAGAAGCTGTTTAATTTAAAAAAACCCAAACAACAAGTTATCCACCCTGTGAAACAGAAGCCATTATTTATGATGTAAAAATCAGTTTTGCTGTCTCCTTATCTTTTGCTTGTTGGGGCAGCGTGTTCTTAAAGGTCACCAATTTCCCACTGTCACTTAGGGCACTGTCATATGTTGACATTCAGAACAAGATGTCGACCATTTCGACGTATGCATCACTTCCTCCAGTGGCTCTTTCTTCCTGCTTCGACAGCTTGCCTGCCACCCCCACCCGCCCCCTCAAGAAGCTTCCCTAATTCGGTATAAAACGCACATGTCAATATTCATGCAGGCCTCCCGAACAGAGGCTACACCGAAGGGAGTGCAATGATCTCAGTGGATTTTCTTTCTTCAGTATTGCCTGGAGCCTAAAAATGAAGCCGATTGCATCAGTAACATTCAAGAGTTCTTGAAAGGCTGTGCTCTCCTGAAAGTGGAGGTAAGTCAGCTTGGATCCTTTCTTTTATTGTCATAACATGCTTGTTTAATCAGCCTTCTGAAAGGAAGCCAGGCATTAGAGGGACAAAAGCAGTAGTCATTCCTTATCTTTTGTATTAATAACATAAATCAGAGAGAGGGCAATTTCATATTCTGTCCCGAGGATTTGGAAAGGCAGTGTAGTGTCTGTAAGCTGGACAGATTCCTTGTCTTCTGAGACAAACTGAAATGCTCAGAACTACGTGGAGCAATAACAGGGGGTCTCTAAATGGAGTGAAGCACCGTGGACATGTTTATTCTTTTTTTCATTATTAGAGAAAAGGAATTGCAGGTTTTAGCCTTGCTTTAATATGAAGGTGAAATCTTAATACTGTGGTTATTTTCCATCCCCTTGCAAGTGCTGTGTGAGATTCTGCCAAACACATAATAGTAAATAGATCCTTACACATAAAAATAATCCTAATGATGACAAAAGACATCTTTTCAGTGGCTGGTCCTGATCCTATCTGTATGCTGATTCTTCTGCTTAAGCATAGCTCATATTTGTACTGAGTCTAAATGAATCACGAGTCCAGCTAATTTTGCCATCCATTTTTTTTTACTAAGTGCATATAGATTTCAAAATGTGAAGACTTTTGCATCACACTTAAATTTCTACAGTAAAAAAAGAAACCTGTAACTAAGAGCCGTCTCTATCTTGTTTGAAATACGCTCAACGTTGTAGAAAAAAACGTACTCTGAAGACAAATTCTGCCAGAAGCAGGGACAGCATCCTTGGGCATTACATGGAATATTCATGCACCACAGTGAGAAAAGTCCAATCCGTGGTAGATCTGTTCCGCACTTTTCCTCTGAAGGTCTAAACAAGCAAAGAGCCTTTCTTCTCTTCAGAGCTTTTTAGCTAACCAGTGGGAAAATTTGCTCATTCCAGAACGGTTTCACTAGCCTGTGTTTCCCAGTAATGCATTTCTCAGATCCTGCTGCAGCAGCCCAGTTTTGAGAGCAGATATATATAGAACCACTGAAGGCCTATCTCCTCAGAAATCAGTATCTGCCACTCTTCTAGTACTGACCATGTGATTGCCTCCACTTTTCAGGTTTCTTTTTCTATTTGAAGACTAATCACAATGGTTGTGGTGGAAAATATTAAAAAATAGGAGTCTTAAGCAGCTAAAAGATAGGACAAGGGAACAGCCTTCAACCTCTATGCTTTAAGACCTCATAGTTTTGAAAGCCAGCATTGCAATATTGCAGGCACACTCCAATTTTCAGATACTAGGAGCCAGCAACATCGTGTGTCCAGCTCTGAGTGTTGCTCTCATCCTCCACGCACAGTTTCTTCCTTGGTTTTAATTTAAGAAAAAGTTTCTGACTTCTTTTTTTTCTGCTGATTCATAACCCCCTTAATCTCTGAAATATTGTGACCCTTCAGTAACTTTGCTAGTGCTTGTATGCTGTGGAAGGAGACCTCAAAAGCTGAATAAAAGCTCAAATCTCTCCAGCTTACATGTAAATTTTGCAGCAAAATGAAAATCATTTCTTCTTTTTTTCCAAAATATGGAGTCATATTAGAATGCCAAGAGAAGACAGGAATTTTGCTTCTTCCTGGCTGCTCTTGGTAGGCTCAGGCAGAAGAAGATTCGAGGTAGGACAGCTGAGATGGTGGGCAAGACATGCACAAGTCAGAGTGCTCATGCTTCTTTCTGGCTCTTCTCCTCCCATATTGCCAGCTTTTCTGAGTGCTCTGAAGGCAAAATCAGAGGACACATGAAAACCCTCTGCCATCTGTTCCTTCTAAATGCTGCCCTGTTTGGACCTTCTTGGCAAAGAGACTCTTAAGAAGCGTACCTGTAGGTGGTCCTCCCTCATGCCTGATGCTTCGTATGCCTTGGGAAGGGCAAGGCCCTTCAGAGGGGGTCTCTCTGCAGCACATTTATTCTCAAAGTATGTTTGGAGCATCAGAACAGGCAGGGAACATTCTGGTTTCAAGATCTGTCAGCAAAGAAGTTGCAGTGATGCGGTGTTATCTCTAAGGAAGAGGAGCATAGAACAGAAAATCTGTTCTGCTTCAGTAGCAGAGCTGGAGAAAGGAATAGTGTCAGGAAAGCTCCTGGCTTAATAGGTTTGAATTGACTGCCATCCTGCTGCTTACCCAGACTCCGGATTAGACAATGAAACCCTAATGGTTCTGTCAAATTCTGCCCTTCTCCAAATGCCACAGAGACATCTTCTTCCTTAGATATGAAGAAGTAGCTTGGGACTGGATCCGAGCCACTTCTCCTGTCCTGAGACTGACAAGTGTGTGTTGAGGTCAGAGATTCTGTTCCTGTTACAGATATGAGCAAAAGAGAATGTTCTGAGGAAATTCAGAGCTCACAACTTTTACTCTGGACAATGACTGGTACAAAAGGGCCTCATTCTGGGGAGTATCAAGCATGGAAAACTTCGTACGTGACAGCCTCCCATCCTAGCACCCCATGGCTTCACTGTATTTTGCCAAAGCAACTGCTCCCTTCATACAATGCCTGAAATTTGTTTTTATTGTAGATATTTGTACAGCTGCCATTTGGAGCTGAACACATCCCTTCACTGAGTGTTGCCAGCGTCCAGGGCAGGTGATCAGTGTGGAAGGTAGGGTTTCCAACAGCATTCGGCTGAAACTCGAGTCCCACCTTCAGCTGAACGGATACTGCTTGCCAATCTTTTCCAGTGGGAGGGCATGCAAAGAGGTTACTCCTGTGGAGTTACACATACGCACTTCCCTCCTACCCTTCTTTTTTGTTGTCCTGGTAACTCAATCTTGGGAAGTGGAAGAAAGACACAGCAAAGCAAACAGCACCTTCTCCCATTATACAGGAACAGTGAAATATTTGGATGTTGTGGAAGGGAGGGAGAAGGACACTGTGACCTTCCTGCTTTGAAGTGGCTCTGTTAAATTGCAGCAGCTCTACAGCCTGGTGGTGTGAGCTGGAAGAGACAACTCATTGCAGAGTATAAATAACCAAACTCTTCCTTAGCTTCAGCCCAGGACTGAAGCCTGCAAAGATTTGCTGCTTCAAATGTGTTAGTCCTAAAAAAAGAAGGCAAGCAGGGGAACCAACACCTTCTTCTAACTAGACAAGTGCTGTAATTAGGTGAAACAAAGAGACTGTGTCTAAAATTTCCTGGCTGCTTTTCAGTGCTAAAATTTGATGCTAGTCGTTAGAATGTCATAAGCCTGCTGAGACAGAGGACTGGGCAGAGGACATGGGCACATCTCTGGAACTTAACTGTCCTTAGAGGATTCTTTGGTGGTTTGGAATGAGGAACAGTGCAGAGGAACAGTGCAGATAACCTGGTTGTGCTTCATTTACATTAAGGCTTCAACCTGTGAGCTGTGTATATGACCCAGCAACCTGGCCCAGCGAGTGAGTACTGCTACAGGGACGGCTGGACGCAAGCAGGTTGCAGTGGGAAGTGGAAAGCACTGGTGGCCAGGTGGAGTCTAGTTTAGAAGATACAGGAGAAAGATGATGGGGAAAGAGAACAAATCAGAAATCTCCTGGCCTAGCTTGTTATAGAGGGCACAAATAGGAACTGTTAGACTTTGCTTTTGCTGTTGACAACACTGTGCATGTAATAATAGCAGCTCAATAGCTGAGCATCATTTACTGCTGAAGGAGCACAAGATCTTCATTCAGCAGCAGCATTTTGTTGCTAATACGACCACAAAAGTTCTGGCAAGGGGCTGAATTTTCTGAACTAAGAATGGTATCTGCACGATAAATCAATAGCTGGATTAAACCTGACTGTCCAGAACAATCATAGAGCGTGCAGTGTGTCGTTGCCATCGTAGCCAAAACCAAAGCTATTTCTGCAGCTGGAGGTGCTTGCAACCTTCACCAATCTGTTTGTACTTGGACAGAGGTCTTGGGAAGGCAGATGAAAAATCATCACCTTCTTGGCTCCATATACTCCCAAAGCCTGCTCTGCTTTGGCTTTCCTCCTGGTTTCCTAGCTGGGTAATGTCAAAACCAAAACTTCAGCCCAGCATCAACCAGTGCAAGCACTAGGGAACAGGTAGGTCTCAATCAGAGTGACCCAGTGTCCCAGAGACCTCTGGGTCACAGGTGTAGGGGTGTGACACCTCAGTGTCCCTGCATGGGGTTGGGACCTACAGCCAGGCTGCACCCTGGTTGTCAATACGGTGCTTTTTTCCACACTCCAGCCTGCTGTTGCACTGAAGTGTCCGGGAATTTTCACGCTCCCCGTAGGACAGTGTTCCCCGAACAGATGGGCACTCGCGGCAGAGGCGCTGTGCTCGCCGTGGTGAGGACATGCTGTCTGAGAATTCACTACCTCAACGGAACTGTGCCTCATCTGCAGCGCCTTCTGCAGCACTTCTCAGTGGTGCAAAAATGCTGCAATTACCATTTCAGCAGCCTGAATTTTCCTTTCTTTTCCTGTCCTTCCCCCTCATTCTCCATCTTCTCTTTCCTTTGTCTTTCCTTTTTCTTTCTTTTTTCCTTTCCTTTCTCCTTCCCCTCTCCTCGCCTTCCCATTCTCCCTCCTTCCCCCTCTCCTTTCCTTTCTCCATTCCTTTCCCCTTTCCTTTTTCCTCTCCTCTCCTCTTTCCTTTTCCCTTTCCTTTTCCCTTTCCCCTTTCTCTTCTCCTTTATTTTCACTGTTCTTTTTTCCTTTTTCCTTTCCTTCCCTTTCTCCTTCCTTTTCTCTTTTTTCCTTCCCTTTCTCCTTCCTTTTCTCTTTTTTCCTTCCCTTTCTCCTTCCTTTTCTCTTTTTTCCTTCCCTTTCTCCTTCCTTTTCTCTTTTTTCCTTCCCTTTCTCCTTCCTTTTCTCTTTTTTCCTTTCCTCTCCTTTTCTTACCAATCTTTCCTGAATCACTTTTTCCCTTCCCCTTTACCCTTTACCCCATCTCTTTTCCCCCTTCTCTGTTCCCTGCCCCTGCCCGTGCTCCTCACGCCTTTCCCATCCCCGCGCCCTCTCCCGCCCGC
Source organism: Dromococcyx pavoninus (assembly GCA_033558185.1). Classification (NCBI taxonomy): domain Eukaryota; kingdom Metazoa; phylum Chordata; class Aves; order Cuculiformes; family Neomorphidae; genus Dromococcyx; species Dromococcyx pavoninus. Next base: position 914,903 of record JAUMJL010000111.1, read on the forward strand.
TGCCTGCGGAGGGAGCTCCGGCCGCGCCGGTTCCCGGGGCGGGGCGGGAGGCGCCGCCTGTCACTTCCCCTTCCCTTCCTTCCCCTTCCCCGCGTCGCGATCCGGCTCCGGGTCAGCGCCGCGGCGGCCCCCGCGTCCCGCACCTCCCGCAGCTGCGCTCGCAGCGCCGCCGCGATGCCCCGGGGCTGCGCGTCCGCCCGCCCGCCGTGAGTACCCGCGGGGCGGGCTCCGGGTGGGCACGGATGCTGGGCGGGCACTGGCTCCGGGCGGGCACCGGCACCGACTGGGTACCGGCTCCGGGCGGGCACGGGCTGCGGGCAGGCATTGCCCCGTCCCCATCCTCCGGCAGTCCCGCCTGTGCCAGCGGGCAGAGCTCCCCCGGCAGCGGCCGGCGGTGCGAGCGCCCGGGACGCCGGCATCCCCGGCAGTGGGAGCGGGCGTGGGACGCGCTTCTCATCCCCAGCTCTGGATGAAGGGTCGGGCTCGCTCTGGGCTCCGCTCCCCGCTTCGGGCTCTGCTCCCGGCTCAGGGTTCCCTTCCGCGCTCCGAACTCCGCACCTGGCTTCACACCCCACTTTAAGTTCCTGTCCCCGCTCGGGCTCCGCACCCTGCTTGAGGCTTGCTGGATTTTGTCCCGCTGTGGACACTGTGCAGATCTCAGTCTCCAAACACAACTCGGCATCCCCCAACTTCTCCTCAGTCTCACCCTGGCGCTGGGATTTTCGGTGGCAGTGACTGGCTGGGTGCACCTGGGTTTGGTTTTTTGCCCTTCCTGAAAAGCTGGGTGCTCTGGTACTGTCCCCTCCTCGCCTTCTCGCTGCAGCAGTGCAGGTTTTCTCTTTCCCACTGGGACACCCAACGGAGCAGCCGAAGTGTTTCACCAAGGGGAGCTGCAGTCCATGATTCTGACAGTAGGAAAAGCATTTTAATGGAGATGCTCAGATGACAGCCGTAGCTTTAAGCAGGGTTTCATTTATCCACAAGCTAAGGGTGAAAAAATTTTCTCCTTCTCCGTTTCTTCTAGCCTTGCAGCTTGTCTTTTAGTTAGGCAAGGAATTATTGATGGATTGTGCTGGGAAAAGTAATTTATAGCTCTTAAATGAGGACTTTTCTGATTAATTTGTTCTGGCACAAGCTCCAGAGTCTATTTACATTATAGCAGCTGATCCAGAAGACTTTTCCACATTGCCATCATTCCACAGTAGCTATTCAAGACAATTTCTCCATGAAGAAAAGTCCTGAAAGTTATTGCTTGCTTTTGTGCTGGATTTTTTTTGCATATCCCTCCCACAACCATTTTCCACTCTACTCTGTCAGTCTGGTAGCTCTGAGCTTACAGCTTTATTCTGTGCATTGAAGGATCAGGGATGTATTTTACCGCTTTGGTCCTTTAAAAAAAAAAACAAACATTCATTCTAGGCAGGACTTGTTTTTCTGGACTTACTGAAGTGGAAGAAAAAGGTTATGACTGAGAAAATGACACGCCAGGGAGATGCAGCCTCGCTGTTTACTTTCCTCTTCTGCTTGGCAGGAGGGTGAAGGCGTGTTACTGTAACATTGCATCCTCCAGTGGCTGCCAACAGGGTCAGAGCACGCCTGGGCTCTCTGTTACCATCTCCCTTTCCACGGAGGCGCTAACATCGCTGTGTAGGGCTGGAGGCGATGCTCAGATAGCACTGGCTGCAATTGCAAGGCAGGAAAAGTAGTTCACGCACCAGTTGGCAGAGGGGATGGGGTCTGTGTGGTCCAAAGGAGCAAACCCAAGCGAGCCCAGGCAATAGATTAGCTCGGAAACAACCCAAGGTAGGTGGGGGTGTCCCTGAAATGTGCAGAGCGGTAGATGCAATCGGAGCTGCTGATGTTAATATTTGTAATGACAGCAGGCTGTTCCCCATCCGAGTGTGGATTGAATTTCTAGGGTAAGCCTTTGTCCCAGTATTGAGTGGTTGAGTCAATTTTTGAATGTATTCTCAACAAAGAGCAGCCTTTGTACTGCCTGCATTGGACTTTGTTGCTGCATTGATGTGTCTGTCGAGAGGAAGAGATGCCGCGAGCATCCAGGGCTGCGGAAGAGGCCAGTCCCCTTCCCATGTGAAATATGCCAAGCGTAATCAAGGAGCTATATGAGGAAAACAAGAAAGGGACATTTTAAAGGGCAGTACTACCCTAAAGGTGATTAAGGCTCATGTACTTATTTAGCAGGATGCACTCTTTAGTGCATTGGAATTGTAAGTAGATAGTGTCTGCCAGGAGGCAGGCTTTAAAATCACCCTTCCTGTTCATTGGATTTTTGGATCTACAGTCTCCATCTGCAAAACAACGTGTATTTGGGGGTTAGCAGATGGTGCCTTGGTGGTACCACTAATGGAGGCTTTTTGTGTCACATATTTGCTTCGTTAATGGTAGATTTGTACCGTCTGTATGAACTGGAGGGCGTTTCTCACATGTTAGAGGGGACTGCAGTGTTTTGGAAACTCACATTGCCCCTCGTTGTGCTGGGGGCGATTTCTGAAGGGCTGGGTGTACAAGGTCCATGTTACCGCTCACGGAAAATAAGCCCTTGCTAACTGTGTGTATGTGTTTTGCCACTGAGGCTTAGAAAGACAGAATTCTTCAGAGTGGAATTTTTGCACTTAAAATAACTGGGTTTGGCTTCCTCTAAAAATTGTAAATGTATTATATATGCTGCATTGCAATAGCAGAATATTCTGTGTGTTTGTTTCTTCTGCTGTGGCAGATATGTGTGTGTATATATACAGATACGTACAGCCTCAATCTCGTCAGTTTGTGAGAGCAAAAATAGCAGCAAAATCTTTCCTTCCCTCAAGGCAAGCAATAACCTTCTCCATGATTTTCACAGTCCCTTCCCTGCAGGCAGCACTGATTTCTCCTTTCCCTGTCCCCAGCGTTAGGCTGCCGGGTCCCTCTGCCCTTCCCACGCCACCTGACACCAACGCCCCAGGAATTCATTTGCTGTAAAGGAAATGGGACTCGGCAGCCCTGAATAAACATCCTTTCCTCACAGAAACCTACAGACTGCTTAATCCTCACTGTCTCCCTCAGTGTGGGCTGCTCAGTCGGCCAGAGTGAGATCTTTAGGGCTCAACTGACCAAGTTCTTCTTCTGCAGGTGTTTGATCCACATGATTTGTACACCGGAGAACAGTTCTCCAAGGTCCTGAGTACTTTAACAGCTGTAAATAAAGCTACCGAAGGTAAGGAGGTTTTATTTTACCTTTTCAAATTCTGTCTCATGTGTATGCTGGGATGAGGGGGTTTTTTTGGGGTAATTCCTGGTTTATGATGATTTTAGGCTTGGCAAATTGTGCTGCCAGCACTGATGCTTGATGCTGGACGATGGGATCGACTTTTTGTGCATCTACCAACTCCGGGTTTAAATGTGGCATTTCAGAGTTACTGTGTGCACTTTGCAGTGCTAGATTATTGCTTTACACTGAGGGGCCTCTGTTCAGTTGTCACAGTATTAAGGGACCTCAAAGTAGGTCATTGTAAAGGAGCCTTGATGTAAATGAGCATGCACCTTCCAAAATGCAAATATCAGATTTTAAAGAGTGTGTTTTAAAGCGGAAGAAGAAAAAGAGATCCATCTGTGTAATATCTTTACTGAATGTCAAAACAACCGCCGTTGCCAGATGCTCAGTCAATTTTATTGATGTTTCTCTCTCTCCCCATGCTGGGTCTTTGGAGAAGGCTCCCGAATTTGGGAATCAAGCTGATGTCTTGTCCTGCCTCCCTGGGTGCAGGAGCGGTCTGCTGAAGTGAAGCAAATCAGCTTCTCTGCTTTCCGTCCCAGATATGTAGCTATTCTGCTTTAAACTGATCCCCAGTCACATAGGCTGTGAAAGGAGGAGTTCAATGGGGAGAACGATGACAGCTTGGTGCTCTAGAGAGGGGTGGAGGACCAGGGTGTCTTTTCTGAGGCAGATGAGGAGTAGGTCTGCATGGAGCTGGTAATAGTTTGCAGGGTGGAAAGCCTTTACGGCCTCCTTTCATACAAGTGGATTTGGACAGGGAGTCCTGCACACCCACTGAAGTCCAGCACCAGGAGGAGAGTTCAGTTTCCCTGGTGCACATTACGGTTTAGGTGGTTAAAAAGAGAAAGATTAAACACCCAAACCCCCGGGTTTCCTTTCATGGGAAAGTTTTTCTGTTGGCTCACTGCGTTTTGCCTAGGTTTGGTTTGTGGTGGTTTTCTCAGTTGTTTCACTTTGCTTTCAACTGAGTTTTTGGTTTTGGGTTCTCTTCTGCTGTTACAGAAGCTGCTCAGGTGTTCAATGAAACAACCTCATTGCTGAGACTGGACCCTCTCTTCCCTTTTTCCTCTTTTCTATTCTGTTGTGATGCAAGGGTTTATAAAATCATATATGTACATATAAATATACTGTATTTATACATTATATAAAGTATTATATAGATTATTATTAATGCATTATATAAACCACAACATACATATAGTGTATAATAATATGTATAGTATATAATAATAGTGTGTACGTGTAGACACACATATATGCCTGTGTATGAGTGTGTAAGGATGCTCTGAAAAATTCAGGTTCTTAGACAGCCTTTTTGCAGCCAACACTTGGCTCTGACACCAGCTCACTCCCTAGAAGTCAGGGAATGGTAATTCAGCCTCAGCACATCTCCTTACAGCCTCTTACCACTCCATTAAATGTCAACACCTTCTGATCCTGTGTAGAAAGCTCTTGAGGTTCAGTCTGGCAGGGGATATAAAATGCAGGTTTCCTCAGCCAGGAGTGACCTTTGCAAATGCTTTCATTGTAATTGACATTGACTTCGTTATCCTGAAAGTAAAAAGAGTGAGAAACTTTCTTGCCTCTGTGCCTGCCTGTTGCTGGACTGGAGGGATGAGATGGAGTGGGTGCCGATGGGGCAGCAAGGCCGCGGTGCCGTTGTCTCTGAAGTCCTCTTTATTTACAGCCCCAACTCTGCTTTTTGCAGCCACCCATGCCCCAGCTCACCCATGCAGTCACTGGGTGAGGCTCGAGATGTGGCTTTGCTGGGGAATAGTTTCTATTACACATCACCACAGGGTTGTAGGAAAGCTGGGATCCTCTTGGTTTCGTGGCCAGCATCTGTTTGAACATATGCTTTTTCTGTTTAAATGTTAAAAAGCGCAATGCCTGCGATATAATTAGCTGCTCAGGCAGAGAGCACCCTTGGGAAAAACACAGGGTAAAATAAATACATGTCTAAAATGTTTGCTTTTTGGTGGCTTGGCCAAATTCCTGAGAAGAAGGAGTCTGTGTCCTACAAACTGCCACTGCAGATGGTCCGGTTTGTTCGTCTCACCAGAGGCCAAGGGCTGAATAGAGCAGCAGGACAAGCTTGGTACCAGCTACAGCAGCTCCTGTGATGGCCAGGGCTCTGGCATGCCTGCACATCCCGACACCCACAGGGCTGCTGCATCTCAACACCCTTGTTGGAGGCAGAGAGAAGTAGGTGACAGCTAGGGAAACGCTGTGCGAAGGTGTTTCTGAGCATCCATTTGAAGTCCAAATCCTTGTGTACTTCAGCAGCTGTCCATCAAATAACAGCAATACAGAGCTTGATGCTTTTATCTGAAAGAGAGGGCAGGGGAGGAAAACCAGCTGTGCTGGATCAGGCGAGGCTCATCTGCCAAAAATAGTGTAGGAATGTGAGCAGAAAACCCAGCTATTTTAACCATAGTTTAAGCAACATATGGCAGCAGTGTTCCGCGCTGGACCAGGCATAAAATGGGATGCTGTCATGATGCAATATAAATGATACCCTTCCCTGCCAAACTGTCAAAGTCAGTTTTACATTTGTTTCTAGGTTGCTGCAGATACTTATAAAAGCTTTGGAAGACTGGGAGGGGTAGGGAGAAGCATAAAATCTACAGTAACCGAGTCGTTTCCATGAGGCTGTTGCTGATGGCTTGACTAAGTGGAGAAGTCTGAACTCGAGGTTTATGCCCTCTCTTTTTAGAAGGAGTCAGGGGAAGAACATCTCAGGCTGGCAGCCAGCCCACCCCTCCTGGCCCGTGAGTCGCTGGGAGCAGCCGAAACCGCTCCTGCTCAAATATCGTGATGCTTCAGAGAAAAAACCCCAACACTCTGTATGTTCAAAAGTGGGGTTTCCATGCAGAGGGGTTTTGCTGTTGCTGCAGCCCAGGGAGCTGGGAATTCACTGTGTGGTTGTCAGGCAGTTGTGTAACGAGCAGGGCAAGAGAGAAAAATGAGTCACTGGTAGCACACAAGATTTCCTGGGAATGTTGCCCATCGCTGGGGCATGGACTGGGCAGACTGGTGCGTGTATATGGTCTGGTTGGGGTTTTGTAAGGCAGCGGCACCTAGAAGTCATAGTCATGGACCTGATCCCCATTGTGCGAGGATTTGGAGAAAGACAAAGCAAGTCCATTCCCCAAGAGCTCACAGTTTGTGTTGCTCGAGGTCCAATATAAGGGATGAGGTGTTTTCCTATTGAAACAAAAATCCTCTGGGGAGAGTAAAAGCCCAGCTGAGTTCCTGTAACTCCCACCAAACTTCCTCTTCCGAATGATTTTTCCATGCTGACATTCAGACTGGAGGAGAATGGGAAAACAGCAGCCTTAGAGTTTGTGTTTTCTGACTCCTGCACACACTCGGTGGCTCGATCACCCTCTCACACCGTTTTCAAAGAACTCCAAACGTTGTCTAGGGAACTTGCACATCCAGCAAAGTAACCTTGCAGACTGCTCTTCTCTGTCCTCCTTTTGGGGTCCATGGCCATGCTAGGTCCTCACCACAGGTGGGAAACAACAGGTCTGAAATACAGAGGTGTTCTTAAATCTGAAAAGAAGCTACAAGGCAGATCTGAAAAGTACTCCACAGTTTACAGAAATGACAGTGTCTGCTGTTGCTTCATTTGAGCACCATGGCACATAGAAAGGAGCAATCTGAATGTTGTCCCACAGTGATATGTGGTACAGATGCAGAGGAGCACTGGGAATTACTGGGTGGCTTGAATCACATTTTTACTGCTCTGCAGCATCCAAGCAGGATTCTGGGGCTGAGTGCTGCCAGGTCCTGCAGGAGCCAAGACTGCTCTTGGTGATGAGGCTACTGACTCAATCTCAGCACAGGGCAATTGTGACTAGGAAACTTTTTACCCTCGGGCAAGTTTTTTTGCTATCAATATAGAAGCAAATCACTAATTGTGACTCGAAGATACGTGTCTGAGCAGCAGCATTATTTCCAGCAACAGGCAGGTGGTGGCAGGAACAAACCCAGAGGAGACTTTGCAAAACTGTGAGCTTTGAGTGTGTGAAGGAGACGACTCCAAGAGCTGCTGGGATGGTCTGAGCCTTTCTGGGGGCTGCCAATCTCCTGGGTGTGACAATCCTGTCTTTCCTCAGCTCGGACTGAATCCCTCTCTCTCATGGCAGTGGTCCACAAACAGTGATCAAAATTGTGCCCAACCTCTTTCAGCTGTATAATGAACGCAGAAGGACTTCTCTAAATAGGGAAGCGATTGTGTTGACCAGCTGTTCAGCATTCTTCCCCACTTAGCGGGAAAGCCCACGCTGCAGCTGCAGAGGTGACCTAAGAGTGCTCACTTGAGAGCTAAACTTTGAAATACCTTCAGCAGTGCTTACTTGGATCCAAGAAGCATTCCCAGCTGGGCAGCATTGGGCTCAATATTATTCTGTTTTTCAACAGTTTGAAGGGGCATTTTAAAAAAAATATTGTGATTGTGATATGGCTGCAGAGTTGCACAATGTAGAAGTGACTTAGGGTGAAATTCAAATTCTTTCATCATGGAAGGGTTAAGCCAGTCCAGGAAAACCATCCTCACTGTTTACTAGAAGTACCCACACTGGAGATGCAGTGCACTAGTTCTTCTGCTCTGATAGATGCTCCTTCAGGTGTTGTGCTGTGTTCTTGTTTTCTTTATGGGCTTTACTCTTTGCTTTGCTTTGATGCAGAGGGATGATGACAGTTGGGTAAAATTCAGATGTTGCTTTTGTCTCACCAGATCAGCCGTCAAAAGGGCCATGTTCACATCTATCGTCTCTTAGCTCTGTGGCTGGAGGTCCCCACACTGACTCCAACGGCACAGCTTCACAGTCAGCAAGGGTGTTAAGGAGGCAGTCCAAGCCTGTGGTATCCTTTATTTAACATCTCCTCAAGGGTTTGATTGCTGTGGGGGTAGAGGGGTACGAGTGGTGTCTCTGGGTTGAGCACACCAGAGGGGCTTGTTCTCCCCTGGTCTCCATCAGGGCTTTGCTGCCCTGGCTGATGAAAGTCTTGTGGCTTCTTTATGATGCTCCTCCCTGTGACATGAGTAGAGCATTTCTTATCTGCCCTCCATTGCACTGTGAAACCATACTTGGAAGGGACCTTGTGGTCCTCCTTCAGGAGTGCTTACACAAAAGCAAGACGTTATTGCTGTTATAAAGAGCAATACTGAAAAAACAGCTGTTGCAACAAAGAAGAACAATAGCTTGTCCCAGTGGCTTCTGCTTTTTTGGACTGTTTACTGATGTTTTTCCATGTTTCTTTCCTTAGGAGATGACCGAGAATGGCAGTCATCAGCTGGTGGTAAAGGCCAAGTTCAATTTTAAGCAGACCAATGAGGATGAACTCTCTGTTAACAAAGGAGACATTATTTATGTCACCCGGGTTGAAGAAGGGGGCTGGTGGGAAGGGACCTTGAATGGAAAAACAGGCTGGTTCCCAAGCAACTACGTCAGAGAAATCAAATCCACCGGTAAGCAAATTGCTTTCAAGGGCTGATCAAATGACAGCGGAATAATGCAGCGAAGATCCTTGTGCCTTTGGGAAATTGCAGCTATTTATTAAGGACCGTTTGTGTTGTTAAAGCAGCAGGGCTAATGGAAGGATGAACAAGGCCAGAAGGATAAATCCTAGTCTTTCGCATCAGTTGTTTGAGAGCTGCTTCACCCTTTTCCCCAGTGCATTGTGCCTTTCTATTGCTCCCCCAATCCCCAGCAGTGCAGGAGTGGGGACATCGCCGGAGGAAGAGGCCAGAGATGGATGCGTGGGTCCCCTTTGTCCTGGGGAGCTGCCAGGTTCCAGTGTCTGAGTGCAGAATTAGCTTTTTGTTAAGGACCTCAGTGAGGCAATGTATTTGTGTTTGATCCTGGCAGTGGTGAGTGCTCACAGTCTCAGTCAGGAAACCAACAAAAACTATATGGCCACAGGGAACGCTCCCCTGGTTTTGTCCATGGCGATGGCTCATTTCACATGGTGCATTTTCCCCTAGATGCATCTTCTGCTGTGAAGCTACAGGCAATATTGAGAAAGGAAGAGGGAAAGAATGATCTATCTGTTGACATCTGCCTTTATTGAACTTTGTCTTGAGTATTCTTAACGTTTTCTGTGATGTGATTTTAACCAGATGTGAGGTGGTGATGACATGAAGCATGCCCCTGGCTAATTGCCCTGTAGTGTTACGTACCCATCCAGGCAGCTCTCTCCTTTGTGCTTCTGAGGCCATTGTGTGAGAGTAAACTTGTTTTTTTACAAAATCCAACTTTAATTCCTTAGTGTGCCTTGAGCACTTACCTTAGAGAGAGATCTGTTGTGTGCTCGGTGCTGATTTTAGGATCAACCCTGGCCTTAAACGCTGTGAGACATCCAGGATGGTCTGCGAAGTAGTTGCAAAGTGTATAACTCCTGGTAGACATCCTTGCTCCCACACTTGCAAATAAAAAAAAGGAAATGAGGGAAGAATAAAATTAATGAGTGAGTGTTCAGAATCAGGTCAGTTTTTATTTAATTCTAAATGAAAAAGTCGTTGTTCAGTTGTCTCATCTCCCACTGTTTCCGTCTGGGAAATGATGTCTGAGCTGGAGTAGGACACAGCAGCAGAGGTTGTAGGCTTGTCTGTCACAACCGAGGAATCACTGATTAAGTCAGTGAGCGGAGAAATGCTTTTTAAAAAGGAGAGCAAACTTCAGTTCTGTGGGTAAAATGAGATGGGAGCTGCATGAGATAGTGGCAATTCATTGAAGTGAAGGGTGAGTCACCCATTGATCCTGATGTGGAAGCCCATCCAATTTTTTTATCTGGAGAAGTTTGCCCTCTTGATCCTCCCTCCAGAACTCATTTCCTACGTGAGGGAGAGTTCATTCCCCTGGTCTCTGCTTGCTCAGGACACGTGACTGTATTGCAAGTGATGGATGCAGGGACCACCTGGTGTTAGCTGGTGTTAGAACCATTGCCTGGGGGGCTGCTTTCCTCTCCTCCAAAGCATGGAACTTCTCATTCTCAATGGAGTTACTTGTTTCTCATCAGTGTCTGTACATCCACTGTGTCCTAAGTGTACTCTTTGGGTGCAAATAATTAGTAGCATGGAGTAAAGCTCCTCCAAGCCTTTAAATGAGGCACAGAGCTCCAGGCTGGAAGTGACAGGGAACTCTGCAAGGGCAATAATTAGACCATACTTCAAGCTGTGGTTTCCAAGGGCTAAACTTATCAATTTCAAGTATCTCTGCTGCTATCAGTGTGGAAGTAATTGCCTTCTGTGAGTGACTGCAGGGAGAAAGGAGGGATGGGCTGCCCTGCACTGCACAGAGGTGTTTTGTTATGAGGTGTCTGGTGTGGGCAGCGCTGCCGACCTGTCCCAGTCTGGAGGGGTGATGGTGCTGGGAGAGCCAGCAAAGCCGTGCTGCTGGCAGGGAGTGAGCTTCCCTAGGAAGGAAAAGTGCAGCAGACATTTGCACGTGTGTGTGCATTCACCATGCTGGGGGCATCCACAGGGATTTAGCAAATGCAGAAGAAGGTGAGAATTGACTTCCAGGTTTGGGTGAGCTTTTTATTCAAATCTACCTTTGTTCAGGGAAGGCTTTTGCACTCCAAATAACTGGGGGATGTTTAGGTTAAGCATATTGATTGGTGTTGGCTTCAAGTGTCTTATGAATCACCTGGAACAAATCGCTGTATCCAGAATTTCTGATAGACACTGAGTTTTAAAACCCAAATTTTGTGGGCCGAGTGAAACCACACTGTAGCTTCAAACAGTGCCAGACACTGGGCTGCTGCCAGGGATTTCAGAGCAAGCCTGTAAGTTGGTTGGCAGAGGCTGCCTGGTGCTTCTGGTGCAACTTGCTCAGCTGCCTTCAGTGTTCTGCACGCTTCAGTTTGCTCCTGATTTTTCTGAAGCAGGCAAACAAACCCTGCAATTGAAGTTTTGTGTTCACAGGGGTGAACTTATGTTTACTGGACATGATGCAGCAGTGACTTTTCCTGCTGGAATAATGAGAGCTGTGCACTGTAATTTATTGATGTATTTTTTTGTACAGATAAACCGCTCTCTCCCAAAGCATTAAAAGGACTTGAAAGCACTCAGCTGACGAAGAATTATTACACTGTGGTAAGTTTTAAAGTGCTGATCATACATTTTAATAAGTAGCATGTTATTAATCTTCTGAACTGACTCCTTCCCTTAGAAATCATTGAAACAATTTGTAACAATTGGGGATGTGACTCTGTATTTAAATGCCCTGTTGCCGTTTCCTTGATTCAGGGCTGCTGAGACACTAAACCACAAATGGAAGTTGCTGCAGGATGTTGAAAGGAGGTACTTAAAGTACTCAACGAGATATCATAGCAAAGGTGGCAGCTTTGAGATCAGTGTTGGGAATAAGACATGATGTCTCTGGTCCAGTGCTTGCCATTGACTGCTGGCTCTCTCTCGTTGACAAAGATGGGACAATAATGTCATGGTGTGAAGCAAGACAAATTAGCGCTCTGGTCCGTGATCCCTTCCTTGGGTTTGGCTGGAGATGTTCCACCCTTAGCTGCCTGCTCTGTACCTTTGCCAGCAGCTGCAGCCCTCAGAGAAGGGGCAGCCGCCGCAGCTCACGGCCTGGCATATTAATTTGGCTTGGCTTTGGAGCAGCCTGCCAGGCTATGAACTGCGGCTGCAGGAGGGGTTGAGACGCATCACATCCTCTGCCATCCTGCTACCAGAGTGGTGATATCAGGTGAAGAGGGGCAAGTACCTTCCTGCTGTGCCCAGGCCAGAGCGAGCCCTGCGGTGTAAGACAGTTAAAACGCCTGCATGTGAATGTCCCTGACTCTTGATGCCAGAGGTGAAATGCACTCATCAGCATGTCTAAATGTATTTCAAGCAAAGCAAAACAGAAACAATATGTCCAGAGAGCTGGAAACTACCTCCAGTGTCTCCAAAGGTCTTCTACATGGAGAAACTTGAGTGCCAACTGGGACTGTGCAGGCAGTGGGTTTGCCTACCCACTGGAGATGAATTGGCTGCTGGGATGGATTGGCAGGACCAAACCCAACTCGGCACATCCTTGAAGTGGCGAGTGAGCTGTGCCCTGGCTTGAGCTGCTGTAGGAGCCGTTCTCGGTCTGGCCACTCTTGCATTTAAATTGTTGCCTGCCTTGGTGCAAACAGTGCTCCCAGGATGCATGCACAAATCATTTGTTTGCATATCTTGGCAGCCAGTTACGCATGCAGGGTTAGGCATGAGCCTCTCAGGGGTCAAATATTAAACTCGGGTCTGAACTGACATTGTCTTCATGCTTTGCCAGAGAAGAAGCAGCAGCTTTTAACACCTGCTCTCCAGGCCTCCCCCAGTTTGCAAAAATCCCAAAATTCGACCCCCCCACAGGGCTTTCCTGAGTGTTCTGGGTTCTGCATTAATAAATGTAATTTATGGACTTAAAATACACTTCCTTGCTTTTCCACTTTTGGAAGCTGATGCCATGTTCCTTTGACAAGTACTAAGATCTACTCAGTGCCTTGTCTCTCACCCTAGGTGTTGCAAAATATTCTGGAAACAGAACGAGATTATGCGAAGGAACTACAGTCACTTCTGGGAACTTACTTAAGACCCCTCCAGTCTTATGATAAGTAAGATATAAGGGCATCTGAGGTGGAGAGAACCTTGTAAAATTGACCACGGTTCATTACTTTCCTGCTTTTCAATGTTTAGGGATTGTTACTGCTCTTCTTGTAAAGCCTCACACCTTCTGTGAACCAGAAAAAGAACCCATGTTGTACAGGTTTCTGCTCTTTCCTGTTCCTCAGTGATCGTGCAGGCACTGGGCTGTGTTAGAGATGGGCATTTCCATCTGGTAGAGGGCTGGCTGTTACAACCCATCTGCAGGCTCATGTGTGGCTGTCCTGGCATGCATGTTTCCCAGTGGAATGCCTTGCATGGCTTCTTCCCTTGCAATTTGCCTTGTTGTGACTTCTCAGCCTCAAGCGGCATCTCCTTGTCATCTCTTCATTCCGCACGCCACGACGCGGATTCTCTGCCTCTCGCTAAATCCAAGTTACTGCTGAGCAAGGAATGACTCCCCTGTCTCCCCATCCCTGTAGCCATCAGCAGTGAGAAGAGCACACTTCCATCCCTTATGGCCTCAGCAAAGCCAGGGAGACTGGGACACGTTGCCAGGTCTTACCTGCAGAAATCAGCTGATGTTTTCCATCTGTGCTGGTTTGTGTGGTGCAGAGGCGGCACTTGCCATGCTGTCCTTTTCCAGGCAGTGACAGGCAAGGTGCTGGTGCCTATCAGCAGATTCCTCTCAGTAGATTCATCCTGCATAAAAGACCCAGTGCTGTTCACTTTGCCTCCTGTTTATTGCTTCAGCTTGACAGTTGCCTCTTCCAAATATTGCTGGCTCTGTGACCCCATCCATGTGGCTAAGGGGCTAAGGTCCCTCTGGCTGAGAAAGCTACAGGAGGACTGGGCAGCTGCAGGGCATCACAGGCAGAGGGCTGATGTTTAGACATTGAGCAGACTGGAGAGATGGGAGAGTGGTGTTTTAATGCCTTTGTATTTTAACTCTTTCCTTCCTTCCCTGTATCTTCCCCTGGCACGTATTCAGCTGTGAAAATTTCTTATGCTCTCAGCCTTGAGGGTGGCAAATGGCTTAAATGAGGGTGGTGTGAGAGTGACTCTGAGGATGGCTCTGAAGATGACAGAAGCAGACACATTAGTTTTGGCTAGGAAAATTCCAGCCTTACTTGAGGAACAAAGCAACCCCTACCTGAGGGGTCGCTCTATAGGACCCTCCTCCCATCGGGAAACCCACAGCATGAATCCCTGAGGACAAAGCTGTCTCTGTGCCTGCGCACACCTCCCTCCCCACCCCTGGCTGAAATCCCATCTGTCTGTGTCTGTTAGACAGCTAAACATCAGAGAAGATTAGTGTGATTAAGTGATTAAAATCCAATTAAGATAATCCTTGACAGCAGACATCTTCTCCAGGAGGCTATGGTCTGTAGCTCACAGTTCATGGATTTTGTGTTTTCCCATGTCTGATGTTGTGCTTGGTGAAAGTGAAATTCTTGGGTCTTTTTGGAAGGACCACTTACAGATATCATGGGGTTACTCCTGAGAGCAACGTTTCTTTGATGTTTATTGGTAATTTGACTCTTCTAGGCTCAGCGCTGTGGACATTGCATCTTTGCTGGGAAATGTGGAAGAAATCTCTGCATTTCAGCAAACACTGAACCAAGCGTTGGAAGAAGTTGCGAAGTAAGCTCGTGTCTTAGCACTGAGGGTGTTAAACCTTTAAACTGCAGCTAAAAATAATAGAAAGACACATTCATTAACGTTCCTCCTGGCTGCTGTCTTAGACTTGTTAAATATAGAAGAAAATAACAGGATTGAAGAAAGGCAGCAGGTTTGGCAGGAGGGAAGGTGAAAGAACCTCTGACATTTCTACTGTTAAGGTGTCTGCTGAATGAGAGTGTGACTATACCTGACATGAAAGTGTCACTAGACCAAAGATGCAGACACAGGCAGGGTGGGGGATGAGGCAGACATGAAGGTGGGGATTGCCAGGGAGCAAACAGCAAATTATTAGAGGTAATAATTTCCCACAGGGAGGCTGGCACTTATGTCCAGCCTTAGCCCAGCCTCTCCTTTGGAAGGGCTGAAATGAGATGGGGAAAAGACTGAATATTGGAAGTGTATTCAGACTGTGGCTTCCCTTTCTCTCTCTGTGTCTCCTGTCTCATATTCATGGGCAGCCCAGGCAGTGAGACCACCCCTCCGTTGCTCCCAGTGCTTTCTGGCACATCTTCATCAGCCACAGTGGACTACAGCATCCCAGCTGCAGCTCTGCTGGTGAGACAGGACATGGTGGGTCACACCTTGTCCCAGGCTGATAACAGGTTGTGATACTCCTGTTTGCACCACAGAAACCCAGCCCCATCTAAGGACATCCTTCTTCCTCCTCCCCAAGTGGCAGATGTGGGTATTTTGTTTGGTGCTGCAGTTCCACAGTGACCTGGGAATGCTTCCGTGTGGTGGGTGGTTCCGGGGCAGATAACTGAGAGAGTTGTAGCTTCAGGGTGCAGATTGAGGGGCTTAACATTGTGGCTGGTGTGTTGGCATCCATAGGCTCCCCGAGAACCAGCAGCGCGTGGGAGGCTGTTTCATGAACCTGATGCCCCAGTTCAGGTCCCTGTACCTGACGTACTGTGCTAACCACCCATCCGCAGTCAATGTCCTCACACAACACAGGTGAGTGATGGAGGAGGAGATTCAGACTGAAATCCCTCCTTTAAAAAGTTACTTTTATTATTAATACTTGGTCTGGCATGGCTTTTGACCTGTATTTTAGCAATGGAGCAAGGAGATAACCTAGGATTCTGCTGTTGGGAAAACTGCTGGGGTCTTCAGCTCTTCAATGTAGCCTCTCAGCTCCTGCATGGAGACAACTCATGCTGCTTGTCTTCAGAGCTGGTCTCACAGGTCCTATCTCTCACAAGACTCCTACCTTGGGTAAACCAGAGGCAACCTCAACCCTTGCAGCAGCATCTCCTGTGACTGTTACTTGCTGAAGGGCCCACATGCTGTTTCAGTCCCGCTGCCAAAGTGCTTACATAATGGCACATGGGAGTGTGTTCCCCCAGAGCACTATGGCATGGGGCACATCGTTGCAAGAGGACTGTGGTCATCAAGTGACCTGGAATTACCTAGTTTAGTAACTGAGCTGCCATTCAACCAAATGGTTGATTTCCAGGGTTGCTAGTAGATCACAGTAATAATATCTTCCTTGTGCATGTCCCACTTGAATAGACACCTGAATTTGTGTAAGGTTGTGCTGAAGAGCATGCCAAGCCAAAGACTACAACTGTGTCATCCCCAATGCAGTTTAGTTGTCTACCCTGCAGTGATGGGAAAGCCAGGATCCTGCTGAAGTCCAGCTTTAATTCAGTCTAATGAAAATACTGCCTCCTGTAAATGACTCGTTCATGTGGTTCCCCGGTCTGACCCCTTTTCTTAAATCAAGCAAAGAATTGGCTTTGGCAGATGTGCTGACACACACAAACCATGTTTTCTGGAGCGATGTACACGCTCACACCTGCATCACAGCTCCCAGCAAGGTCCTGCTGTGTTGCTGCAGCATCCTCCAGCACAGCACAAGCCTCTGCAGCCTGCTCTGTCCACAGATGCCTGGCCCTGTGCCACCTGGCTGTGCCAGGGGAGCAGCTGCTGGCGCTGGTGGCACCTGCTCTGCACTCCCAGAGGCTGTGCACACCAACACCCTCCACTACACAGCATCCTTCCCGGTGTTCCTGGGGAGTGGGGTCTGGCTGGGCTGGAAGCTCACAGCTCCCTGCCTGCCCAGCTGGATTTGCAGCAGCGGGTGCTGGGAGGGGGGGCTGGGCTGCCTTTCAAACAGCCCCAGCTCGGAGCAGAGCCCAAGCCATCAGGAGAGCGTGGGAGGCAGCAAAACACAGCCCTCAGCGGTAGCGAGCCCTTCTTGTTGTTGTTGTCTCTATTTATAGTGATGAGCTGGAGAAGTTCATGGAGAGCCAGGGTGCGGCAAACCCAGGCATTCTCATCTTAACCACCAGCCTGAGCAAACCCTTCCTGAGGCTGGATAAATATGTGACTCTGCTGCAGGAGCTGGAGCGACACATGGAGGTAGGTGGGATGTGAGACCACTGGGCAGGCCGTGCCCCTTGGTGCTGCAAGAACTGCCCCTTGAGCTGAAAGAGGTACCTCTGCCTTTGTTGGTATTTGAGCACCACGTTGCTAAAAGTACTTACCCCTCTCCAAGGGGGTGTTCCACTTCCATGGTACATTATCAGCCTTTCAGATTAAGAGTGGGAAAGTGATGGAGTCTGGGGGATGTTGTGGGAAGCACTGCCTGCTCTTCAACCCAGCCTTTCCTCAAAGATAGGCCATTTTCAGCACAAGTATTATAAAAGCAGAGTTCAGGGTCTGACTACAACTGGTATTCAGTTGCACAGCAGGTAATTAATCAGTGTTTTTATTATTATTTTATGAGATTCCTATCCCTTGCTGCTCGCTCCTGTAGTTCACAGGCACATTTCCACCCCTCACATGCAGCTCTTGCTCCTGGGTGGAGGCAGAGCTGCACAGGCAAACATTGATCTGGCAGCCAGCACAGTCACAGGGGCGGAGGAGTGAATGCCTGGGAGCAGGGAGAGCAGTGGAGAAGGACAGAGACTTCCTTGGCAAGCGGCAGATCTGCTTTAGGACATTTCTCCACTCGAGGACTCTAAAGATCTCTACTGCTGGAGTGCTGCTACTCACCTGCTGGTGCACTCCAGGCATGGGGATGTAGACCTCAGGGGTGGTGCAAGAAGATGAAGAAAACAGAAGTAACAGTTTATTTTTAGCTGTGTTTGCTTTTTTCCTCTTCTGATATTAATTAACTTAATTACTCTGCACACTTAGCCATGAGCATTCAAATCCACATCCCAGCCAGAGGATTAAAACCTCTGTGCTTGAGCCTGTCCCACTCTCACCTGGCTTAGCTGAGCTGCAGGGACTGAGCTGAGCTTGGCTGCAGCCACCAAGGCTGTACAGAGACAGCGTGCTCTTGGCAGGATGCTGTTTGGGGTCCGCAGGGGATGTGGGGACACACACATCAGCTATTTATCTGAGATTCTCAGTGGGGGTTTTGTTGCATGAATCAGTAGGGTTGAGGTTTAAGCTGCGATGCCGTGGGAAGAGTATGGATGTATGCAGTATAGATGTATGCAGTGTGGATGTATCCCATGGCATTCCCTGCACTAGGACAGGTATGTTTAGGGCAGCCCTTGTCCTGGATTCAGAGGTGAGCAATCCCAGGCAGCCTCTGCCAACTGCAAGGACAGTTCCATCACAACCTAGACACCTTAGGATTTGCTTGACGTGGGATCCAGATGGTGAAGAGCTTATGAGGATGGGCCTTAGGTGCCCAGGAGGAGGTGCTGGGAGAGTACCAGGAAGCAGCTGCAGTCAGAGATAAGGGGCAGCATCCCTTTTTCCCTTCCCTGACCCAAGAGCTCTCTACTCAGACGTGACCTCCCTTCAACCCAGAGGTGAAGCTCCCATTGATGCTCATGGACACTGCACCCTTGATGGGACAAGAGCTGGGATGCTTCGCATGCCAATGCCATCTCCTTCACCTTCTTGAAGGTGAAACCATAAACCCACCCCACACCTCTGCCTGTTTTGATTGATTTTCTTTACAAGCCGAGTTTTTCGAAATAAAATCATATCTACTCTTGCTGTGGCCGCTTTACACTCATTAAACTCGTATCAATGAATTGCATTGCTGCTTTCAACCATGTCATGTTGAACAGGGTGGTGAGCAAGATACCTGGGGGATTCTGGCCTACTCCTGCAGCCCATGCTGCCTGAGCCCCACATCCCCCACCATCTCTGCAGCCCTGGGTGCAGTGGGGCAGTGGGTGATGCTGCTGCTGGCTGAGGGATTTTTCTCTCCCTTCACTAGGAGGCGCATGCGGATCACGAAGAGGTTCTGAAAGCCGTCACATCCTTCAAGTCCCTTGTGGTAGGTGGCAATTCTTAAAATAGAGCACTTCATTTCAGAGCTGCATTTCACGAAGAATGACTCAAGCCTGACATTTGTCTCCTCATTAGAAAAAAAAAAGGCCTTTTGGAATGGAAAACATGGGTTATAAAGAATGTTAATTTCAAGTTTCGAGGCTAGTGCTGCCCTTCTGGCTGTTGTTTCAGCAGTTACACGCTGGCTCTGTGGTCCCAGCAGCAGAAACAGAGGACCTGGCTTTCTCCTCTGCTGAAAAAGCCACTTGTGGGTGGTGGTGGAATCGGAGTCCCTTTCATCTCCTTTTGTCTCTATACCCTAATCATTTGCCACCTGAAACAGGACCACCCCTTAAGCGTTCACATGAGCTGTGAAAGGTTAACACGGGCATCTGACTCAGCCCCTCGGAGCTCGTTGAGTGGCTCTTGGTTTTGTTGAGGTTTTTCTCCCCAGGCATCAGGAGGCTCTGACCGAATTGCAGGTAATTTGTGGCATCGGGTGCCATGGCCATGGGTGGAGAACAGAGCAAGTGGCAGCAAAGGGATGAGTCAGAAATAACAATCCTGTTGCTCTGGGCTGTGTTACCTACACCCCTCAAAGTCCTACTGCAATGAGATGAAAAGGGGAAAAGCCATCCATGTGCACAGAGGTTTTAGCCAGCAAAGCTTTTTCGGTTGTTAAATAAGCTATAGTCTCTCTTGCTTTGTAGCCACTGAATACCTTTCACTATAACCACTCCAGATGTGGTCCAGCTTCCTTCCTTAGCACAGCAGATGCCAGTTTTCAGTGCTTAGCAGTGCAGATAAAAGATGGGGAGGAGAAAATTCATAGAAAACAGGAAAGGGTGATCATGTTACATTTACTTAGAAACTCAGCTCCCTGTGCATTTATTCTGGTAGATAATAGGGGAATAATTCAGTTTAATTACAAGGTGTCATTTATCTTTAGGAATGATCGTAAGTGATGGATGATTTTACTTGAAATGTGTACTTGGGTGCTGAGCAATTTGATGTCATTATGATATGAGGTTCAGTGTGGATTTGAGGATAGATGGGCAGAGTTGCCCCTTGCGATGGACTCGTGGTCCAGTGGTGGGACCAGGGATGCTCCTGACAGCAGGGCAGGAAACGTGGAGTTGCCGTCATTTCCAGTGGCACCTCTGCACAGATTTGGATGGATTGCTGTGGATTTTATATGGATTTACATCCTGGGAGCGTTGGATTTGGACACCCAGGGGGCCATCAAATCACAAGCTTTGATGGTCTGGCTCAAATTATGTGTTTTCAGATTAGACCCAATGCAGCCTCTCTCTTTGAAGGGCTGGATGGTCAAAGAGTTTGTATGAAACTGAGCTAGAAAGGGAGGAAAATCTCTGTCAGAAACAAGGATCTGGAAGAAAACAGCTGGTGAAAACTGAGCTTAGGTTTGGCTTTGCTGCAGTTTTCCCCATTGGCAGAGGGGTCAGTTAAAGCAAGTTTTGCTTGGGTTTGCAGGGCTGTCTTTGTTCAGTCAGCGCAGTCCTCTGCTTGCTGAAAGCTACTGGAGGACTGGCCACGCTCTGGAGCTCTGCTAGTCCCCAGCTGCTGAGCATCAGTGCAATATTTTCAGTTACAGTGCCTTCAAAAGCTTCTTTTTGTGCTACTCTAGCGCACCACTGAAATATTGTACCAAGTCTCAGTTTTGGGTTTGCAAATTTTGATTAGAAAATAGCTGCCTGTCTGATTCGTGGGCATTTTGCACTGCTGCAAATGTAACTCTTTGCTATTTGGGCAAAATAGGCAGAATCTCTCTGAGCAGCTGCAAAATTAGAGACATTTAACTCTGTGCTATCTTGGTTTGGAAAATGTGACCCTGTACTCTCAGAGGACTGGTTTGGAAAGAAAAGTTTGCTCAGTGCAGTTTGCAATTCCTTTGACATTTTAACATATTAATTACTTCATAAATGGTTAGGGTGTGATTGTTTTTAAGAAACTTTGTGTAGTAGAGCCGAAGCAGGCTTGCCCAGTCCCTTGACATGACCAGCCCTGAGCCCACATGGCTGTGGGAGTGTTGCTGGTGAAACCATCTCCGTTGGGATGGTTTGGGTTTGCGCCTGCTCTTTGGCTAACGAAGGTCCCTGCTGTCATTCCCAGTCGCAATGCCAAGAGCTGAGGAAGAGGAAGCAACTTGAACTGCAGATCCTTTCCGAATCCATCCAGCGCTGGGAAGGAGATGACATAAAAACAATGGGAAACATCATCTACATGTCCCAGGTTATGGTACAGTGTGGGGGAAGTGAGGTGAGTGAGGTGGTCCCTCTCCTGGCTAAAGATCCAGTTATCCCCTTGCTCATGGAATCAGCAATGCAAGGCAGCAGCTGCTCTCACTGCAGGCCAGCAAAGTGCTGACAAATAATACTGATGAATAATTTTACTTGGAGAAAAGCTGAGCAATGGGACTGTGCACATCTTTGGAGTCAGGCATCCCAGGGGCTCAGCTTCAAGCATTTGGTGACACACATTTCAAGCAAAAGAAGTATCTCAGTGTCGTATAGCACATTAATTTCCCTCTTTCCCCCCTGTGACTTAGTCTGAGAAATGAGACTGACTTGAAAGTGTGCATTAGCATAACCATTTTGCCATGTCCTATGCACAGCACGGCACTGCTGTCATCCCACTCCATAGCTGACTGTGTTTTGGAAATAACTGGAGGGATTCTTGTGCTAAAGCATCACGCCAGTGCTTGCCACAGACCTTCACCAGTGGGGTTAAGGCCATGTTTGGTGTTTGCCGTGTGGGAAGATGCCTGTTAACACTGAACTACTTGCTGCTGTAGCAACTTTTCCGTGAGAAGGGAAGAGCTGTAAAACAAAGGCCTGTAGAGTCTATTCTCCAAGTCTTGTTTGGGATGTGAATTCCTGGCCATAAGGTCTTACTCTTCTGAGGCACTCTGAAGTGATCGGAAGAGGAAGTCAGTAATATTGTTAGGATTAGCAGGATGCAGACAAAAATGTATGCAGGAGAGCTAGTACAGAAATGAGATGCTGTAAAGAAAAAAAAAGCCAAAATAATAGGTTTGAGAGTGTTCTTTTGGAGGCTGTGATTCCAGCTGCACCAGGTTCAATCTGCTGGAGGAAGTGCTTGTGAGGCATTGCGAACTGGGCTAACCTAAATTCTTATCCCCACAGGAGAAAGAAGAGCGATATTTTTTGTTGTTTTCAAACGTTTTGCTGATGCTGTCTGCAAGCCCACGGATGAGTGGGTTCATCTATCAGGTAGGCATCCTTAATTTGAAGTTGCAAGGGTTAGATTTGAGACAGGAAATCAGATAACTCTTCTCAAATTCAAATCCTCTATGTTCTTACACCTCTCTGTTATGATGCAAATGCCCCAGGCTGGGAACCAGGGCTTGGTTTTGCCATGGGTGCCAGGCAGGACACTTGGTGTCCTTGTCCTGCCAGCTGGTTAAGCAGCATTTGGTAAGTCTGAATGCTGTGAAATTATAAAAAAAAACCCAACCCTCACAACATGTTGCCCTACATGCTGTTCTCAGGAATTTTGTGTGTATGTGTAAGGTGTCCTGACCCAGCTATAGGGTTTTGCCCCACACAACCAACCAACCAACCAGCCGTCAGGGTTGGGCCATCTCTGGATAGTATTTCACTACTGTAAAGCCCACTGGAAAGAGGCCAAAATTTCCACTCCATGAGGCACCCCAAAACACTACATTTCTTGTGTTCTACCATTTGAATGGCTGTAACAGGCTGTTCAGAGCTTGGCTTTTCTCCAGTTGTCTGAAGCTATCTGTACCCTCCAGGAAAAGGATGCTCTTGCGCTCCTGTGTCAGGTGTCGTAGGCAAGGGTGATGAGGGAGGCAGGAAAATTCAGAAGAATTTGACTGGGTTTTTATATTGAGCAGGCAGTTCAGTGTGCAAAATGGAGGCACAGGAAAGGCTGTCAGAAAAAGCAGAGGAAACTCATCCTCCTTGGTTGTAAAAAGGGTTTTCACCTAGTGAAGGGAAAGGGCAGGAGATGAGCCAGGGATGACTCAGTTGTCACAGGAGCCTCTTGTCAGGGAGGCTTCTCTTCTCCCTAGCTGTGCTGGGAAATCTAGATCCATACATTAAAGCAGAGTCTTCCTGCAGTCTGAAGCTTTCACAAATTAGTTTTTAATGGCAATTCCCAAAGGGAAAGGGATCAGCAGAGACAAGCAGAACAGTGCCCGCTGGGAAGCAGATGCAGACACTGACTCCTCCTCAATTCTCCTAGGGAAAGCTGCCTTTGACAGGAATGACACTGACAAAGCTGGAAGATTCTGAAGGGAATGAGCACATGTTTGAAATTGCAGGTCAGTGTGGCCCCTGCCTGGAAACATCCTCCCAGTCCAAACAGCAACTGTTACAGGAGGTACTGGACCTCCTTCCCCCCAGCCACTGCATCACACTTTTCTTCTTTCTCTTTTATCATGCGTGGTCGGAATTCCAACCCACCTGGTTGAAGCAACCTCCTCAGATCTCCCTTGAGCTCCGTCTTTTGTGCTTGGCTGCTTTTGGGACACTGGAGTGTTTTATAGGGGCTGGTTGTGGCCCCAGTAGCACTGCTCTGTGCCATGTATGCCCCGTCTGTGTCCAGGGTCCTTCACACGCAGCTGTGAGCACCTCGTTTGCTGACAGATTAATGGCTCTGGTCATCAGGCAGCTTTTCTAATGTTTCTCCCTCAGTTTATCTCATTACTTGTACACTGTTCATGCTCAGTGTCTTGGCTGCAGTGTAGCTATTTTTGCTGATGGTATTTTTGTCAGGGTTCTGTTAATCATGGAAATGTTGTATTTGCCTACTTTTAACATTAAAGAATTCCTGATACATTCATCTCACCAGTCCCCTTAGCTTTCCTGTGCTGCTCCCGCACTGGCTGGCACTGGGTGCCTGGAGCAGGACAGCAGTCACATTTTTGCCCTGGCCTTTTCAGAGCCACTGGACTGTGCAAACTGAGGAAGGAGCCGCTTGCTGCTGTGCTGAGCTCAGATCAGCTGGGTTTCCCTCGGGTCTCTACCGCTTGCTAAAGATGGTTATTTACCCCTCTGCCACAGGGAACATGATGGAACGGATCACTGTGTCCTGCAGCACCAGCCTGGACTTGCACGAATGGCTTGACCACTTGCAGAGGCTGACCAAAGGGACATGCAACACCGTATCCAAGACACAGTCATGGAGTGCTCATTCGGTAAATGTCTCACTCCCCAGCCTCTCTGCTGCCCACAGTTCCTCAGCATGGTCTAATCTCTCTGTTTCAGCAATGCACCTTGCTACTGAGCTGTATGACACATCCTGCAGTTTTGCTTGTGACCGTGTCATACTTGTGCCATTTTACATGTATCCTCCCTTATTTTTGTTGCAACCTAGGTATCACAAAGAAGTTCACAGTGACCCCTTGTCTGTCCCCCTCTACTTCTCTACATTTTTTGGTGGCTGACAGTCTTCATTTCCTTCTCATCTCTTTTCTCAGACATTTAGTTCAGCTGGACAGATACGTGGGCCTCTGGAACCCCCCAAGATCCTCAAGCCCTGGAGCTTGAGCTGCCTTCGTCCTGCACCTCCGCTCAGACCGTCGGCAGCGCTGAGTTACAAAGAGGTAATCACCTGCGTGCCTGAGAGGACCATGGTTTCCTGCCAATCCCTACTGCTTGTGTCTAGGGTTGTCATCCCATAGTGAAGGCACAGAAGCTTAGGTTAGTGGGGATGTTGAGTGAAATGACTCTGCCACAGTCCTGCGATGGGTGCTTGTTGCTGCAGCTGCCTTTGTGCTGCAAGTGAAGCATCAGCATATTGCTGGCAGGCTCAGCCCCATTCCCAGTGTTTCCTGTTGGCTGTTGTAGCCAACACCCGGGCTGCTGGATGTCACTGGTCCTACAGTGGGGTGTCCCACAGCCTTGCGTGTCCCATCGGTGAAGCTGCCTCCTTCTCCTCCTTTTCCTGCCTTGGTCTGAGCCATGGGTGGGAACTGAGCTCCCTGCTGGGCCCTGCTGCATCGAGAGCAGCCGTAGCAGCAGCTCAGCATTGCCCAGAGCAGTGCTGCAATGCTGTGCCAAGAACAAGAGGAAAACAGACCGTTGTATCTCCCACCCTGTGTTTTGGTGGCTGGAGAAGGGCTTCCTGCAGCAACCATGGGGCTCAACCCTCCTTCGTCGCCCACCTGAGTGTTTTACACCCCTGTAGCTTGATGGGAGGCAGAAACCCAAAGAATTGCTCTCCCCACAGAAACCCCAAGCCTGGGAGGTAGCAAATGGCTTGGGGAAACCCAAAATACAGCCCAGCTCCGATTCTCACCCCTTGCTGTAACAGCAATGCTCTCCTTCCCTATCTTATGTTAAGCTTTTGGGATTACTCACCAGTAACTCGGGTAACGTTCCTCTTACTGAACGAACGCTCCGGTTCTGAGTCACCCCCCTCTCTCGGTACAGCAGCCCTGGAGAGTCATTGCCCAGGCTCCCTGCAGGAGTGGAGATGAGGAGGGGGCTCGCACCCTCCCAGCCCCCAGGGATGGAGAGCCCATCCACCTGGGGGGGCCATAGGTCAGCTACTCCAGGTAGAGGTTTTAGGTAACCTCACGGCGTTTTCTTAACATTTATTTCTTAAAATTTGTACAACAGCACATTTCCATTTGGGAATTAAACTGTTAAAGAACCAATCAAGCAGACTGGAAATGCCCCTTAATCTTTGTATGATCCAAATTCCTAATGTAGATTAAACCATTTCTTACTTACATGCTGAATTAAAATATAGGAACAGGCTTGAATTAGAGGAGAAATTTTTCTGTGTGAAAGTACAAAGCTGATGTTTGTTTATAGGGTAGACCAAAACCACAGATTGAGTGATCCCATCAATACCACGGCCCGTTGCAGGACAAGATGAGAGTTTTTTGCCACAGAGGCCGAGCAGGCAGAGAGCCCCAGGGGACAGGATGCTGCTGCAGGCAGGATGGGAGTGTGAGAGGTGTCAGAGGACCAAAAATGTGGTTTGTACTAGAACAGTGGTATCACAGGGCCACTAAAAGCAGTGAAAGAAGCCTTCATTTAAAGGCTCTGCTGAGGCTAGAAAGTCCTCAGATAGTGAAAAGCTTATCAGGCCACGTCCTTGCGTTAGGCGTGGAAATGTGGTTGCTTTGATACAAAACCAGTGTAGGACCAGACCTGGGACAGCTGCAGAGCAGCTTTGTGTCACTGCAGGGCTTGGCCATGGCACACACTTGGCTGGTGAAAACGTGGCAAATGAGGAGGCTCGCTGGGACCAGCCACTGCTTGATGGGGCTGTGCTGGCCGTGCCAGTGGAAACCTAAGGACCAACAGGTTCACCAGAGCTGGAGCAGAGCTGGGCAGGCACAGTCTGGTACCCAGTCAGTCCTGCCTGAGCCAAGGGGCAGCTCCCATGTCAGGGAATGGACTCGTGGACACAAACCTGCAATGAGAACTATGGAATAAGTTCAGTTGTTGGCCCAAGCATGTCTGCATCTGCCTTGTCTCTCCCTGCGGGGTGCTCAATCACTAAGCAGAACTCCTATTTCACTGTATTTTTTTATTCAATTTAAAGTAGGGCACAAATAGCCTATGCTGACAGCACAATGCAAATCACATCCCTATAATGAAGATATAATGAAGGAATGCAAATTTTGAAGATTATTTGCAGGGAAGGGAGTGGGAGAGTTTGATTAAAAATTAGAGATTTTCAGACATCCAGTGTTATTTTAATTGGCTTCTGCTAGTGTAGGACGGGATGGCACAGTCTTGTGCATTTCCTTGTACCTAGCTGTGCTCAGGAAACCCCAGAACCTGCTTGCATACCACACAGCACTCTTGTTATTTCCATTTAAATTGGGTCATTTTTCCTGTTCTGTTTCCAGTAATCATTTCAAATGACAGAGCAGGTGCTGTGTGTAAAGCGCTATGTCCGGATCCAGGTTAGCAAAGTGAAAAAGATTTACAGATTATTTATTCAACTTCTTTTTTTTTTAATTTTTAAATGACCTGCTTTGCATTAGGTGAAGGGTTTATAACATTGGGATTCAGGTCTTTGCTGGCCAGACCTGCAGGAGAGCTGCAGAGCCCCCTGTGCCGAGCATCCCAGGGATGGAACCCTGCAGGGGTGTGCAGGGAGCTCCCCATCCTGCTGGTGGAGCAGGGGAGATGCTGCCGCACTGATGCCTGACACTGTCAGGTCCTCAGTGAGGATGACAGGTCCCTTCTGAGAGGGTTCACTTTGAGAAGTCCTGGGGGTGTTGTCACCCAGGTGTGCAGAGCATCATCCTGGTCGGGTTGAAGAGCTCAGGGCTGGTGCTGAGCATGAGGCCAGACCCCGAGCTGCTCCCTGAGGTTCAGACAGAGCCAGGCACGCGGGTTGGCTGCACCTTTCTCTTAAGACAACCAACATCTACAGAAACCTACTACTAACCAAGGAGACATGTTCTCTATTTTGATGTGTTTAGAATGGATTAATGCCCACTTACCATGCATTTCACAAGTAATTTTTTCAGTGTTGCATGACGCTGTGCTCCTTTGCATGTTGATAGTGTTCTAAAACCAGTACAGAGGGTGTGCCACATTAATCACAAGACTAACATTTAAATGTGGTTTTGAATTGTGGATTTAATAAACTTGGTCAATAAAATCATCAATCTCTTACACTCATCTTCTCTTTCTTTGCATATTCATTGTAGAGGATGTCTTATATCTTAAAGGTAAGGGTAGATACATCTCTTTGGCTTATCGTGGCAAAGAATGCTTGTTCCTGTTCACGCTTCTCGTGCTTGCATGACCCCAATTTTGCCTGGCTGTGTCAGTAAGTTATCTTGAGAGTCAATGTTTACTGGCAAATATATTTCGAGATAGCTCTTAAGAAGAATTTAGTATTATGGTACTTAAACTTCCTGGCATGCCCCTTCTCCTGCTTAAAATCCATATTGCATGTAACCTACTAATACACTAATTCTCTACAAATCAGCAAGACTTGTAACTCTGTGAAGGAGATAAAAGCTTGTGTTTCTTACTTCTGGAGTTATAGCAAACACTAACTTTGTGTGTATTGGTTTGTTTTCTGAGGGGAGTTTATACTCTCAAACAAAATATTTGGAAACTGTCATTTGCCAACTGTTTTGTATTAGAAATCAAATTAAGTCAAAGAAATAAACAACATTATAGGGTTTTCTAATGAAGACCCTAGAGTTGGTAAGCAGACTGAAGTGCTGTGAATATGTTTGAATTCTTTGGCTGAAGGATCTTAGCCAAGGGTTGAATTTGCTAGAGGAGCTTGTCCTGGCCCAGACCTGGAGGTGCCATTCCCACTGCTGTTTCAGGGAGCAGCAGACCACAACTTGTGCATGGGAAGGCAAAATGCATCATT
The DNA here is from genome assembly GCA_033558185.1 of Dromococcyx pavoninus. Lineage (NCBI taxonomy): Eukaryota > Metazoa > Chordata > Aves > Cuculiformes > Neomorphidae > Dromococcyx > Dromococcyx pavoninus. The sequence goes on from JAUMJL010000111.1 coordinate 943,075, forward strand.
TTCCCCAACTTTGTTGTTGTCTGCTTTCTAGTTCTCTGATGTGTTGTGCATAACACAGATAGCTGCATTCAGCTGTGCTTCTCTGCTGTTTGAGCTGCCTTTGGTTCTGGTTAAACACAAGAGTCTGTTTCTCTGTAGGATTCCAGCAAAAGTCCAAAAACAATGAAGAAGTTTCTTCCAAAAAGGAAAACTGAGAGAAAACCATCTGATGAAGAGTTTGTTATTCGGAAAAGTAAGTGCTGTATTTTCTCTGCTGTTTGGAGATTGATATGCACTCGGTGAGGTCCACAGGACTTTGGGAACAGGATGCTCACATGGTGAGCAAGCCTACGTGCTGCTGAGCACAGGAGGCCTCTGGAAGCACACTGGTCCTCAGCCTCCAACAGATCCCCTCCTGGTTATGACTGCCAGACAGGCTACCACCCTCCTCTGTGTGCTAGTACAAGGTCATGGGCTGTGGGTGGTCTTGTTCTGGGTATGAAGCCAATGAACTACTTCCAGGAAGTTTAAAGCTGCAGTTAAACCTCACATCAACAGTCAGTAAAATATGACTGAGAGCTGGGACAACCCTTACTGGTCCTGGAACTGTTTCCATTGGATATCAGGGAAGAAGAAAAAAAAAAAAAAAAGGCCCTGTCCCTGCAGGGATGTTCATCTGCAGAGAGCAATGTCCTGACAGCTCCCTAAAGTCCACTTGGGACACTCCTGAGGGGTTTGTCAGGAAGGGCCATGGTCACCCAGTGGTGGGTGACCAGCTTGAAGGTCAGTTGTTTCCCTCGAGAAGACAGCATTAGCTAAGGCTGGAAATGAAGGCTTTGGTTTTCCAGGTCATGCTCTGATGTGACTGTACCAGACCCCTCCTAGCAGGGCTGCTCTGCATGCCCATCTCCCCAGAAGTCAGGCATCACCCCCTGCGTTTTGCTGAGATGAGCAGCTAGAAGAGCATTTTCTTACCATTTAACCACAGTGCTCAATGCCACAGGACACTGCAAAGGCCAGAAAATGTAAAAGACCTCAAAAGGGAATTAGGCAAAGTCCCAGAGCCAGTATCAGTCAATTAAAGAGCACGCTCTTCTCTGAAGGAATTTCGGAGTAAAGGCAATGAGAGGTGAAGCCAGAGTGCTTTGCTTTTTTTGTGATTGCTGTTTGCAATGTTTTACAGGTACTGCTGCGCTGGAAGAGGATGCTCAGATCCTGAAGGTGATCGAGGCATACTGTACTGGGGCAGGCTTCCAGCAGGCTCTCAGCTCAGGTGGGCACATAACCAGATTATTTAATTCTTACTCTACCTGCAACACTGATAACCGCTCTGGGAAAAAACAGATGGTTGCATCATACAGCAATGAGACTCATGCTAGGAAACTGTGTGGTGTTCAATCTTCAAGATAAGGGAGCTTCATCTGCCTGGTGGTTTAGTTGCCATTGTTTTTCTTCTAAACACAGAGAATGCAGCAGGTAGGAGGGCAGATGAGACACAGCTATTTCACCAGCACTTGTTAGGAATTAAGTGAACCTAGTCAGTGTCTGTGGCTGTCAGCACTGAAAACCTGATGGTAATCTCAGGTTGCATATAGCTTTAGAAAGGAAGCATGAATATTATCTCTCAATCAGCTGCGTGTTTAAGAACATGCTATTTCATAAGAACCTATTTAACATCTTCAACTCTGGCAATATAACTATTTATCATTGCTGGTGAGATAGCAAATTAAATCACCAAATTATCAAATAATGATATATTTAAGTAAGGGAGCCCATGTTTCTTCTGAGAGCTCTTGACCCTAATCGGATGATTTCATTTATAAGTCACAATATAGCTTTAGATGCAATGAGTGCTCTTGAAAACTTCCCCCTTTCTTCTTTAGCTCCAGGTTAGTGGTATAGATATTTAACTGTGCCAGGCAGCTGGTGGCTGCTCGAGCCCTCATGTACCCAGCCTGTCCCAGGCTTGCAGAGGAGCAGGGAAAAGGAGGGCTGATACCTCCAGAGCAGCATGGGCATCAGAGAAGGTCTCCCTTTTTCTTCCTGATGAGTAATTCTTATACACAGGCTCCCGTAAAGACTCCATCCCTCAAGTCCTTCTTCCTGAGGAAGAGAAAATCATCATAGAGGAAACACGAAGCAACGGCCAGACTGTCACGGAGGAAAAGTAAGCACAGCTGCTCGCCACTTGCAGATTCCTTTGTTGCTTTTTGGAAGGGCACTAAAAACTAAAGCCCTCTCCTTCTGCATCTTTGTGGAGGAGCAGGGCTCACGTCAGCAACTGCTGCCTTAGTCCTGGCAAGAACCACCAGGATATTTCAGTTGCTGTTTTGTCCCCTTTTAAGATCAGGGTTGCTTTCCCAGCTGCTCTGGTGTGCCTGTGGCCCTCTGGGAGTCTGTGTGCTGGGTCTGCCAGCCAGCAGATCGAGTCCCAGGCCTTATCCGGATGTAAATAATGGGGTCAGGGAGGACAGAACCAAATAAGTGGTGCTTTTGGTTTTTTTAACTCCTGACATATTGGGCTGTGGCAGCCCCTCGGGAGCCTGCCTGGCACCCTGTTTGTGAGTGTTCCCAGCCTGTTACGTAGCTTCAGTGTCTGGATGGCTGTGTTGTTCCACTCCTTTTCTAACCCAGACAGTGCATTCCTTCCATGTTTGTTTTTTTTCAGCATAACTTCAAGGACTCAAGACCATTTTACAAAAGATGCTCAGGCACTTCCAGGTTTAAAATTGTTGTTATTTATTGCAGTAGCATAAACAAGGAAGCCAAAGCCACAGACCTTTGCTGATAACTTAAACATAGCAGAACAAGGTATTTTTCTTGAGTTTTGAGAAAAGAGCCCTGAATTTTGGTCCCGTGGCCTCTAAATGCTCCTGGGCTGTGTTTCCAGAGTCTCCTCATGGGCAAGCAGCAACGGCTGCAGCCTGATGCTTGTAGTGGCCAGCAGAGCAAAGCAGAAACTGGATGCAGCCTCCCCATCAGTGCCTCACTGACAAAAGCTCCCATGCTGTTGCTGTTTTGCTGCACTCCAGCTCTTTTTGTTTCATCTTTTTTTTCACAGGAGCCTCGTTGACACGGTTTATGCACTGAAAGATGAAGTCAAAGAACTGAAGCAGGTAATTTGTGTGAGTTTGTGTGTGCTGGGAGTTGAGCAAAAGCCATCCAGGCTGTCCCAGGTTATTGTCTTCAACTCCTGGGTGCCCAGGAGAAGTTTTGCCAATGCTGGTCCTATCGTGCAACATCCTGAATCAGTGTTAGTTTTCTTCTGACTTGGCTCCCTGGACCAGCTCACCACACAGTCCCCTGAGCTCCAGAGTCAGCAGGAGGGAAGGAGTAGTTGATCTTTGTGGTAACATGAAACTTCCCCCCTACTCTTAAAAACTTGACTGTTCATTTTGTAGGGCTTTAGTGAATATGAGTTCTTGTACACTCAGAACAAATAACGTCTTCCTGTCTCCAGCCCCAAGCCTGGTAGTGGGAGGAACCACTCCACGAGTGGCTAACATGAGGTTTCCAGGAGGGTGCTTCTGCCTGCTCAAAGTCACTGGGACTTTCATGGAGATTTGTAAGGTAGCAGAGGTCTGCTTGAGCAGATCAGACCACAAGTAACCAGTGTTGTTCATCCTCACAAGCTGGCATGTTAGATGTCCCTGGTATTTCATCCTCTCTGAGCCACCAGGCAGCCAGACACGTGGAAGGACCTCACTGCATAAAGTGCGTGGGCATTAATTGCATCTTTATTCCTGTATTTTTCATCTCGCAGGAGAACAAAAGGATGAAACAGTGTTTGGAGGAAGAGCTTAAATCCAGGAAGGACTTGGAGAAGCTGGTTAGAAGGCTGCTGAAGCAGACAGATGAGTGTGGCCGGGAGGACACTGGTCGCAAGTCATCCTTGATCGCTTGAATACGGGGAGAAGCTGCTGGCAGTGGTGTGTGACCTCAGGTGTTTTTTGGGAAGCAGAACTGGATCCTTTGCCTCTTCTTGCTCCTTATTTTGTTGGTCTGGGGAATTTTGTTACAAAAAAAAAAGAGTCATAGAGAAAAAAATTTTTCTTCCATCCAATAAGGAAATAAAGCAGAAACAATCGATCACAACTAAACCAGTAAGCAAGCGGTCCATGATTCACAATTCATCTGCAGCAACTAATACCTCATCGTACCTGCTACTGGGAGCAAATACAAACTCTGCTAATGATTGCCACTCTCAAAGGGGCTGGCAGCAGTTTCCTAGAGGAAGCTTAAGCACTTTTTAATGCTTTCATTCTTTTCAAAAGCACCGGTACCTATTTATTGAATGAAAACATTACTGAGGTGGCATTGAGCAGAAACCAAAAAGCGCCATGCTCCTCTCTTCAGATAATCACAACTGGGGAAGCTTTTCCCATCCACCTACTTTTTTCCCCATTAGTTGACTGTAGCGAACTAGAGCCCAGCAATACTGTGGTTCCCGTGTGGCCTTGATACTGATTAAAATGTGCAATTAACATGAAGACATTTGAACTCCTTGGGGAAGTCAGATCTGGAGCACCTGTCAGAGCGCATGGGAAGGTATGTTGCACAGTACTGCCTCGTGACAGTTCGTGATCAGCACAACAGGTAACTGCTGTTCTGCCCCCCCCCCGTCCCTTTTCTTATGCATGACCTGTGACTCCTGCCACATACTTTGTTTTCACATTGAGTGTCCAGGTATCGTATGAGTTTATAGTTTTGCTGTGCTTCTCCTTGCAGGACATGCTTTTCTCTGTATGAAATGTAAACACTGCTTGACAACAAAAACAACCCCCAATTGTGCTGGTTCCCTGCTCCCTTCTGTTAAGCTCTCCCTCGCTCCTTCCCAAAGACTGGGAACGTAGCTGATGGCCACTTCTCCCTTCATTGCCCCAAAGGGGCTTTTGGCTAGGAAAAAGGAACTTTCTCTTGGGATAGGAAATATATTTATGTTTATGCTTTGACAAGAGCTGAGATGCTTCTGTGGCAAGGATGTACAACACCTTTCCAGATCCCTGCACAGCTCCTCAAACACAGCACACAGGCAACATGCATATGTATCAGCTATATTCATCTTACTTGGTGTTATATCCTAGTTTAGAACTGATGTTTTTCTTCCTTAGCAGCATTATCAAAGTAACCTTCTCTTAAAGGTAACAATAAGTCTTACATATATCACAGGGCAGCATGGTCCCAGGGTGTGCAAACACACCACGGCTCAGTACAGTCGTATCATTACGTTGGTGATGAAGGACATCATAGAGGCAATAATTACAACTCCGTCCTTGCAATTATAACTTAGCCAGAACATAGAAAATAGTATTTGGGGAGAGCTAGACTCAAAAAAACATCACAAGGAGTGTAAAAAGAAAAAGAAACCCTCTTTAAATGTAAGCTCTTTCTAGGAAAAGAACAGAGGTCTTTTTTGTCCTGGCTACATTTGCCACCTCCAGAGCATCCCAGCTGGACGGCAGCTCTCCGCATCCCCACCCAGGCACACACTTGAGTGCTTTGGTCGGCAGTCAAGCCCTACTCTGCTGGTTAATCATTTTCCAGGATAATGACCTTTGCTGCACACTGAGCAGCTCATGCCACTGTTCTGGAATGCCATGTCCAGACACCCCAGCATTGTCCAGTCCAGCTGCCTGCCCATAGGTGGGCCGGGGAGCGGGCTCGTGAGGTGCAGCAAACCAAGGGCTGTTTACACTCCGAGGAGAGGGTGGAATTGCTTCCCTGCTGCCCCCTGATTTAGTTGAAACCCGTGCTGTGTACATATGCATGTTTGTAAGAGGTAATGTGATGGAGGGCACACTGGGACATTTTGGATTAAGCATTTGTCAAGAGCTAGAAGCCAAAAAAGACAAGAAAATAAAATAAAAAGGAAAAGAAGCCATGCCAGATGGACAGCAATGTTTCCATATTTACTTTGTTTACAGTGCTTTGTAAATAGGTTCCAGTGAGTCCATCTTTAGATGGATGTTGTGTCAGCTGCCTTCCAGTTTATCTTTGTCATGTAGGTTTATTTACTGTAACTACTTATGCAAGTTCAACTTTTCTAACATGTTTTTATTTTGAACAGTTTTTTAATTGACATTTTCAACAAATAAAGAAGGATAAAAAATTGCTTCTTAGCTCTTGGTGCTGCTTCCTTTGTTTCCACCGTGAAAGCAAAGAGTGGTTACTCTGGGCACCCGAAAATGCCCATGGCTGCATTATTCACTCTCCAATTTACAGAATGTGGGTGGGGATACTGGTGTAAATGGGGATGCTGGCACTTGGGCTGTTCCTCCCACAATCACCTGACCCTACAGCAGAAACAGCACCTGGTCCCAGGGGAAGGAAGTGCATTTCTACCCCTCAGGCTGTGCTTGCACTCCGCTAACAAGGATGCTTTATGGAGAACTAGCTGCTCTCCACTGCATCGTTGGGTGGTTGTAGATAAGTGACTTCCTGCCTGTTTGAGATTTTATTTTTATATTTTTTTTAGCTGGTGCATGGGTTTTTTTTCTGGAGATTAGGTGTGGTGACAGGATTTCCTTTGGTCTACCACTTGGACAAGACCTCTCCTGCACACTTGGTATTTTTAACTCTTCAGTAGAGACACACCGTGCTCTCAGCCTGCAGCCCAAGTAGAAGGATTGAGTGCAGGAGGGCTGGACCATGCTGTTCCTCCCCAGACACAGCAGTTGGAATGGGAAAAAGAACAAGAGAAAAAGAAACATTGTTTTTTGGCACATTTTGGAAAAACACTGAAGTCTGCAAGGGAGCCTGCTTGAACCCAAGTGGCACTTTGGGGAATTATTTCAAAGGCAGAGCAGGGCTGCATCCAGATCTGAGCACCGCAGAACCTGCACTGGGCAGAAGAGCAAAGAGGAGGCCTCTCCCAGGTTCACTTTGGAGGGAGCATTTCCACTCTTGGGTCCCCAAGAGGCCAGATCCAGGCTTTAACCAGAAACTCTCCATCCTGCTGAATATGGGGTCTCTTTGGGCCCCTCTCTTACAACAGCTCCCAAAGGTGATGCAGCTCCAGTGCAGGCAGCACCAGCATCCTCCAAGCAACAAATTTGGTTCCAAATGAGCAGCCCTGAGCTGATGAGACCCTTGGGAACCCTTGGCATCCAAACCTTTTTTGGGGTTAAAAAAAAAAATCTCATTTCTTATAGAAAACTAAAACAAAAATATGTTTCTGGTAAGCTCAGTGTGTCTCGATCCCTGCAAGAACCTCTCCCAGCAGATGACCATGCTACTGCTTCCTTCTGCTGCTTCTCATCCATGACCCCATGCCAGTCCTGCTGATGTGCCCCATGTACCCATCACCCTCTCATCCCCTTCTCCCTCCTTTACTCAGAAATAAGAACAAAAATCAGTTCAAAACCCATAAAATCTGCAGCCCAAGGAGTGGCAGAGAGGCCCCATGTCAAGTGAAAAGTTCATATATTAATGACCTTCAAACTTTCCACATGGAGAGGAAGCCTACACCCGTTGTGGCACCTGGCAGAGGCCAGGGAGGAGAACAAAGCTGCTCAGGAGAAGGCCACAGCTGGATGGTAGCACTCACATCTCCTCCCCTCCCACACACTACCTCACGTCTGAACCCCACAGGCTATTTTTGGCATGTGAAGAAACAGAGGCAAGAAACAAAAGCCCCAGGAAAGGCAGCAGCGCAAGCAGGGGACTGGGCAGGCAGCCTCTGGGCAGGGAAGGTGGTTCTTGGCATCTGCTGCTCTTGCTGCAGAATTTATTAAGTTGTTTTATGCTTATTTTTTCTCCTCTCCTCTTTATTTGCTTCCCCAGCCATGCATGAAAATCTATTTCTCCGTGTCATTTGCAGCGCCTGGATCCCCTCTCAGCGATTTGGTCTGGGGATTGCAGTCAAGCCCAAACCCTCCAGCTGGGAGCTGGGAGACTGTGAGGGGTTTCAAGGCTGTGCACCAGTCATGATTTCCCCTCACCCGTAAGATGAACAGTTTTTCTACTCCTGAATGGTTCTGGGCACCCAAGAATGGTCATGCACTTGCTCTTTGCAGCTCTCCCCTCCTCTCCCCATCCACCTGCTCCCAGCCAGTTTTCTCCCCTTTCTCAGACCAGGCTGGTTTGTGTGGGCTTTGGTTTCTCCTCTGGCGCCCGTCCACACTCCCACCGTGGCTGAACAGCTCCAGGTCCCCTGTGGAGGTTTGGGGCTCTCCAGCCCGCAGGATCTGGCCAGGTTTGAGCAGCAGCAGGGATGTGGTTGGACCCACAGAACCACAGGAGGCAACGGCCACCCAGCCCCTGGCACACCATGCGCTGTGGCCACGAGATCTCACCTTGTGCAGCATCCACCTCTCTGCTACAAAGCAGCCTCCCTGCAGGTTCCATGACCTTAGGGCAGGGAGGAATAGTCCTCTTCTTGCCAGGTGTCCTGAAAACCCAGGGCAGAGTTGTTCCTGCTCCCTCTTCCAGTCAAAAGAGACCCCAGCCCTGTACCTCAATGTGCTGCAAGGAGAGGGGTGGAATGGCTGCCCCCAGAGGCTTTCAGGCTGTCACCACTTTGCCCTCCAGTGCCACCTCTCTACGCTCTCAGTCCTCAGACTCCAAGCAGGACCCCCAGAATGTCCTAGCTTGGGGCTGAGAAGGGTGGGCAGGATGCAAAGCATACAAATCACCCAAGATCTTTATTCATAAATCGTGTTAGTTGTAGGGTCATGGTGGACAAAACCCTGCTCTCAGGAGGGGGGAACCATAAACACTGAAATATGCTGCAGAACAGCTATGACCACACTTTCTTGACATGCAGTCCCTCTCTATTTGTGAGTATAAGGTGGTTTTAATTAAATAAATTATTTTCATACATGGTGTCAGACAAGCGTGATCCATTCCCCAACAAAGTTAGGTAGTTTCAGAGATACATATTAAATTACAGGAAAATCAGACTGGTTCTGAGCTCTCCTCTGCTGGCTTTGGGAGGGGGCCATGCTGGGCACCCAGCACTGCGATGAGAAGTGTGAAGACTACCCTGTCCATCCTGGCAGGAGTGGCACTTGGGCACTGTGTCAGGACCAGACCTACAGTCTCCGGTCAAGCAAACCCTAAGGACTGCCCAAATGTGAAAGCTCTTCCACTTGTAACTCTTTCAGGAGTGTTTCCAAACTTTTGCACTCTGACAAATGTGACCTGTATAACTAAATACCCCAGGCTTGCCAGCTTTGGCAACTTTAGATGCTTTTTTGAAATGGAGTCTCAAAATCCTTGTGTCCTGCTGCTGTTCAGCTTACCTTCCCTGCAGGCAAAACTGGAAAAGAAGGTCAGGGAGACCCCAGTGTGCAATGTCACTCGTGTACCCCCTGCCTGAGAGTGGGTCTTGCCCAGCTGCACAGTCCTCCTCTCTTGGAGCTCCAGGAAAAGTGCTGCTCTGGGCATGTCCTCACTGAGAACAGCCAGAAGATGCTCTGCACATGCACCTTGGAGGGTATGGAAAGAAGTGGTTGGTTCTACCACCCCTCTGCTTTCCTGGTCCTCCTTCAAGGGCAGGAAGGGTCTCAGGAGAGGAGGCAGATCCAAACTGATGGTGATGGCCAATGCCTCTTCCACAGGGGAGTGAAATGGTCCACAGGCAAAGGGTCCTCTACCTGCAGAGGTGGGAGGAGGAGAGTATGGCGAGTGGATTCGAGTCACTGAGAGCAGAGCACTGCTGATGCCTTATCCACACTCTGGCTTCAAATCAGCAGTTCCCTCTTGGCCATTGATCTGGGGGCCCATTCTGACGCAGGGTGATTGTCACCCAGCGTGAATCCAGCCAAGGCAGTGTCAGCCTAAGTACAAAGGCTGCAGGAGTTTCATAAATAGGCATAGGTGGAAAAAAAGGAGGTTCTCAAGATAAAGCAGGCAGTTAGGGTGGCAACGATGCATCACCAGCAGCCAGCACGTAAGAACAGCACTTGGCTGATCGAATGATTCCTTGAGAGGAGACGTTCCTAAGCCTTTTAATGTTTTTCCATTGATGTTTTGCGAGCAGATTGGTACAGGAGATACCTATGAACCTGGCTTGGCTGGAGTGCCCTGAGCCATCCTACGTTGTTAGGAAAGAAACATTGATAGTAGAGTTTGCTAAATAAAGCTTTTGTGACATAATGGGGACAACTACCCTGCCAGCAGGGGTTTGGTGGACCTACACACACAATACCAGCACGTACCAAACCATTGGCAACAAAAGAAAAAAGCAAAGTGCAAAAAAACAACAGCTTCAAACTTTGTTCCATTTGTGTTCCCAGGGCCCCTTGGCCCTCATTAATAAATAACAAAATATACAAATTAAGAAAAAAGAAAACCAAAGAGGCAGAGGAACTTAAATAGGGGAAACAGGGAAAGCCACTTTGCTCAACAAAGTTTGACTGAACCCCCAGCTCAGGGTGGCCCCCTCCTCACTACAGCTTGAAGATGCCGAAGTAGGTGCTGCCAGGGTTGTAGTTCACTCGTTTTGAGTCTGTCACATTGACAAAGACCATGTCACCTTCCCGGAGCTTGAAGACACCTCCCTCCCGGATGGACTGGAGGTCACAGTGGGACGTGGACGTGCTGTGTGTGTCTAGTCCCTTCAGCAAGAGCCGGTCCTCTTCCATGGGGAGATACAAATAAATATAGAGGGTGAAGGGTGCCGAAGTTGCTGCCTTGGTGCAGAAGCTGACTTGGGAGTAGATGTAGTAGAGCCCTGCTTCCTTCACCTTCAGTTTCCCCTCCTGGTAGGATATCAAGTTGTTGTTCATGGGGCCATACATTGTTGTCTTCCACTCTAGCACTGTAGAGAAAAGCATGGCAGATGAGCTGGGAGAAGGACACATCCAGTCTGGCAGGCTGATTCTGGGGGGACACCACACAGACATTTGGCATCACAGCCTCTGTCTGCTGCAGGGGGTGGGTTCTGTCCACCCCAGGACATCATCCCCAGCCCAAGGGAGCAGTGTCCCCTGCCCCGAGGCCAAAACATGTTTAACCCATGTTTTTGGTCACTGGCCTTGACATTTTAAATTGGTTATGCAAGCATTTTACGTCTTTCATCCAACCAAGTGAAAATGCTTAGGGAAGAGGATTCCATACAGTTGCCACCACGGGACAAACGCTCCCCGTGCCCACCACTGTGGGGTTGCTATCTACACAGCTTTCAGGGGCACAGCCTCTGAGCCCTCAGAGCACTACCAAAACCCACTGTAGCTCCTGTCGTCAGAGGCACCCACCCCAGGGCACACAGTTTTTCCAAACTGGGTGCTGCCATTCCTCCAAAGTCCCTCCTCTACTTGGCCTCCAGAGAGGGCAAGACTTCGCCAAGGAAGCAGAAAAATAAACATCCCACAGTTTCAGTCCCTGACAGAGTGGAGAGCTGGAAGGTTTTTGCAAGGCAAGTGCTGTCTCCAGCTGTCAGGACCACTGCCCACGCAGACTGTTCCCGGCATGGCTGTTGGGACACTATCAGAGTCACTGCAGTAGCTCCTGAACACACACTCCCGCTGGAGCCAGTGCAGCAAATACAGAGACTGGGAAGCCATGGTCATATAGGCTGAAGTCTGCTATGACTTCCAGGAGGGATTTTGGACCTCTACATTCCCCAGCCTACAGAGACACCTACAAGAGCATCAGAGGTGATCAACCCAACTCCAAGGGGAGTAATGGTTTAATTGTGCTGGCCCAAGGTTCCAATCCCCACAGCAGGGCAGCATGGGTGGTCCTGGGGGAGCCATGCACCCCACAGGAATGTTTCCTCCGTATCCCACTGCTGAGGTGCAGAGCCAAGCTCCAGGCAGTTGCTGTTCTCTGGGCAATTTCAACCTGCTTTATAAGCTCAACAAATGCTTAAGCAGGGAGTTTTGAAATGCAGCGATCTTCTCACTTCTTTGATCTTATCTAACACTAAGCTTTCCACAGGTAGATTGAGCTCGAGGTGAAATGCTGCGTCAGAGATGGAAAGAGCAGTTGTCGATTACTGGCAGTTACTCCAGAATTAAATCAAACATTCTCAGATTACGAAATCCTTGTCAGATTAAAAGGCAGACCTTACAAGTTATTACTTGCTTTGGTAATTCTTGCACTTGTAGGATGTCCCTTAACTAGGGCTACAGTGGGAGACACAGCCATGAGAGCAACCACAGGATGCACAAATGTTACCATCCCTGAAGGTATTTAAAAGAGGAGTAGATGAAGTGCTCAGGGCTATGGTTTAGTAGTGGACTGGTACAGCTGGACTCAATGATCTCAAAGGTCTTTTCCAACCAAGCAGTTCTATGCTTCTATGAAATACAAATAGAGGTAGGACTCGTGTACATTTCTCAAAGCCATGCCTGTGAATAAGTGCAATTTGTTGAAATCAGTTTGGAGCTATCTACATTTTGACCCTAAAGCCATCAGCCAGCCCACATGACTACCAGGAACACTCCGGCTGAGATGATTATTATATCAGCAGATACAACATGCCAGCAGAGCCCTCCTACAGCAGCCACCCCAGCAAGGCATGGCCAGGAGAGCAAAAGAGTAGTGTTTTGAGTCCAAAAGAAAAGTGAGAGGTTGTTTCCTTAAATACAAAGAGAAATAGTTTTCCTCTTATAAAAAACACCGTTACGCTTAAGCCTTTGTGGTGCATTTCTAGGAAGGCATATATGAGCTAATAAGGACAGCCAGCATGGGTCACGTGGGGACGTGACCACTGGGAGATTTGCTGTACTTTGGGGACAGGCTTCTGGGCTGGAGCTGGGTTATCCCTCTCCCTGCCCTTACAGAGCCGTGGGGCAGGGTTGTGGGGTCCGACCGGGGGTCCCCGGCCAAGGCAGTGTCGAGCCAGTCTGTCTTACCTGAGACTGTCTTGTTGCGATCCAGACCTGCCAGGTGTGCTGCGACCGGCTGCCTCTTCCCTGCTGCGATTGGGAGAGGTCGGTGTTATTCACGCCTTGGCAGCCGCTGCCCCGCCCCGGCCAGCACCGCTCCTCTGCAGGGACCGCAGCGCCTCCCACCCTTGGTATCTTTATGGACCAAATACAGTTCAGGGACACGGTCTCCAAAATCCCCCCCCCCCCCCAGCTCTGAGGGAGGCAGGGTTTGGCCTCTGCTCTACAAAGACACTCAGTTGCCTTCAGGATGCAGCCTCTGAGGGATGAAGCCCACGGAGCAGACGGTGCCACTTTGCCTACCGTGGGAGCAGACCTGGATGTGCCCGTTTCTCACCTTCCACTGATGTCTCATTCTTGTGCACTGAATGGAGATGCTCACGGTGCTCATGGCCTGCAATGTGAAAAGGCCACGCATTTAACTTTCAATTCATTTTAATCAACTTCAGGCAACGGGGCATCCCGAGCCACCTGCCCTAGTGAGATGTCTATGCCCAGTGCCACTCCCTGCCAACGCCATGCTCTGCACAGCCCTACTGCCATGCGGATGCTCCAAAGCCCAACCTCATCCCCCAGTCTCCATGCAATGCCCTGGGGCACCAGAAGGCTATTGTAAGGTGAAGGAAACCCATTCCCAAACCAAGCACCTCCTCCCGTTCCCTACAAGCCACGGGGGCACTGGCAGCGCCAGGAAACTCACCTCTCTGCATTTCAAACTTGGGCTGCCCTTTATTGGCTCCCCCATCCTGAAAAGACAGCAAAAAATATAAGTATTTTTTTAAGATGTACAAGTTAATGATTTTGAAAGTTTCTGTGTAAGGGATATTCTGGTCACAGCCTGGGTAGGTGCTGGTTTGCCCCCACAGCCCTGTCAGCTCTCAGCAGAGAAACCTGAAACCCCAGAGCCCTTCCAGGTACCTTCCCAACAACACATACAGAGCCATGGGCTGACCATATCTCTGCAGCAGGAGGTTTTGTAGGGTTTATGATGTTCAGTTCTATGCAATTGAAATGATGTGATGGGGAAAGTTTATTTGAGAAAACAAACAAACAAGAAAACTCCATCTCATTTTCATTTAAAACCAAGTTGGAGTGCCATGCTGTAGATGCTGCCCGGCAAGCTGAACACATCCTTGCCCCTGCAAGAGGGGATTTTCAGGACTGCTGAGCAGAGTCTGTCTCAGACACAATTTTCTTTTGTTGGTTGGGCCAGCACAGCCGCTTCTAAAGAGTGAATTCAAGGGCTGAGCAAGCTGATAGCACCTCATCCCTGGCTGGGCAGCTCTCAGACACTCCAGAAGGGCATTGCAGTGCAGGTTGGCTCTTTTGAAACATAGGGAGCTGCTGGAACATCTGGAGATGTGATCCCTGACCCTGTGGGGTGGCATTTGCACAGCATCCTCCTCGTCCTCCCTGGCTGCCGGGAGCCATGCCACCTGGCACAAGCCTTGCACCCTCACCAATGCCTGGCAAAGTGGAAATAAAAATTCTCCCAGTGGCAGGTGGCCATAAGCATTCTCACAGCCACCCAGCACAGGAATGGAATAAGGTGCCAGACAGCAGAAAACCAACATTCTTCAGATTGGGATCAGAGCGCAGAGCCAAGGTGTCTGCAGGTCCATCCCTCCCACTGCAAGCCCCAAGCACTCCTCAGAATGCCATAACTGGATGTGCTCTGACCAAAATAGTTTTGAGAAAAGAATGGATGAGTTTTTTCAATATCAATGTAATGTAAAAATGCAGTGTAAAACTAATATAGTGTAAAAAAGTGCACCTGCTATGCAGACCCAAAAATGCTTGGGATGAAGCTGTGTGTGCTCCTGGGAGCCCCCCTCCACATTTAGTGGGGTTTTTATCCACCTAACAGCAATTACCTTGCACTGGAGGTCTTGGAAACCCTTTAAAATCTTTTCACAGTCCAATAATGTTGACTTCTGACCTTCTGCTGTCTGACACTTCTGTACTTTCCTCAGGAAGATATAATCTTCATTTAAGCTCAACACCTCTTCCATCTGCCGATGGGGGAGAGAAAAGAGGATGAATGGAATATTAGTGGGAAACCTTCAAAGGCTTCCAACACAGCCACACTGTATTCCTGCCAGTGACAAACTACAGCCTGGAGAGCTCAGGGTTGCCTTGTCAGCCTCGGGATGAGCCTGGCAGAATCACTGCAGGTACCAAGTGCTCCCACCAGCCACAGCATCTTGCGTCCGCATCCATCAGGAACTGCACCTATGGAGCTGACCCTGGCTGGCAATGCTGGACAAGAGGAGGACTGCTCAGAACCCCTTCCCATTTTCTATCACCTTGATAATGAAATCAAATTTCCCACTCAGCTTTTTCCAGAAGGCGGGTGTCAAATATCCCCCTGCCTGCATTTACAGATAGCAGCACAGAAATCTGAGTGAGTGGCTATGGACAGGCAGCTGGGATGTTCACTCAGCCCCACGATGCCCTTGCCCAGGCAGGACAGATTTTCTTTTTTTTTTTTGCTAGCTTATTGACTAAAAGAACCAAAATGACTTGTTAGGCAGGGCTGAATTCTGCCAAGACCTTCAGATTAAAAAAAATTAGAAAGGGAAAAAAATATACACAGAAGTGAATAAAAATACTGATTTTTGAAATTACACCTGTTTTTTGTGAAAACCTAACATTGATCTAAAAAGTAAAAAGAAGCACAAATGGACGTGAGGACACACAGTCTGGCAGAGTGCTCACTGCAGGCAGCGCTGGATGTGAAAGTTGCGTTTGTAGCCCTGCCATGAGCTCTGGAGGCAGCTCAAATCCCACATTTCAGCCTTCTCTGATCCTCTGCCACAATCTCATGAAGTCATGTTTTGCAGTGCCAAGATCCTTCTACACGTCCCTTCACCTCAGGCTGCAACCTCCATACAGCAAAGTCCCCTTCTACCCCACCTATTTTTAAGCTCCTCCAGCTCAGGACTGCTCTCCACCCTTGAAGATCAGTAGTCACTCAATTAAATGCCAATTTCAGTTGAGACAACACATTTAAAAATCAGTAATGATGATCTTATTGTATCTGGTAAGGAGAATTCATTCTGGGGTTCAGACATATTTCATTCCTTCAGCTAGAAGCCTTTTCTGGTTTAGAGAAAGTAACTTTAGATCAGTGATTTTAACCATCGTGCAGTGTGGATGCAGCCACAGCAACCTCAAAAAAAGTTTTTCAATTTTTAATTTTTTGCTAAATATTGTCCCAAGTATGGGACAGGATCACTGATGCTGTGTCGCTTCAGAAAAAGTACTAAGATCCACTCTTTTTTTCTTTAAACAGAAAAACCGCATCTGAAGTGAGATGTTGGTAACATTCATCCGTGCAAACTCTACAGAAATTTTAATTTCTGGACTCCCCATTCTCTCTATTAGTGCTGTGAAGTGCTACAGCACCAGAAAACCAACCGACAAGCCTAAAATAGCCACTTGTGTGTTTAAGCCACGCTCTCCACTCTCTGGACTGGCCATCAGCTACCAGATTATCCTATTGATGGCTCTTCTTGAGTGATCCACCCTCGTTTTGTTAGTGAAGGGACTAGATCTCTTCCTCAACATACATCTCAGTGACAAATTAAA
This sequence comes from Dromococcyx pavoninus, assembly GCA_033558185.1. Classification (NCBI taxonomy): domain Eukaryota; kingdom Metazoa; phylum Chordata; class Aves; order Cuculiformes; family Neomorphidae; genus Dromococcyx; species Dromococcyx pavoninus. The sequence continues at coordinate 959,481 of JAUMJL010000111.1, forward strand.
ACAGAAATGAGAACATGGGTGTAATGTGGATGGCTTGTTTGCATCCAGTGGCAGCATCATCTTCTACCATCTTCATCCTTTTAGTGAGCACATCTCACTGTGGCAAATTGCATTAGCAATCTGGCAGAGACAACCTTGTTTCTCCACTTACCTTATCCATCTTCATATGAAGATACAAACAGAAGAGTACGGTCCCAATCGTCTGTGCTAAAATAAATACAGTAAGGAAGCCCATGAACATTTTCATGGTGCTGGGTGAGGTGCTGCTGATGGGTCGGGGTGTTGCAGGGCTATAGGGTTCCTCCATCCTCTGTGCACGTTGCTGGGACTCCTTCAACTGCGCTGCTTGCAAGTAGCATGAGAACTGTTGTCTGAGCACCCGCTGCTCAAGGGATACAGGTTGCAGCAACCTACACTTCCTGGAAAAAACTCTTCGTAGTGGGTAGGTTTGTTCACTACAGTCTCCCACAACAAAAAAGGTTACTTAGACTTTCTTCTCTAGTGTACTTCCATGCTTTTTCCTACCGTTCTACCAGAAGCAGAGAGAGGTTCTTATTCCATATATTCATATTTGCCCTCGAAACACTCTAAACTATGCCCCAGGTTTTTTTTCCTCGTAAGGATAGAAGTTTCACAGCAAGATGTCTTCAAAGAAATGAAGACCATGAATAGAAGGACAGAGTTGTTGAACAGCACTGTAGGCTACCAAGGGCTAGAAAGCACTCCAAAAGCCAGCTGTTTCTTCAAAGAGGAAAAGTGCTTTTTGCCCCAAGTTTCCTTCACAAGAAGGATGATTTTGCAGTGGAGACACTTGGCTGAGGCAGGCAGGTCATGCTGTTCTCTGACCTTACCTTGTTCTCCCCATTGGTGAAGCCTCTGATCCTGGAGAAAGGACCCTAGTGTGGGCACAGATTTCATGCTCCTTGACAGAGAGCAGGACTTTGGGTCTTGGTGCTTGGCCAACAGTTTTGAGAGACAAGTTCTAAACAGCTTTCTTGGTTCCCTAGTGAGACACCCACTCTGCACCCAAGGGCACAAGCCATCTCAGACCCTGTGTCCACATACCCATGTTACCTATACCTCCACATCTGGGTGTGAAAAGGGCTGTTGGGGATCCTGGGCATTCCTACTGGCTGTTGACCTCCCAACATCACCTTTGTGCGACTTTGAGCAACCCATTTCCCCTCTATGCCCCCAGGCCTCTCAAACAGGGAGGTTAGGTCCTGCCCCAGGCTCTTCAGTCATCTGATACTTGGGCAGACATTCACCACTGATAACTTAGGGTGAATGTAGAGGGGTCCTCACTGCTTGCAACAGGGGACAGATCTCCTTTTGTTCATGTGAAGAGAATAAATCTGGGTTTCTGTCAGGGTGCAGAGGAGAAGGGCTGTGAGGCTGTACTGTGAGGAGGGCTGAAGAGCTTGTTTGAAGGCAGTCACCAAGTAAAGTTGTTTTGAAAGTCCCATGCTAAAGGTGATGCTCTTATCAGATGTGTATGAAGCAAATAAAAGGCTGCATCCTGCTAGAAGCAGCAGGGTGCTGAGCAGTGCTCTGCTTGCCAGCAGCCCCAGGAGAGGAAGGTACACAGTGCCTTTTCAGGACTGCTCAGAGCGCTGCAGGATGGAGTCCAGCATTCACTTTTGCTGTCTACTCGCTCTCGCATCCTGTCCTGTGCGGCTGGGGCACCGTGAGCTGCGAATGCAAAAGCTGGTAACGAAACACGAACAACTCTGCTACCAAACCAGAGCCTGACCTTGGCAGGACGCAGTGTTCCTAAATATAGCATATAAATCACAAGTGTGGGATGGCACCAGGGTCTTCGTGGGCAGCAATTCAGCAGTTGGGCAGATGACAGCCCAGCGCTGAGGCTCTTGCTGGTGCTTTGGAGCCATGTAACCCTTGCCATGCCAGGACTGCCACTGCTCTGTGACAGGGGCTGTTTTGGGATGGGGCAGCCAGCTCATAGGCCAGCCCCTCAGTGCCACTTTTGCCTTCTAGAGGAGAGGGTGGCCCTTGAGGTCCCTGCCCCTGGGTTCCTGTACCCTAATGTCTGCACAGCATCCTCGCCATCCAAAGGCTGCCTTGGTCTGCAGCTTGGTGGGACTTCCTAGCCTCCACAGGAGTATCCTCCTGGTAGGACTGGTGTGACCCAAACAGTACTGGGGATGCACTGAGTTGGGTGGCGAAAGGGAGGCCCCTTTGCATCACCAGAAATTTGGGTGTGATCCCTCAGACTTGCAGTCCTGCTGTGTATGGAACCAAGCCCACATACAGTCTAGGGACATGGCCAAGCCTCTTCTTTTCTTCCTTTTTATCTTAAAATTGGCATTATCTTCAGAAAGTCCAGCCCTGGCCTCTTCCACAGGTCTTACACTGAGTTCCTACACAACATCCCTGCCATGGTGAGCTTGCCACAGGCAAAAAGTCATTTTGTGGTGGACATCAGCCACAGCCGAGGGTCGCAAGGCCTTGGCAGGGCACAGCACCTGCTCCCCAAAATCCTCACCTCATGCCTCAGCCCCATGGCCCTCACCAGCATTTTCCAGGGCTTTTCAGAGTTTCCTCTGAATTCAACAGTCACATTTGGGGGTTGTCTCTGCATGAGAAACAAAACTACATGAGAAGTCATTACTTCATACTTTCCCCGAATCCTGAGTGTCAGGACTAAGAGGCAGCTGATAACGTGTGAAACCACAGCAACGAGCGTTGCAGAGAGCAGCAAGTGAGGTTTTGCACAGCTATTCCCAAGCCCTGGCTGTCCCCAGAAGACAAAACAGGTTTCTGAATAGCCACCCGTCACTGTTTCGCTGAAATGAGAGAACCTTTACGCAACACCGGAAACACCGAGCGCATCACCAGCCCCATTGCACGCACCTTGCTGGGGAAGCTGGAGCTGGCGGCAACCTCGAAGGGGCTGCCAGGTGTGGTGAGGAGGATGGGGAAAGGCTCCAGTTTCGGGTACCCAGCACAAAACATCACCGGAGGGTTGGCCGACTTGTGCTGCAGACTGGGAAACTGAGAGTCGCTAGTCACCAGCACCATAACGGGAGAAACCAGGTGGAAAATGTGACAGCAGGGATCCTGGTAGAGCTTTGTCAGTGGGGAGGGCAGGCTGGCAGCTCTTCTTCAGGAAACCATTGCTCCACAGCAATCCAGTCCCTCACTGCTTTGGCTGGCAAGGAGCAAGCACTCAGGAGTCATTTCCTCCACCCTGCACCACCGGGTACAGCATCTTCTCCAGCTCAAGGCGGGAGTCAATGCCAGTAGAACCAGATCTACCAGGAGATGCCAGCTGATCTCCGGGGAAGGCAAAGCCCATCAGGTCATCCCATCACCCTTGCTGTTCAGAGCCAGACAGCCTAGGAGGACAGAACTGCAAGAGGTGGTGGTGGTGGTTGCCCTTAGGGACATGCCTTGTTGTCAACTCACTGCTTCACATGGATGGTAGGAATGAGGGGAAAGATTCAAAACCCTCAAAACCCATGTTATCCCATGGCAAGTCAGGTAGCATCATGGTTGTACATCCTTGCCCACTTGGCTGCTGTAGAAACATGAGTGAGTGCAGCAAAGCGTGGACACAATCTTGAGGAAAGGGAGGCATGGTCTGGAGGGATGGTGGGCAATGGAGAGAGGACAACACCAGAGAGAAGAGTCTGCCTATAGGAGAGAATCCCAGGGAAGGTGAAGTCACATCCACACCTGGTGATGAGCCCACCAATGAGAAACCAACAGGGTTTTCTTCCCCCCCCCCCCCCACCTAACTCTCTGAACGTAACAGTACCCTTTCAATCGTGAACCCGAACTGGCACCATTCCTCCAGCCAGATAACACCGGGTGAGACAATGGGAAAATGTGATCCATCACTCACATTCCTATTGACCTCGTTGCGGTATTTCCGCTGATCAGCAAATCGTCTCCAGTCGTACTCAGTGTTCAGAGTTTTGTTTACTGAGAAAATATCCGGTTGCCTGCCCTGGTGATCTGTCAAATGCTGGGAGCATTTCTGAAGGCAGCAAGGTGAAAGCTGAGGAGAAGAGAGTGATTTTTTTTTTTTGGGGTGCCTGCTGCGGTTTCATGAGTAGCTCTTTAAAATGTGCTGCTCACCCCACATGCTCTTTACAATTAACAAAAGCTGGGTGCTGTGCAGTACCGAAACAAAACATTCAAAAAGAAGATTTTATTCTTAGTCAGAAAAGGAGTTTTACCTGTGATGCCGTGGGAGGGAAGCAGGAACCTATGAGAGAAACCTAAATTAAGTCACTTCAGCCTAAGGCCAGGAGCAGAAAGGAAATTTGAGTTTTCCACCATTTACTTTGTCACTTCTTTCGACATTTCCCTCTCCCGCATCCTCTGAGCTTTGTGTCTCCAGCACAACCCCATTACCAGAGAGGAAGGGACAACAGACATAACCAGAACACCACAGAAAACATCACCAGCATCCGGAGAAGGAAAAGTTGCGTTGCAGTTTCCGTTCATATTTTTTACATTAATATGAATGAGAGAAAGCTCTTGAAGTCCAGAGCAGCAAGAAGCAGCCTCAGAGATAGATTAAATTGCCAATGCTTGTGATGGTCATGTCACTCTGTGGAAAAAAAGAGCAGAAGATGGTGGTTGTAGCCACCATGGTGGTAATGGCAGCTGCAGTCCCATTGCTCGCCATGGCCATCAGCCATACAGACACCCATGCAGAAGTCTTCAAAAGTTCCAAGCTCCAGGTAGATCAGAGCAGGGCGTAGAGCACCATCTCCACTGCATTTTCCCCAGAGAGGTGACGGGACATCTGCCCCTTCTCTGCCACCCTCCAGAGCAGCAAAGAGCAATGGGAAAGAGCTGCAGGGGGTGACACTGAAGTGCTGAGATCCCTCTGAGCTGCCCTGCTCTGAAGGCAATCATCCTCTGTGCGTCTTTCCCTCCATCCCTCCTCACCTCCCTGCCCTGCTGTACAACCCATGGATGCAACCTGAGCCAACATTTCCCAAGGGGACTGAGGTGGGTGGACAGCAGGAAAAGGCAAACAAACAAGCCCCAGTGACCCAAAAGAGGATGAAGGGCCCCAGAGAGCTCTTGTGCCACATCTGGTCTGCACATCTGGGCAGTGATGCCAGCCTTGCTGTGCTGAGCCACAGAGAGCACCCAGACTCTAAACTGCTGATGCTGAGCTTTACTGAAGCTGTGAAACCGCAGCTCACACTAGAAACTTCTTGCTGGGATGGCTTCACCTACTTCTCCCGGCCTCCTAAAAATAGATGCTGGCACAGGGAGCCCTGCAGCCCCAGCCGAGCCAAACAAGCTCCCTGAGTCACAGCGGAAGGGAGCGGGAGCACCCCCACACTTACCCAGGCTCTGAAAGTAGCTCCCCCTGGCACTGGGTGTGGGGTCCCTGCAACTATCAAAGTGGCAGCGGAACGCCCCGGTGAGGCTCTGCCCTTTCATGTTGTGAAAGGAGAGGGCAGGAGCGGGGAAAAGCAAAATGCATGGGAGGCTGCGAGGCCGGCGACACCAGCAGCTGCCTCCCACAGTGTGGGGTGGTGGGGTGGGTGCGGAGGGTCCCAACATCGCCTTTGCATCGCCCCTTCCTCTTCCACTGCATCTTCTGCATCCGTGAGGGGCTTGTCAACAAAACAAAAACCTCGGGAGGAGAAAGGGATGCCACTGTTCCTCTCTGCACTGCAGGCTCCAGGCACCTGCTGGGCTACGTTTGTCCAAACTCAGCCTTGTCACAGCAAGGTCACCACCCCTCTGCTCTCACCACCCCACGAGGGTGACTGGCCACGTGGGTGGGAAATGCCTGGAGGTCAAGGTTTGCATAGTGCCCTAAAGGGCATTTCACAGCTCTTGGCCAATGTTCAGGAGGGGATGCCACATGCAGCACTGGGCTGGATGGGAGCCCAAGAATTTTGGACAGATCCTGTCAGGGCAAGTGGGTGAGATGCAACAGGGATCAGCTGCCATCAAGCAGAGCCCTTCCCTCCACAGCCAGAGGTTTGCAGTGAGCCCTCAAGGTGGCTGAGCCCCGGGTTGGCCATGCCTGGTTACCCCTTGGTAACCTTGGCGTGGCGCTGACACCTCTTGCAGAAAATCAGCTGTATTCTGATTGGAAATTACCAAGAGATGGTCAATTTTCCAGAGTTGATTGGCCAACCACTAATTTAATCTTCTGCCTTTCTTTCCTGAATTAAACCACACTCCCCCTGCCCTCCCCTTGCCAAGGCAATAGTAATGCAAATTACTTATCTTTTTCGAAACCTTATGCACAATGACCTCCATAACACTCTCATCGTAAGGGTTTTCATCACTCCTGTGGCTCTTCACTGCATTCCCTTTCAGTCTTCACTGTCATTTCTTTTCCCTCTGTTGAACTTTGAATCCCCTGGGAGGCTGTGCTCAACCCTCAGGATCACTGGGATCCCCTTAGGGTCATACACAGCCTCAAGAGGAGCACAAGTCAGTGATGCTGCTGGCAGGGGCACCACCAGCAAGGATGAGCCACCAAAAGGGTAAGGCGTAAGGGGCAGACAGGGAGCACTGCTCTCACCTGAGGGCTTTGGGGAAAAAATCCTCAGTCCCTACCAGGGAGTAAACATCCCCATGGAGAAGGCAGCTCCTGGGGCATCAGTGCTCAGGTGGAAATCCACATACAACCACACTCTCTCGTAACGCTCAATCTGAGAGCCCAACCAAGATGATACACACATGGCTGGATGCAGAAGAGCATTGCCTTCAGTGGCATGCAAGAGATACTGCAACATAACCCACAGCCCTTTTGCCATGAGGTACAGGGATGTTGCGAGGAGCCCTCTCCCTGCACAGTGCCAGCCCCACAACTGCCGCAGCACCACAGTGGGAATGCTTGCCCAAACCAGCTGGTTTGCAGCAGCTCCAGGCACAGCTTGCTCCTTGGTCAGGCTGCAATAGCCTGAACTTTGGGGAATCATCTTGCTAACAAATCCATCACAAAACCCTTGTGAGCGAAAGAGACAATGGCAGAGAGCAGATGCTAAAACAACTCTGCCATCTACTGACTCCTCTGGCTCCCCTTCCCTGCCCTGTCCGTCCCTGCTGCACACAGCCACCTGGAAAGTTGTTGCTAAAACAGAAAAGCCTCTGAGATGGGACGTGGTGCCACAGAGATGCAGGTCTCCAAACACCCTGCTGAATTGCCTGTGCTGTACATCCTTTCCTGTTGCACACTTGAAAATGAGTAATGAGGTCAACAGAAGCGGCCGTGCATGGTGCCTGGTGGTGATATGGACATGACAACCTCAGCACTCTCCTCTGCCCAGAGATGAGGCCTTACCAAGTGCCTCCATCCCAGGCAAATCACAGCCCCAGTGCACAAGAGGGGCATCTCCCATCCTACAAGGAATGAGAAAGCAGAAGATGCTGCAGCCCCAGACCCTGTACCCTGCTGAGGCTGAGAGCAAACCCACTGCAGTTTCTAGGTACAAGCCACTCTTACTGGCAGATGCATCTCGGATCTCGCAGCCTGCAGCCTGTTTGCAGAGGGCTGAGGGACCTCAGATCATCTCACATTTACCACAGGGGCCAGGCACACATCCAGACAGCTCCTGCAGAGCAGCTGCTGTGCTGGGAGTCCCACACCTGGCTGCTTCGTGATGTGGGAGCTCTGCTATGGCTCCTGTCCCACCACGCTCAAGCTGTGATGGGCTGGTGGCTGGAAACCCTCCAGGAAGAGCTGTTTTCATCCTACCCAGAGGTTTCTTGTAAGGAAAAGTTCCTGTAGAGCTACAGAAAGACACGACTTGTTGAAGGATTCTAATTTAGGAGGGGATGGGGCTAAAAACCTAAAATCAATATTATTATACACATGCAGATCCCCTAGGATCAAGTCATGCCAGAAGAGCAAGTTTTGACTGTATAAAGTTCCTCCAAACACATCTCATGCATCACACCAAACTGCATGCCTCACAGGTGGGGGCTGGTTATGAATTCAGTCAACAGATCCCAACATCAAATTGCAGATCTGGAGGACTGAGGATTTCAGTTGAGGATTTCAGCTCCCTCATTGATGGCCAGGCTCAGCCAGAGTCCCAGGCAGCACATTCCCGCTTCCCATCAGACCCCACCATGCTACCACGTCAGCTGATGAAATCTGGCCAGCCAAAGCCAACCCAACACAAGGCCGTAACCCTACCACATCCCTATTCACTTCTCACTCTGCAATGAAATTGCTGAGGAGCATCACTGCCCTTCCTGGCTTTCTGACTGGTGAATTCACCATAATTCTCACAGAACTGAGCTGAATCACTACAGCTGATAATTACATAGTGCAGCAATGAGTCCCAGCCCTGCCACCCACCACCCACACTGCCATCTCTACTCACCAGCTTCCCAGATCGTGGAGATGTCTGGCAATGCAACACAATGCAGAGGCATTTTTCTAGGTCACAGTCGGGATTTGGTGCAGGAAGAATTCCCTCTAATTCCCTCCTGTAATGCATGAAATGATAGCAGAGAATGTCATCTCTAGGGCAGTCATCAGGATCTTTGAAAATGGGACTTCTTATTTTTTTTTCTGTAGTTTTACAAGGCAAGAACATCAATGGAACTGAAAGTAGGTTCACACCACAGTGCCCACCCGTGCAAAACTATAACGAACCACAAAACCAGGCAATTACACATTCTTCTTCTAATGATTATCAGGTTCATTTTCTGAGCACTGGCTGCTGCTGAAAACAGCCTCAGAAGAGTTTAGTGGTAGAAGTGACCTCTTAGTCTGCTATTGCTAGAAATCCACTGAGCTTGTCCTAGAGAGTGGAAGCACGTGATTCAGGTCTCTAAGAACGAGCACCACCCTTCAAATAATCCTGTAAGTGCTCAAAACACTTCTGGTACAAATGCAGATCTCTCATACCACCTTCCCTCACATACCTGAGCTCAAAGGGAGACAACGTGAAGCAAGTTTTCATCCCTGCATGGCAAGGATGGATGGGCATCTTCCAGGAAGTTGAAGATTGAGGAGAGTTTTAAGGATCACATGGAAAGGTCATATCTGGATCAACACTAGATAATGGACATCTCTTAGACACAACAATGTTCTTTTAGCCCATTTCAGGAGCTGCTAAGCACTGTTCCTGCCAAAATCAGAATGGGTTCTTCAGGTTCTCTTTGGTTGCAGCCAAAGTCACTGTCACACGTGGCATCCGGCAGAGGAGAGCACGGGTAACCACAGAGACCACCACAACACCTATGTGATGTTCCCTCCTCCACAAACCTGCTTTTATTAAAAACCCCACTGAAGTGAAGTCAATGTAAGAAGTAAGATGCAGTACTCTTTCTGAAGAATAGGCGGTGGGAGCCCACCTGGACATGCAGGTGTGCAAGCTGCCTCCACAGTGCCATGGGATCTGGAGCTGAAACCATCTCTATCCATAAGGAACAGTCAAGGCCAAGGCTGTGTGTAAACTGAGGTGTGCAAGCCAAGACCCCACGGGGTGCACATAGTGTGGAGCTATGCCAGCACCAGACATGGTGCCCACTTTGATGCAGGAACAGTTTTCCAGGTCGGAAGAGGGATAAGGTCTAAAAGTTCTGCAGCAACTAATTTCTTCCTGTGAGCAGATTTTCAAAACCCCTCAGAAATCTCTCTCCAGTTGCATATAAGGACTCAGGAGCAAGGCACACTTTATAAAACCTTCACACAGATGGGAATATGTTCACCCCTTTGTGGCACAGGAGCAGCAACACGGCCTGGAGAATCACAGGCCAACTGCAGCCCCTGCTCCTGTGTCCTCCTCACAGCCTGTGAATAACTGGTGTTCATGGGATGGGAAAATTTTATCCTTCTTCCCAGAAGAAGGAGGAAATTTATTCCTTATCAGCTGCCACTTCAATGCTTTGCAACATGGTGGCAAGGTGCCAATGATTCATTCATAAAATTACGCCTCAGGTAGGAAAAGGGCCAGGGCTCTGCATGGGAAATGAAATGCTCTTGAAATCACATAGCTGTCCTGGGGATATGAGCATAAAAAATTAATGAAGAGCCCTTAGGCATTCCACACATCAGCCCAGAGCCTCAGTGAACACCAAGCCCCAGGGTTCAGCAGCTCTGGGATGTGATTAGGGCCAAGGAAGCCCTCAGCAGACATGACTCCTGAATTGCTGTGTCCCTGCAGGTTTTGGAGGTGACAGGGTAGAAAGTCTCACCTGGATTGGCAGCACATTGGCCAGCACTTTTTGTCCCCACACATGGTGTAAAAGGATGCTGGATGGAGTTGCATGATGCTCAGCACACAATGTTACATGTGTTGAGGGCTGGATTACGATAGCAGACCAGGCCAGATGGAGCTCAGGAGACATAAGGCATAAAAGCCACCCTATAGTAAAATCAAAGATGCAGTGCCCACCTCCAAGAGTAGCTGATAAACAAGGAAATTAAACACCTACCTTGTCCATCAAAGTTTGTATCTTCCTGCACTGGGGATTGCATCCAGAGAGCTGCATTTAGGGGAGACCTCTGCATAGTCTTGTCCCCTGTGGTATCACTGAGCTGGGAGCACCATGGCTTGGTTACACACTGTGATAGAAACATTGAGTTTCCCTTGTTTCATCCATGACATGTCTGATCCTTGCTGAGCTGCTCTGCAGCTCTCATTTCCTTAGCAGTGGGAATTCACAAGTTTTAGAGCTGCAATAGCCTAACGTAGCACTTCTTAAAGCTAAACCTGGTGGGAAGTTTGCTTCCCACACTGCACCATTTGACAGCAGCTGTGGGACACAGCGTGGTTCCTAAGGAAGCAGCAGTAGCTGTGGGAGCCAGGACCTTTGGAAGAAGAACTGGCTTGCATGCAGTCTGTTACTGCCTCCTTTTGAGGGCTATGGCGTATGCAAAGCTGTGCCTGGAGCATGCATGAGCTTTGCATTATCCCTCTTCCACTGGGTATTGCAGGTGGCTTTTCCAGACATCATCTTGTTTTATCACCACGCCAATAGGTAGTATTTGCCTTCTTTGTCTCAGTCCATTTTTTATTCCTGTATCTTTTTCTGTACAGCAAATGCAATATTCAAAGACTGCAGCAGCAGCCAAGTGTGACAAATGTTAAAGTCTTTGGGATCAGTGATCATCTTTTCATTCTGGGCATAAAACACAGCAGATGAGCCTTGTCCTGATGCACCCTCCTGGAATTACCATATTGGCATCATGATGTGGCACTTGTCATGCAGGAGCTATAATCACCAGAAGCACAATGAATCCACCCACCAACAAGAGACAAACTTAATTGCAGAGGTACAAACACATTACACATCCTCAGGCATGTAAAATAGCACTAATAATCTCCAAGTGCTATAATGTGCAAAAGCAGCCAGAGGTGACCTTTGCTGTTTGGACTGCTCCCATTTGCCTTCAGCTGCAGCAGTGGAAGTAACAACAAAGCAGGACATAATATCCTGTAATCTGCATGATGTAAAGACACAGAGACCTGCTGCAGCCAAAAATATACATCTAATGAAGCCAGGTCAAGCGTCCTTCCTGATTGAGCCATATTGACACAGCTGGATTTCCCAGTTCAGGAAGAAATGAGTATGCACCTCGGGAAGAAGGGATGCCCATCCTCTGACCCTGCCACCCACATGCCAGCAGCATCCCAAGTCCAATGCACCAGCCCTGCACACGGTGCAGTGTCCCTGCAGAATGAATGATCACTGACAGCAAAATCACTGTGATTTTTTTTTTTCAAAGAGAGCAGCTAGGACTATATTATTTTTCTTTCCCCCGCCCCCTTTTTTTTTTAGAGAGATTGAGGGAGGTCTAAGCTCTGAATCAGACCCTGAAAAGAAACAAAGCATAATGGATCATGTTTATCCAGGGAGAAAATGGAAGCACTGAGCACTCAGGAAATGCAAGACCAGACTCATTTCCAACACGGAAAATAACAATATCTTCTTTCATGCCATAAAGACTTCAGGCTCTCAGTGTTTTTCCTATGTGCCAGATGGCTGAAATAGAGCCACTTGAGTTTAGAGCCGCCAAATAATTAGACTGAAGTTACTGAAGCCATTGCTTCAGTTGAGGTTTCAGAAGGGCTCTTAGAGAAGTACACAAAAACCCAAAGCAAATCCAAATGCAGCCTTGTGAGAAGGGCTCTTAGTTTCACATCCAACCACATTTGGTCAGTGAAAACCTGAACACTGACAGTTTATCAGTAGCATGATTTACCCAAACCCACTTCTGAATAATCATAAATCATAAAAGTAGCTGTCAGCTGGGAGGCTGACTCAAGAATGCACATCAAGAGCTAAGATAACAGCTTAAAAAAATCCTGCAAATACATAGAACTATTTGACTCATTTAATTGCCTAAATGAAGCCAAAATCCAATTTAATCACAACCTTATATACAAAGAATATGTCACAAATAACGTGTCAACAGGAATACATATTTAACACAAAGAAGTTAAACTGGTTTTGTGGCAGATGCTCGTTTCCATATGTATTGATTTAATTACAAATTTCTCTGCCTCCTTTCAAGATTTCTAAAAAAATTTCAGAACACAATCTCAGCAGCACTCAAACTGAGCCAGATTGACTGGATACACTAATTTTTCCCTTTCATTGTGCCTGAAGAGGTGTGCAACATTTCTGCTCTTGTTGACATAAACACTGTGTGTGGCACAGGCAGGAGTGCCGCTGCTTGAACCCCTGATGCACCACTGCATGCCAGGAAGTGTGTAACTGTCTTCAGTAGTACAAAAGTCAGAATCAGGCCAGAAGGTCCTTGGCTTTTCAGTCTGCATTAAAGCAGATTTCTGTGCTTGCTGCAGCTGTGTGTGAGAGATGAGGGGGGTGGCTATGTACAGGGGAACAAACCCAGTTCTAGGTTCCTGCACTCCCCAATTTGTAAAGCCACATTTTTCCCAGGCAAGGAGGAGCAATAGAGAAGACTCTATTTCCCTGAAAACCCCTCCTTTCCCTGGTGTTTCTGCGTGGAGATGGGCAGCAATTCTCCTTAATCACTGTTACATGGTTGTTTTGTGCCCTGCAGACTCCCAGAGTGGGAAATCTGCCTAGAATAGGATCAGCCCAGCAGCCTGCTGCAGCCTGGGCAGTGCCAGCACCCTGCAGGACGATGCCAGGGCTGCTTCCCAAACTGCCATTTCTCACCAGTATTTCTAGGCTGCTTTCCTCAGTAAGCAAGGAAAAGGTAATTTTAAAAAAATAATATTTTGGGGGATATCATTGCACAATCTTTGGGCAGATAATGGATTTCTTTGCAGGGAGTGGGGCCACCACTTGCTCCTGTGCTGGGAGGATGCTGCAAAAGGATGTGGATGCACAATGACTCCCTCAACTCTGCCCTTGGCTATGAGCTCCAGTGTAGCTTTGCCTCCTGATCTTCCCCATCACCACACTACCCTGTGGGTGTTCCTGTGAGACAACAGGTCTGTGACAATGCACTTTGAATGACAGACCCAGAAGCCTCCTCATCAGACCTGGTTCATCCTCCAGCCCTGCACCTGCAGGAAGGCGTTAGTCACACTCCAACCAACTTTGTTCAATATGCTGTCTTCTAGATCATGTATACAAATTTTACACCTTAAATCCATCCAATAAACTGAACTCCCCCATAATATTTTTTTTGCAAGAAAGAAGACAAACGGTGTAACCATGATCCTGGTCCTACATATTTGGGCAAACTCAGAAAAATGGTTCAAATTATCCAGGGTAGCCAATGGGCAATAATTTCATGCTCTGTCAGCAAATGCAGAGGTCAATGAGAGTGTGCTTAGATCCTGCATGGAGTAGAGTGGAAACACTTCTTTCCCCTCCTGCCCCAGCCCTTTTACTCAAAGTAAATCACTCACCTTCATGCTACACAGACTCAGGTGCACAGCCCTCGATGCTGTTCTAGCAAAGTACCTCTCTGACTCACAGGTGCAATAATGCCTGGCTGCTCTTTGCACACTTACAATCAGCAGCCACTGGTGATAGCTCAGGCAGGGGAAGAAGAGTATTTTGATGCTAATCTTTTCTGCAAACATGACTCAAATCCAGCACCAATAAACAATCTGTGGTAAGTAGAATTGTCACAGTGTCACAAGTCTCAAATGTCTTTGTTATGTGACAGCTTGACTAAAACGAAGACATTTTTCTTAAAATGTACTTATTGTACCTTAAAAAACCCATCTTCTTTGTGCATCAAGAAGTCCAGCTGGAAGACTTTGCTAATTGCCCATCATTTTTAATTAGCTCCTGTGTTTTTCTCTGGAGTGATTTGAGTCGGGTACCCAGATTGCACACAACGTTCCTCACACTGGTGAGCTGCACATGGTGACTTTTGTTAAATATCATTTAAGCAGCACACACTTGAAATGATGGTATTTGGGTAGCTCCCAAGAAACAGCATCATTCCTCCCTGCCCTCCTGAGAACCTGGCTTTTCTCCATTAGTCCCTACTGCTCTACAGCCACCCAGATCCAGAGGTTCTGGTTTGCAGAGCCACAACCAGACCCAGCCAGATGTGGGGCTTTTCTGGGGGGCCAGTAGCCAAAGTCCACGAAACTTTGAGGCAAAAAGACTTTCAAGGCTTTAACTACAACTGATCTTTAAAAGACCAAGAAAGAGATGCTCTTCTACAAGGCCTGAGCAAAGCATTGTCTCTTGACCACATCATTCAGTGGAATCAGCAAGACTTGGGTCACCTCTGAGCCTACAAATATGGGGTAACAGATGAAGCTCGTGTCTGCGTGGGTGCTTCTCCACTGCTGATGGAGTCACTTGAAGCCCCGCAGGCACAGGGACACAGCGTGAGACAGGCAGCCAGAGCAGGACTATTTCAGGCTGTGCTCAGTTATCAGAGATGTTCAGTACATTCCGTTTCCTTCCATCCGCTCACTTCGTGTTTTGATTTGGCAGAAGGATTTACCTAGAGTGACACTTCTCTTTGGTAAATATGCAGTATGGTGAGCTAATGAGTGAGTTTTGATGCTGAGTGCAGAACATTCTTATTTTAATTACGCTGCGTAGGAGAGAGCTGTTACTTTATCCCTGTCCCAGGTGGAAAGGTAGTAAGCAGGAGATGAAATATTGTTGCATTTCAGTATGAAATACTGCTTGATAATATTTATATAGCCCTGTGTTGTACCTACCATTTGCCAGGTGGAGAAAGAGAGATGGAAACCCATAAATTAGCCTGGTTGGACGCAAACCCAGAGCCTGCAAAGCCCAGGTTGTGGCAATACAGAGAGATGGGGTACAGACATGAGGACAGAGGTTGGGGAAGCAGCCAGCTTTCTGGGGTGCAAGGGCTGAGCAGGGCCAATCTTGTTCACAGGAAGCACTGCACCCACCTTAAACTCTACCAAGAAACCAGGCTGTGGGAGCAGCATGAACCAGCAGTGTGGGTGCTGACAGCAGCTCGGGGCCTCTTGCTGGACCACGTTTGGAGTAACAACACATTGGAGCTGGTTTGTAGCCAGTTTGGGTCACTCAACTCCACTATGGCTCCAGTCACACAACAGCATCCTCTGCGGTGGCCCAGAGAGCCCTGTGACCCCACGCCACAGCCCAACTGCCGACCTCCCTCCCCTCAGCTGCCTTTGCACCTCCTTAGCAAAGAAATTGTGATCTGGATGATGAGACCACAGCTGAGTTGTTTGCACAGCAATTTTGCCAGTGTGGTAACACGCAGTTCTCTGACACAGTGTGTGATACCGAAATGAGAACATCCTCCTCCCAGCAATCAAAGCACAAAACCCACCAGTTTGCACCAGCTCTCTGCTGAAATCCTCCAAGTATAACAACACATGATAACTCAGAGGGGAGAACTAAGGTCTCAGTCGATCAGGAACTAAGTGGATTAGAGCCCTGAGGCCAAAACATGAGGTATTTTAAACCAAACAGCAGAAGAAAACAGGGCTAGTTCATAGATTGCAGTGCAACAACACTTTTACCCTTTCCAGAAAAAATCCTTTTCTTGTTATTTTTGGTTTGCTTTCATTTGTACCAAGGGCCCATGGCCCAAGGGAAGAAAAAACCCAAACCAAACAAACTCACTTAAAAATAGAATAAGGGCTATTTTTACTGTCATCAGCTTTGGAAAAGCCTGGCAGAGTACCTGTGCTCTCTGAGCAGAAGCACTGATGGGGTGGGCAGGTTTGGCCCCAGTAGCCCTCCTTACCATAGCTTCAGCAGGGATGGCCATTTCCAAAGCTCTCCAGGCTGCTTGGAAGCAAAGTAAATAAGAGCCAGCCCTTCAGAAAGGGACAGAAAGGCCTTGGTTCAGTTTGGCTGCCCTTTTCCTAGGGTGGGTATTTGGGAGGTTACATTTGAAAGCGAAGGTGAAAGCCTCTCTGGTCAGATTGCAGACTCTTTCCTACCCATGCCTCTCTCTTCATGCTGGGGGAAGGATACCATGAACTCACTGTTCTTTCCCTCAAAACTGCTCGCTTTCTTTAGTGCTTTGAGCATTTGCCCACAGGAACCACTTTTGAGATTTTCCTTAAAGAAGATTTTTGACACTTGCAAATGCTGCTCCTGACCTTCACAGTATTGTGCAGGGCACAGACAACACCTTAGTTCAGACAGCTACAGATTCACCAGTGCTAACATGTTCCAGCCAGATCTCAGCCCCTCACCAGGAGCAGAACTGTCCTGCTGGACAGAGCTTACCAGACGAGAGGCTTAAAACCCATGAGACAGTCACAAATTCCAATGATGAGCAAGTGTTTACCAAAGGCTACTTACCACCTGGTACGTGAGGTGTTCCTTTCTGACCTGTGATGGCGCAAGTTGGCACACCTGAATAAAATGAAAACAATAACATCTTGAGTTCCCTTCTCTGAAGGGACTGAGGGATACGAGCTCCAGCACGAGGGATACCAGATATGATCATTTTCCCAGGTGACACTGAATTCCTGCCCTTTTTATTTGATCTTTAGGGTTTTCTTTAATAGCAAAAGAATTTCTCTTGTTTGTCACTGCAGCCTGGGACTATTTTTAACATTGCTAATGAGTGACTGAAATGGGGTGGAGTAACTAAGCCTGTCACGCTGCTCCCAGCCACCCACCACAAGGTTTATCTGACCATCAGAAGAGGAACTGGACCAGGGCCATCCCACATACGAAGGCAGAGCAGGGTGCCTGCAAACATGAGACACACAGAATAAAATATCTATGTCCTGGGACGTGCATAATGAAAAAATGTACCACAGTTTCTATGGTTTATTAAGAAAAGCCCCAGACTCCTCACAGAGCAAGAATGTCAACCACTTGAGTATATTTCTCTGCATTCATTTCTTAACAGGGCTCACAGAACATGCCATTTGCATCTCAGCTGCTCACCAGAAAGATGGGAGAAAACTATCCATGCAAAAAAGTTATTCCTGGACTAGACACAACTTTAGAAATTGTACACAAATTAATGCAAATACTGTTTTCCCACAGGGTCAGTAAATTACCAGAAAATTTAACACCCAGCCCACGCTTGTCCTTCTGTCCTTTGGATTGGTCTCTGCAGAGGGTTCAGAGAGTCAGATGCTGCCAAAATGAGTACATCCCGCATCCCTTCGCCCGTCACCACCGTGATTGCTGCATTCAGAGGAGGAACTCAAAATAACCGTGGGAAGTACCAGATGGCAGCTGCTGAATGCACCACACTGTCTGCCAACTGCTTCCCAGTGAAAGAGCGCACGTACAGAATGGGAATAAAGATGCCATCATCAGAGCATGGCAGCAGAATGGCAGCTTTGGGGTTGCAGAAACACTCCACTCCGGACAAGCGATACTGTAAAGGAATATATATGTATATATATTTTATGTAGAGTCCCCAACGTAAGAAGGCTATGGAAATGTTGGAGCAGGTCCAGAGGAGGCTACAAAGATGATCAAAGCTCTGGAGCACCTCTGCTATGAGGACAGGCTGAGAGAGTTGGGCTTGTTCAGCCTGGAGAAGTCAAGTCTCTGGGGTGACCTCATAGCTGCTTTCCAGTACTGAAAGGGGCTCCATGAAAGCTGGGGAGGGACTTTTTACAGGGGCATGGAGTGATAAGAAAAAGGGGAATGGCTTTAAATTGGAAGAGAGGGATTTAGATTAGACATTAGGAAGAAATTCTTCACAATAAGGGTAGTGAGGCCCTGGCACAGGTTGCCCAGGAAAGCTGTGGATGCCCCATCTCTGAAAGTGTTCAAGGCCAGGTCGCATGGGACCTTGAGCACCTTGATCCAGTGGGAGCTGTCCCTGCCCATGGCAGGGGAATTGGAACTGGATGGGCTTTAAGGTCCCTTCCAACCCAAACCCCTCTATGATTCTATGATATATAAAAGCCTGCCTAGTGTAGGGAACTGCTGTGAAATGTTCAAACCTCTATTCATACTAAATCATTAAAAGCAGATAACACTGATAGATTAATTATGTTTATTGCAGAAGAACAGGTGCCAATAAACCCAGGCACGCTCTGGTGCACGTCCCTGTGGTGGAGTAAGACAAAAGACCGGAGCAGCAGAGCCTCTGTCCCCCATCCCTCTACCCCAAGTAGAGTCAGGGAGGAGATCAAGCACCCACACAGCCGGTGCAGAGCCTGGCACCACAGCTCACAGCACGGGTGAGGTGAGGCTCAGGACAAGACAGCAGCCCTTGGGCTGCCTGGTGCTCCCTTTCCCCATGTCGGCCGCAGAGCCGATGGTGAGGGCGCGATGTTGTCAAACTACAAAGCAATGGCTCAAAATGGTACCATGTCAAGGCAGAATCACTGATGCCTTGTGTCCTGGTGACACACATCTAAAAACAGGGTGTTTTTTTTCTTCCCCTCCTCCACTGTCCAGCTCCACTTGGGTGATTCTCCAGAAAGACAGGCTTTATAAGCTACCTTGAATATTCCCAGCTGTGACAGGCACAGGACCAAACTGTTCCAAGAAGCACTGCAGTTTAAGAGCATTTGCATATCCCGTTTTATGTCTTTTCAGACCTTAGAGAGAAATTATTGAAGCATTTTCCTTTAGGATGGATGGCAGAGGAAGACAAAAATAATATTTCACTATTTTGAAGCAATAACTTCATTGGAATTTAAAACACACGCCAGCAAGACAGATGTATGGAGTACAGCTTGGAAATATTTGCTCACAGAGGAAGTCAGATTATATTACCACATAGCCTTAAAATTCAGGGAATTAAGTGATTTGGGAAGACAAAAGAAAAAATCTCGGAGAGGTATTCCTAAACTTAAAAGAGAAGAAAGGCAATTTTGTAGAAAAATGTAACGTGAGTGATTTTTCAGGGGTCATCTACAGGGAGACAGGATGTTGGTCTACCTTTTAATTTAGTTAAAATTGTTCCCCTGCATATGAACTCAGGTTGATCCAGCTCATGTATATGCTAGAGCAAACTTGTATGATAAACTGGGATTTTTTTAAAATCAGTACCACAAACATCTAAAGTTGCTGGACTCAATTTATAAAATTACACGAAGTGTCATAAGTGAAGTAGACCAGTGGCAGCATAGATACCTGGTGTAAACAGAGCCACAAATGCACCAGCTATGGATTGTCTTGGCAAGCTCAAGGTCAAATTTCCTTAAGCAACCGTGTAGAGTTGTCAGAAAAAGTTAATTATGCTGCTTTATATTAAATAAATATATCGCTAATGAAAAAGGATAAAATAAACCCAAATAATTTTTATTCTTAGGATTTACAATAAAGGCTAAGCAGTCTCTCTCACTGCAGGGATTACATACACAAACCTAAACACCAGTCACATGAGGTTTTACTCACAGTAGCCTCAGCAAGCACATTTGCCAAGGGTACGTGGCGAGGCGAGGAGGGGATCTGAACACACAGGGTCGATGCAGCAGAAGGGGCAGCCATGGACTGTGCACAGAGAAGCAGCGAGACCACCTCCAGTTCAGCTGCTCTGAGGTCTGGGGGGTGCAGCTACCACGAAGGGACTGACTTTTCAGCTTCTTCTGGTGGTCAAGTCCTTCCAGCTCAATAATTTAAAATTCAACCCCACAGGATTTATTTAGGAAAAAACACTTTTACACCTGTGAAGAGGCTGTGGAAATAGACCATTCCCACCTCCAGCTTTTTGCTCAATGCTATTTCAATTGCATCCAGTGAAGATCCCCATTTCCTCCCAGATATAGTGTTAATTCACTGTTTTCTGGAGGATGATCATACACTATGAGAGGGCAAAACAGAGACTTCAGGCACATGCATGTTTTAGAGGTTCTGAAGAGTCCCTGTGAATTGCAAATATGGTTATAAATTACTGTGCTTCCATAACATAAATCAGATAATGCTGACCTGTAGTTGTCTTGAAGTCTCTTGCTAAGAAGCTATGGGACTGAATTTATACTAATTGCATCCCTGCACTTACCAGTTATCAACTGCATTGATAAGAAATGTGCTTCTTATCAAGAGATGGTAAATGAATAAACACAGAAAGATTAAAAAGTGCTGAGTCCTCTCAAAAGGGCCTAAGTAGTCAATATTTCTTCACAACAAATATACTGCCTGGTTTAATACCGCAGCTATTAGAAATTATTTACTGAATAGAAAAAGGTAATTTTTCATTTCCTCAAATAGTAAATAGTACATGTGTTCTTCCAACTGAGAGAAAAAGCACAGAAAAGCTGCAGTTCATTTCTTCTTGATTCACAGTTGAAAAGAATAAAAGTTCACAGCAGGAGCTTTCTCTTTCAGAATAAGTAGAAACATCCAGTTGCTAAAAGTACAAATCTCGTCCTCTGTTATGAATCTGAATACCTGGAAGACACAGCAGTATCAGGAGAGTCAAACAGGAGAGTCCATGCAATCCCTTAAGATGTTGTGTAAACAAAATTGCACCTTTGGGTCTGATGCAAGAGGGCCTGTACTAGAAAAACCAGAATGACCCATTCAAAGTATCCCCAAAATATTGCACATCAATACCAAGGTAGGACACACTGTCAGGAGACTAATAAAAACATGGAAGCCTGAATACTTTGGGAATAATTTCTTAGAACAACTCTCCCAGCAGTGTTCTGGGTTTGTTGGTGAATGCTGCAGTAATGGTAGCACAAAGGTCCAACAGGGACCTCAGCCTGAAGTTGGGTGCTTGAGATACGAAGCAAGGGGTGCTTTCTGGGATCTGAAACTTGGGCAGTCAGTGCAAAACAGGCATTTTGAAAGGGTAGCCTGATGGTATAACTACAAAAACTAAGGTAGATGGAGTTAGAAAACCATGTATCTCACTTTAACAGAATGTTTTCACTCTTCTCTGTTAATGTAGTCATGGGAGAGGGTGTGTTTATCTGGGGAAAAGCAAACTTTGAAATACAATCTGGAAGCAAGCAAGGAAGCATCTTTAGTTCTGTGGGCAGATGTAAGGCAGCTATCACTCATAGGTGAGTGTTAATTTGTTCCAAACCTGCTGTTTCCATTACTCACCTGCAGTGGCATGGCTTACACTGGGATTTTCTGAGCCTTGGTAAGAGCTTGCTTTCCTTTCTTAAACAAAAAATAAAATACTGGAGATGAGCAGAGATTCAACACAGAGCTAAAAATAGGCAGTAGTTCCTAAAGAAACCTTGTGCTTTTGCAGCCCAGTCTATGGCACAGGTGCTGAGTAGCTCTGTGCTGTCTGGCACAGCAATATGCACTTCCATAAATATAAATATCAGCTGTTCTTAAACATGACACAGTGCAACGAGAAGTATATTTAACAGACAGAGCCAAGAAACAAGGACTCCCACAACCAGACTGGATGCACACACCCCAGGGACTTGCCAAAGACTCCCTGTGAACACAGGCCAGTCATTTCTTATCTGTTGTTTCTGGGTTGCTTGATAAGCACACACACAGCATTACACGCGGGGCTCCACGAATATTCATAGAGGCCCTGTAAACACCCTGAAAGAAAAGGCTTTAATTGGTGATGTTTGGGGAACACGGAGCTGTTTAATTTCCTTTTCAATTTTTCCCCACTCATTTTCTGTCTGATGTTTTGAACAAGACTCCACTGTTGTTAGCACTGCTTCCCTTTTCGATCCCAAGACTCGTTTCACGAAACATCTTTTTTTTTTTTGGAGTCACTTCCTTGGCTCCCAAGCTCACATTCCCCCTTGGGGAAGAGGCACCTAAACTTGTTCTTAAATCCTGGAAGTCCAGTGTCTGTAAAGTGATTAGACTGTCATTAACTAGCTGCAGAACGTCTAGGGTGCACATCTGCACAACAAATACAGCCTCAGCTCGATCTATGTACCATGAGCAGAAATTTTGTGTTCCAGCTAATACATAAACACTCTCCCTTTTCCATGCACAGACACAGATGGGCATGAGACTCTCCAGCAGGAAGAAGTTAGCAAAACACCTACATTTGGGGTTTTCATAACAGCATAGCTTCCGTATATCCTCAAAAGAGGACCTATGCCTAAGGCTGCCTGCAGATATGAACAGCAGTTTTAGCACACATCCTGCCAAATTCCTGCTGATGCAGATTAGAAACTGGGTAACCAGTGGGTATTTCACAGCTGGTTATTTTTCAAAACTTAAGACTCAGGAACTGCTTCTTCACGTGCCTGGTCAGTTTTATCTAGAAGCACCAGGCAGGACACGCTGTATTTTCCAGCAGACTCCCTAAATAATTTCACAACCCTTTTTCTTGGAGGCCAGTGCCAAGCTATCTGGGTAACGCCCAGGAACAGCAATGCAGGCGTACCCTAACAGGGCATCAGGCTCTGGCCAGGAAGCTTGGTCTCAGAGAGCGTCTCAAAGGCAGGAATTACTCACTAAGGAGGAAATTTATCCAGGCAGATTAAGATGCTATAGGGATGTAAGCTCCCAGGAAAGAGATTTCAGCCACCAGCCATGTTTCTTCTGTGGGCTGGTGGTACCTAAGGTTGGGATTCCTACCAATTTTTAATAATAAATAAGCAACAGTCATTGCTTCTGTGTGAATTGCATTAGCTCTGGGACATCTACCACAGAGAGCAAACACAGCCCTTGACAAGCAGGGCAGCAATCAGCTAGGAGACAAGGCAAGGCTGGCCCACCAGCCCCTTTACAATAGTCCCTCTCAGCTACAGAGAGAGACTGGGGAGGGAGACAAATCCCTGGCCATTCTGGTAAAGGCTACAGGTTCACATCCTGTGTTCAGAACGTCACTAATGCCATACACAACAAAATGGGTTGCTCAGGGCTCTTACCTGGCCACCCCTTTCTGGCCATATTAGAATCATAGAATTGTTAAGGTTGAGAAGACCTCTAAGATCATCAAGTCCAACCATCAACACCAACATGCCGAACAAACCATGTCCCAGAGCACCTCATCTACACGGTTTTGAACATCTCCAAGGATGGTAACTCCACCACTTCCCTGGGCAGCCTGGTCCAATGTTTCACAGCTTCTTCAGTGAAGAATTTCTTCCTAATATCCAGCCTAAATCTCACCTGGTGCAACTTGAGGCCATAATATATGAACATCCAGTACACACAGCACCACCCTACCTGCTACCTATAAGCTAAAGACCCTGATAACGCTGTGAATGATGCTTACGCTCACTTAAAATACAATCCTAATCTCAGCCAGAAGGTAAAATATTGTGCAAGCAGGCAATGCATACTTTTGATTAAGCCATACTGTACAGCTAATCGAGCCCAAGTACCACAGTACACAACAGGGGTTAACTATTGAAAAACATTTCTATGAGCTGGGCTGAAGATGGCTCCAGTTTGAGAACCTTAGCAGCAGACTGTTGTTTTGTCTCTTTAGGTAAGATGCTATCAAAGAATAAAGTGATAGTATTTTCTTACCTCCCCCAGGAGATGAACTTTGACTTATATTTTGTAACCTAGCAGGTCCAGTCACACAAGCAGAACTTAAGTGTTGCTTCATGGTACATTCTTGCATGGACGTTAGGCACCTTTCCTGTTGCAGGAGACCAAGAAGAGAATCGTATTTCCTGTCAGAGATCGGCTCATCTACCGCGTGCAGGTCAGGCAAGTCATGATGATACATCGAACTGGTAAGACTGGGAGTCCCAATCGAAGGGAAAGGCCATAAATCTGCAGGTTGAGTTGGATGACTCCGCAGAGCTGATGGCTGGTATTGGTTTGCCACACCAGCAGCAGAAAAATTCAGACCAGAATTTGATGTGTTTGTAGCAGAAGATGACGGATATGGTTTGGAGCAATGTGAAGAGAAATTCCACTGATGGGGAGACATGCTATCTACTTTAAAAGAGAGAGAAAGCAGCTGAAGTTTCAATTCTTACTTTTTTCCAAGGAAAATTCCAACAGACCTCTAAAGGAGTGCTACCAGATTGCACATTCATTTTTAAAGAAATATATATTTACTTTAGTGCTGCTTAAAAATCAACAACAAATTCAGTCTAAACCACCACCACCAGTACTTTCAAATAAATATTACACATTTTAACAATTGCAACCTTAGGCAGATACAATTTTCAAAGACAACAAATTAATTCTTAATGCGGTTAATGTATCTGATAGCGATGGAGGCTCTTGGTTGGAAAATGAGGACCTGGTCCTGCCAACAGGCCCAGGCAGAGCTTGGGAAGCACCCTAGCAAACAGTAGGATTTACCCAGGAAGTCCCAGCTACATAATCCAAGGCTTTGCAAGCATGATTTTCTTGTTTTCTGTTTGCACACAATTCCAAATTTAAGCACACTGCATCTTAAATTCCTTACGGAAAGCTCGTCACCCCCACCTAACACCATGCTCACACGCAGAGCGCAGCTCACCGTTCCTCAGGACAGCAGCCTCGCCCTTCTGCTTTGTGCTCAGGTCTTGTGGGTTCTTGGCATTGCTCAGAGCTCTAGAAAAATGTTCATCTACCATGCTGTTAATATCCCCTTGGAAATATGTAAATACGACACTCTGAGATCCCCATTCTGTTTTCACAGGTTCTTTGTTTTTACATGGCTTTGGCGAGAGCTTCCTTCTTTCTTCCATCTCCAATAACCAACAGCCCCTGCCAAAAAAAACTAGATCGGTCAAAGAAATACTATTCAACATTAAGTCCACAGCCCATCTTCCTCCTGAAACTGGTAGAGCCAGAAGAACCATTACCAGTAAGATTAGATCCTCTATCTGCGTTTCTGCTTCTTCCACACAATTTTTCTTTACTGGTTTCCTTATTCTTTACTTCTAATATAAAATACTTCAAGTCTAAACCAAAAGGAGAATGCTTTTAATACATATGTAACTACATTTTTCAGAATTGTGATGGGAGTGCATTTTCCCCAATCAGACAAATTGAGTCCCATTACTCTTTAACTCGTTCAATAGGGTACTTTTGCAAGCCCGCTGCAAGTTTGATATAACTGCACAATATGCAATGTTAGTAAGAGATATTGCATCTTGAAAGCAGTGACTGGCTCAGAGATGCAGAGGCCCTGATGGACACCAACCTTGGAAGGGCTACCCATCAATGCCATAGCATTGGCTCTGTTGAAGAATAAAATGGGCATATCTATCCACCAGCTGTCATTTCTCACCCCTGCCTTCAACCATCTTTATAACCCTGGGTTTAGGAGTTAGCATTATGCAAACATACCCTAGAGATGGAAGTGTGCTAAAGAACTAAAGCACTTAAACTAATAACTAATCATTCAGACAACACAGAGGTGGCATTAGCCCTGATCACACGAACATATCAAAATCCTTCGATCAATTTTGGGGTTTGTATTTTTCAAAAAAACATACTGACAGTGGGAAAAAAATGAACAAATACTTTTTGGGGCTTAAAATAACAACTTCAGATAAGGTAAAGTTCAAAATACCTTAATCACTGTCAGCACAGACATCCACAAGGGAAAAGACTTCAGAGAGTAGTCAGTTGCTTCGCCTGTTAGCAAAAGATACCCATACTAAATTACTGGAAATACAAATTATGTCAAACTCAAATTAAAAAAAGACAAACAAAAGACCTTTTTTGGTTTGAAACAACTTACCTAGGCATGTGATGGGTCTGCCAGTTGCTTAAAACTTTGGTAGCAAGACTGCTAAAATACACACTGTAGCTCAAACAGAAGTTATGGATTTAAGGCAGGAATTACTCTAAGATTGCAGGAAGTCAAAAGAAGAATATAAGCCTTCTTTTCACTCTCCTTAAAATCTCTGATGCCAGATATGGTAAGAGTGGGACAAGAAACTTCACTGCTCGCCCTGGAGAAGCATAGTTTTGATGCATTTGTGCAGTTTCTGGCCGCAGGGGAGTTAGTTCTACAACCAGAGCTCATATGTTCTGCTGTAATCAAAATCATATTGAGCTATGCTCAGGCTATGAAGGCAGTGAGAAGTTCCTTCTGTTTCCGTTCACTCTTCCAGTCTCATTGTCAGCTCATCACACTGCGTAACAGAACTGATTTACCTTGGTAGCAAAAAAACTGCTGTTACGCTGAGACCAAGGAAACCTCATCACGAAAACCCAATGAATCATTAGATTTGCATTTCCATCCAACTAACCCTGTAAAACACAGCATTGTTTAACCTATTCTGATACATTTATTGGATTTCTTTTCTAACCATAAACTGCAGAGTCCTCCGAAGCTTCCTAATAAACATTGCACTCATCTGCGTCTCAACGAGTGTTCTGAAATATCTGCAACAGGTGCCTCCAAATGGTGCCTCAATAGTTCTTACGCATGAAAAGACCATTCACGCTGCAAATCCAAGTACTCATACATTAAGAAATACGAGGATTAAGGTTATCCAGCCATAATCCATGCCCTTGTTATGCTTAGGCCTTCATCTGCAGACTTATTGTCCGTGTTTACCATTTGCTTCCATGTCTAGTTTTGCTTATTACTTCCACCTGCCCCATATCTCTGTTCATTTCTCCCCCCTTCTTTGGTCCCTTGCTCAGCTACTCCTAATCCCCTGTCATCGACTACCATTTTATATTCAAACTCAGGAGTTCCTCAGTCCTCATCTTAGGATTTCTATTGCTTTGCCATTCCTGCATGTCCAGCCTCTGGCCCACCTAAGCACAGTGGCAGGGATGGGACACACACAGGTTGGTCACCAGTTAGGGATGCTCTGTAACAGTTGTCTGATTCAGAAGACGATCTTTTAGAACTTTCAAACTGAACAAACCAAACTTAAGAACCTTCCTCCCACTTCACAGGCACCTTCCCAAGGCCTACGAGGGAAGCAGGATTTAGCAAAAGCCCACCAAACAACTGGAAGAACTTTGAAACCAGGAAGAGACACTTTTTTTTCACAGTCTTGTTTTGGAAAGCAACCCACGGTTTAGGTTAATAAACTTTCTGGTTGATCAGCCAAAGGCCAACACTTGCTATTGAAAATTCCAACCCAAGTGGTGAAAACTTGGAAAAGTCATCAGTGACCTGAGAAAGGACTATACCAGGCCAGCTTGACAGCAAGGAGCAAGCCAGCTCTTCCTACACTGCTCCACCACTAGACATCAACATACAATTTAAAAAGCATTAGCTCTGGCCCAGAGGTCTATTTTTCCTGTTCTTCACTCAGCGCAAACCAGCCATGGCGGCTTTGAACCACTTTATTAACACCCTTAACTTGCTCCTGACATTAATTGTAAGCTCCTTCAGCACCATTTATTGGTGTGTAGGAGCTGTTATGCTTGTGTGAATTGTGACCACAGCAGCTACAACGCTAGAAAAATAATACGTGTTTTTAAAGAAAGAATGATCAGTTATCTGTTTTTCCTTATTTCCCTTAAAAACCTCTTGTGCTTTCCAACAAGTAGTCATAAGAAGGCTGGATGTAACCTAGATTATATCTCAGTCCTCTCAGGGATCATGAGGAATCTAATGTTCCCAGAGTAAGGACTTGGATTTGGAGCACTGTGGTCTTCATTACCTGAACTTCCCTTCTGTCTTCCAGCAGGAAGTCTGCAAAAAATGGGCAGAAATCCTTCTGCCACAAATGGTTATCAAAACATAGTAGAAGTGGAATTCAGGATGAAACAGGCTCATCTCACCCATACTACTCTCAGTGTGGGTCAATTATTGCAAAACAGCACATGTAATGAAGTTATTTGTCCTTCAGGTGGAAAACAATGCAAGGCCAACACAGGCTCAAGAGACATGGTTGTTGACTGCTCACCACAAGTGACAAAACTTTACACTGTTTTCACATTCCCCACCCTTGCCAGCACTATTCATTTCCCATCACTGTAGCATGAGACAGGGAACTCTGGTCTCCATTCCATGCAGCACAAAGCAGATTTAAAAATACATACAACAAAAAAATTCTTCTTCCAAAGTATTAACCAATAATTTACCAAGCAGACATTCTTTATCATCAAGTATCTTTCAAACAAGGGAACATTTGAAAAAGTCAGTGAACATATATATGTTGACATTACCATTGAATTCTCCTACCTTAACTCACTGTCACGAGTGGTGTCACACCAGTAAGATTTTCCAGATGCAGGACAGTCATGCTGTGTCCAGCAGTTTGGGATCCTTCCCCCAGCAGGCTCTGAGCACTCTGCAGTGACTGAGGAAGGAGACAAGCACTGTTCATGAACTCCCTACATGCTTTCTAGCCTCCAGCTGTGAGTGAACTAGGCGTTTCCTTCAGCCTATCTCCTAGGAATGTATGAAATGCACTCCAACGAGTCAACCAGGTTAGGAGGTTTCAGGAATGAGGAAAGTAGGATTGTAAGCAGGCTATTTTTTTATGACAATGTGTACACAATGAAGAAGACAACGTCTGGACTTCAGAAGAGTTTAGAGTAAGATTATAAGTTATGGCAGAGAAGCAAACCTGGTCAGCATTATAAAGGACTTTCCTATGCCAGGTTCTAGCACATTCAGTATTAAGGGAGTAACCACACACATTTACAAGAAGGAAAAGATCACTCGTTTCCATCCCAGATAAATTGGAAAACCAATTTTATCTCTCTTCTTCGCTGGATCTGTTTAAATGGCTACAAAATTTTAAGACAATAAAACCATCACTCTTGTTCTGTGAGCACCGTAGCAAGAAACAGTTTGGGTTTTTGTTGTGTTTTTTTTAATAGTATGTTTACCAGTATTCCCAAATTGTATCAATTCCAGAAATGCTGAATCAGGGTCAAACGTGCCAGTCTCAGCTGGTAAAATACAGCGGGAACCTGGAGTCATTACGTCTTTAATGCAGTAGCTTAAGAGGTTGTTTACTCACCCAGAAAGTAGGAGAGCACAACCCAATTCCTTCTGCCTAAATACGTATGAATCCGCCCTCTGCCATCTCCCAGAACAACTTAATACCAGGCTGTAAGATTTCCCAGGAGGGTGCTCAGTCTTTTATTGACACACTCTTTGCATAAGCACCTTTTCATTGTGAGACAGACTGGGTTCCAGGCTATCAACAGAGCCACTACTCATCTCAGTCATTCATTCTGTGATCCTCTTTTCTATACTGTTTGCTACAGCAGATATTTCTTCTACTAAAGCCTTTCAAGACATCATTCAAGAATTTCCTCTCAGATGGGCAGTTAAGGCACTGGTAAGGTTGTTAGAAGGCATCAGTTTAAAGCTCCCAGATGAACACCTCAGAGAACTACTGGGTAAAAAATGGATTATCCTCTGTTGCTTTGCAGCATAGGAATTGAAAGAACCAATTTCCAGTGTTTTTTAAACAAAAGGGTCAAGGTTTGAAGAAAAAAATTAAAAGAACCCTCATTTCCAAGAATAAAAATCTGAATTCTGATTGTCCTTAACAAACAAAACATCTCCCACAACCTCAATGATAACTACGGTGTCTGCAGCCACTCCTCCTGCTCCTTCCATCTTCACGCAGGGTCCATCCACACACCAAGTCAGGATGAAGTCTGAGACAAAAGCCACAGAGAGGGAACAGACGCCACACTCCCCTGTGAACACTTACAAGTCCCAGACTCCAATCTGGAAGAGCTCTGGCATGCTAACATCCACGCTGTATAAACTGAACCCACTGTGCACCAAATGCTATGGTATCTTTTACTGAAGAAAAAAGGTAAATAAATTATCTCAAACTAATCAGAACAGACTTGTTTTTGTTCACGAGTTTGTTTATTAAAAAGGTAGTATAAAACACAACCCCTTTAAGAAACAAAACTGAAGACAAATCAAGGGATTCTCAGATACCATCACACGTCTAGATACTATTCAAATGATTTGTTTAAATGTTGATTTTCTAAAGGATAAAGGAAAATGATCAATTCCAACTCATCAAAAGAAAATAACCTGTCAGAAAAATTTCAAGTCATCTTACCGAAAAGTTTAATCTAACAATATACTTTCATATTACAGAATGAGCAAAAAACAAATTTGCTGCAAAAGATGTCATAATTCTATATTTTACAGAACTTTCAGTATCCTGACAGTAAGACTTGAAGCCTCGTTTAATGAGCACTAAAATACATACAAGTCAAATCAACACCAGTACACAACTTACACAACTCATTTACCAAACTGCAGTATGTTTCCTCTAATTCAGAAATAGAAATAAGAATTTTAGA
Source organism: Dromococcyx pavoninus (assembly GCA_033558185.1). Classification (NCBI taxonomy): domain Eukaryota; kingdom Metazoa; phylum Chordata; class Aves; order Cuculiformes; family Neomorphidae; genus Dromococcyx; species Dromococcyx pavoninus. Next base: position 989,910 of record JAUMJL010000111.1, read on the forward strand.
TCCAATTAAAATATGTAGGTATGCTTTGTTGTTGTTTTTGTTTAAGAATTTGGTTAGTTTATATGTTCAAGGCTTTAGGGTATGGATACTGATTTTACTGGAAAATTTAAAGGCAGGTTTTTTTTTTATGAAGCATCCAATATCTTTATATTTCGTTAAGTGAATCAAGCTAAGTATTTAATTGTAAATAGATTAATCTTAACTGAATAATGTCTAGGACATGTTTTAGCTAAAAATGCACTGCATTTAACATACTAATGATTTTAAGTGAATTACAACCCTTATACAAAATGTAAGTTGTACAAGGGACTGAAATTCAATTAAAAAAAGTAATTAAAAAAGTCAGCAGGAGAAACAGATAAAACATTTTGATGCAAAATGAAACTAATTCTCTCTTTACGGTTGTATATGAACATTCGAGAACCTGCTACAACTTACATGCCTTTTCTTTTGGGGCTTTTTGTTTCAAGATGTCTACCTTGGCCGTGCTCCTCAAACCACGTAATCCCTGATGGATACTTGGAACTCCATACAATTACCTCGCCAGCAAACCACTAAATGCCACATGATTGTAAAGTCAACTACATGTCTCGAAGCTAAGCAAGTGATTCTGTATTGCTTGGTTAAGAAAGTGATTATCTATGAAGAATTAGTAGCAGTTAATTAATACTCTTTTATTTTAAGTGGCTTCACACCCACTTTGTCACACTGTGCAAATCAGTAGAAAAAGGTATTTCTCTAGTTCAAAACTGAGCAACAATGATTATCCACAAATTGTTTCAACCTGCTCCGAGTTGTTGTTTTCACAATATATGGAGGGAACAGGACAGATTCTCTTACAGTGAACCTCTCACCAAAAGGCCAGGGATGAAGGAACACTTAATACACTGCAACGCTTCAAAAGAACCTAAGGACAATTAGAAATTCAGCAAAAAGTTTGATTTTTGTCACTTCTAATGAGTAGGGTAAGTCATTAGAAAGCCCTTTTAATTAAAGAACAAATATAGTGAAAACTGCATTGGTGTTTAAGCTTCTTACCATCATTCATGGTGCTGCTTAGACAGAAAAAATACAAGTTTCAAAAGCAATTCTGCTTGTTCAGCTTCAGATTGGTAAAATTGGGGATTAAACATTACTGCTCTATCCTAAAATTGTTTCATAATCACATTGCAAAACAGCAATTCTACCTTTTGTGAAAAATTTTAATTTATGTTTGGATTAATTTACAAAAATTTGCATTATTTAAGGAAAGCATCAAAAGAATTCGGTTTCAATTAAAATCTGATGAAAAGAAAGTCACAGCTGTATTAACCTCTTCATAGACTATAAAATGCCACAAGAATTCAATCAATAGTTCATAAAAATATATTCTTACATTTTACCAGGGAATAACAGAGGTAGACAAAAGGAAAATGTCAGTTTGAGTGTAATGCCGCACTTCAGAACAACATATTTTCATGGAAAAACAGCTTTTATTTTCTTAAGAATCCTAGTTAATAAGAAAGGCAGTAAAGCTTTTGGTCTCAGGTCTTTGTTGGTGCTGTACTTCAGTTTGAAGTCTAGAGGAAAAGGTAAAGAGACTAACATCATGCTTGATTTTTGAAGCAAGCCAATAAAATTTGTACATTAACTTGAGAGAGGAAGGTTACTGCACATATAACAATGCTTTATTTTTCAAAGTCTTTTTTCAAACACTAACACTAACCTTATTTTTTTATATCTGATACCATGATAAGGCTTCATAGAACTGTACAATGTTTACACATTTGTTAATAGTAAAGTGGTATATGATTAGGTCTTCTTAAAAAAAAAGCTAACAAAACACAATAGTCTGACAGATCTAAAACCTGGAATCTAGAAGCTGGAAGAAAAAAGGAGCACTGAAAGCCATACTCACCACACTAATTACACTCTCTTCATACGACAAAACTTTCAGCTGTCAAAGGTCTGTGGTGCTCATCACCAATAAAAACAACTACAGCAGAACCAACGCAACTCAGATGTCATCTGAACACACCTCTACGTGCAGCTGCAAACCAGGCAGGATTTCAGATTCCCTGAACTGTTCAAACATATCTTTTGCGGAAACGTACAAATCACACACTTGTAAAGATAAGAAAAAGGTCTTCCTTAGCTGGCAAGAGTTACAGCTCTTCTTTATAATACAAGCCAAAGCTGGAAATTTGTTACACCAAGTTATAATGAGTCCCCAGACTTTAAAATTCTGGATTCGAATATCACCTGTTTTAGGACCAGTTATTTTGTCACAAAAAGATATAATTTATAACCACAATGGCATGTGTTAACTTAGATGCTCCAGCTGGCATAGGCCCCCATACATATCGATTACATATTAAAAAACCCACCACCAGAACAAACTCAAAAGTACCATATAGGCTTCTGGAAAAAATATACATGGTAATCTCAGAGCACAAAGTTTGAACATATCAATTTTCAGAGTATTCCGAATACTTCAGGATGGAAATACAAGAATTAGCATCTACAGTTTCCTGCAACCCACAGAATTACAAAAATTCAAAAGAACCTCTTTACAAACGTGCACTAGTAACCATCCCTATAACAGCCTGCTACAAATTCAGCACCAATATTTTAATTGTTTAGTGCCTAAATCCGTGTTCTTCTATCATTAGGTATCAAAATTATAGTATTCTAGATTAAGAATTACTATACTCAAAATGCTCCTCCAAAGTTATTTTTTAAACCCTGCCACTTAAAGATATCTAAAGTTAGAATGTTTTCTAAATCCTTGCTTTTGGAAATATTTCTAAGAGGACTAGCATTTGCTTTTTCCATATAAAAGAGTATTATTTGAAAGCATATTTTAAAGTATTCTAGCTTTTGCACAACAAACTGTAGTTCAAGTTGCAAAAAGCCTTTATATTTTAGGAAGCATGGGAGATCCTCCCCATTCTGAAGAGCATGTAAGACTAAACTCTTGAACAGAACTCACTCATCATTCTAACTAAGGTAAAACAAAAATTTTTAATATTAAAGTAAAAAAATAAAACAAAGCTAACCCATCAATCAAAAGCCCATTCTGCATACATACTACATACAGACCATCAGAGCTTAAGATCTGTCATATTATGACCTAGAATGTGTGTGCTCAGGCATTTCTGGTCTCCCTGTCATAATTCCAGCCTCAACAGAAGATCTAAACAGGGGAAGAAAAAATAAATTACTGCATGCTGTGATTTAATAGTCTGTCTTCACTCAGTCTGCCTTGTATTGGCTACAGCAACCTTTGTTTTCCACTTCCTTTCAGTTTGTGAATTGGTACTACTCTTACCACTTGCTACTTAATGCATAGCAACATATCCAACGCATTCACCCACACGTGTCACAGCATCTATAGCATACAATGATCCAAAATACTCAGGACAAGAGTAATTTTTAAGGATGAGATACCAAGTTCCAAGGGGTAAAGGAAAATTAACAGTAAAATCCACAAATCTTGTAATAGCTTTGCATTACTTAAGTTACATATAGTTACATAAACTTAAGGGTTGGAACATAGTTCACACTTACGTAATGAAACACTTGACAAGCAGAGATAGAACAAAAGAAGCCTGATGAGTTTTACTGCATTCTTGGCAACTTGAGTTTCTTTACCTGAATAGCCAATTAATAGACTTTTAGAACCTCATTAAATACTGCTTTTAATGAAAACTTCAAAGCACACAGTTGATGACATTTCAATATGCATATATTCATATGAACATTGTCTGCAGTCACCCTGAAGAAAGGGATAAACTCAAACATCACCCTAACACACATGCTTTCATAAAGCCTTAAAGATGTTATGTATCTGCTTCAGCATCACTGCCTGCAAGGCTGCTGTCTGTAGATGGAGCACCATCTTCATTAACACCCTCACCATTATTCTCCCTCTTAGAGGTTTCATCATTTACATCCTCCTTAGACGTGTCATTTGCTTCTGAAGGTTGTCTGCCCTCAGGCAGTTTAACACTGCTTGTGGCCGAATCAGATGTAGTTTGCTGCTCCTTTGCATCAGGATCCTCCAAAAATGATCCCCACACCTTGAGCCTTTCTTCCCTTTCTCTTGCAGTCTCCTCCACCTATTAAAGATATGTTTATACTCATAATCTCAAAGGCATACTTGTAAAATTAATATTTACACAGATAAAGTCATGCAGAGGGACCTGGACAGATTGGAGAGATGGGCCGATTCCAATGGGATGATGTTTAATAAGTCCAAATGTCGGGTACTTCATTTTGGACACAACAATCCCATGCAGAGCTACAGACTGGGGACAGAGTGGCTGGAGAGTAGTCAGGCAGAAAAGGACCTGGGAGTGCTGGTTGACAGGAAGCTCAACATGAGCCAGCAGTGTGCCCAGGTGGCCAAGAAGGCCAATGGCATTCTGGCCTGCATCAGGAATAGTGTAGTCAGCAGAACCAGAGAAGTTATCGTCCCCCTGTACTCGGCACTGGTCAGGCCTCATCTGGAATACTGTGTACAGTTCTGGGCCCCCCAGTTTGGGAAAGATGTCAGGATACTGGAATGTGTTCAGAGGAGGGCAACGAAGATGGTAAAGGGGCTGGAGCATAAGCCCTATGAGGAGCGACTGAGGGAGTTGGGGCTGTTTAGTCTAAAGAAGAGGAGGCTCAGGGGAGACCTCATTGCTCTCTACAACTACCTAAAAGGAGGTTGTAGTCGGGCAGGGGTTGGTCTCTTCTCTCAGGTGACCAGTGACAGAACTAGAGGGCATGGACTCAAGCTTCGTCAGGGAAAGTTTAGGCTTGATGTGAGGAAGAAGTTCTTTACTGAAAGGGTGATTGGCCATTGGAATGCGCTGCCCAGGGAGGGGGTGGAGTCGCCGACCCTGGAGGTGTTTAAGGGGAGACTGGATGTGGCACTGAGTGCCATGGTCTAGATGATGGTTGGTGTTAGTGTTGGGTTATAGGTTGGACTTGATGATCTCAGAGGTCCTTTCCAACCTTGTGATACTGTGATACTGTGATATGAATATTTATATTGCAGCAATATCTCAGGACTTCAACAGGCCCTGTTGACTGTGAACTGATCATCTGTATGTGCACCCACTGACTAACCCTCAAAGTTCACACCTCCAACACACAATTTTTAACATCAAACAAGTCATTTAAATTTCTGCTAAACTGGATGATTAAGGATGATTTTTGGAGACATCGTAGCAGCTCTAAGGAGAAGCAAGATGGGACAGGACTGGGCAGGGGAATGTATGAGGATGGGAACACCGTGCACTTCTCAAATTAAGACAGATTTACAGTTCAGAAGAAATATTCAATGAAATAGGGCTATGGAAGGTTACCTGATAATCTGTTACACCATCCCATGTTTCAGCACTGAGCTGACGTCCACCAAACCACCTTCCATTTAGAGTTAGCTTGCAGAGATCAGCTTCTGTTGCTTCTTTAAATGACACAGAAGCCACACCATCAGGGTGTCGCTGTAAGGAAAGAATTTTCATTTAACAGGTTTTCCAAACAGTGTTTTTACTCCAACATATTTCAGATTGTCTTACAAAAATCAATCAGGATATAGCTCCATCTGGATCATACGTAATTGTGTTTGAAAAGCTCAATTTGCAAGTTTACACATTTTGTTCCATTGGTACACAGAACAAACTTTTTGAACATATAAACAAATGTTTCAGCTACTGTAGCTACAAATAAATGTATTTATAAACTTTCAAACTTGTGACATGCATCCAAGTTATTGTGAAGAGCTAGAGCTTGCCTTCACATATGCTAAAGTACATAGGTGCTTAGAAATTAACTTCTGAAACAGCTGTTTTAAAAATACTGAAGATTAGATCAAGTTTCCATGAAACAAACAAGCAAAAGCAAAAAAATGCTCAACTCATATTTAAACATCCTGAATATTTTGCACCTTTACACATTAAATCAATTCTGCCAAGACAACCTGCAAAAAAATACCTACATCAAATATGAGAACCTTCTTTACTTGACCAAACTTTTCACACTCTGTCCGCAGATCTTCTCTGATCTCATTTAGCACTAAGGGATCCTCCTGCAATGCAATCACAGGTTAAATTAAACAGAAGCACCTACTTTCCTCACTTTTATTTCTCCTCAATCACCAATGGAATGCATCTGCCAGTCGACTAGAATTCATAAATTAAGCGGTGTTGTGCTACATTTTGAAGCCCCTTGGGAGCTGGCAGACAGCACTTATTTGAATTTAGTAAATGCTACTTATTAATAAGGCTTCTCCATTCTAAGACAGTTGCTCTATCTACTCCTCTTTCCATCCCCATAAGAATATTGCAAACACACAATGAAAAACACCAACTTGAAAAATAAATACGAACCTCTGTCTTGCTTTCTGGAAATAGACAAATGAATTTTAAGCATATTTTTGGCACAGGAAAACAGCTTGCCCAAACACTAAATTTAATTTTGTTCTCACCTGCTTAGAATTTTGCTAAAATTCTTACGGTAGAAAGTTTGGACAATGTTAAATAAAACAGCACAAACTACACTAGCAAACTGCATCTTCCTACCTCAAAGTCCTTTGGGTGAAACATATTCCTGATAATAACGATGCGCTCATGTCGCATTCGAGTTACACCCTCTTTCTTCTCAGGCCTCCAATCCAGCTGTCTAATGAAATGAAGCAACAGTAAGAAGATATTGTTGCGGCTCTCTTCAGTTTCTACAAGTATTTGTTGAAAAAAACACATTAATTTGGCATTTCTTGCAATACATCAACTAAAACATATATTTTGACACAAAGAGGTAAATTACCTTCTAAAAAAAGCAATTAAGGTTTTAAGGTACTTAAATGCTTATAGAAGCAATGCAAATCATTTTAAAAATCAAAGCATTTTCTTAAACACTGAAAAAATAATCAAGTTTTAATTCCTTCCAAATATCTGCTTAGATACACGAATCAGTTGCTGCCAAGTATAACACAACTGTCAATATTTTACCACTTTTTCTTAACTTATTTTGTAAAAGGGAGATCCACAATTCCCCTTTGTAAAATTTAACTGCTTTTATTAAAGGAAACATGCAAGAACACCTTCGAGTCTTACACAGGGATTGCTGCAAGATGCATTTTGTCCCACAGTGCATGGAGCCACTGCCATAAACTAGGAACATAACTCAGGGCGTCTGTTCTATGACTTTGCCTTCTCATGAAACTGTTACTTTTCATAGAATGCCTACTTCATATCCTATTGCAAAAAAAGGACACATTCACTTACACTTCTAAATCTCTAAATCTTTTATCTGTAGGAGGGAAATATCTTTAAGTTCCTTCACGTTTCTGCCTCTGCAGCTGAAGAAAACTTGGGATTTCCAATGAAGAGGGTAAGAAGTAAATTACACTCTTCAACTCAAAAGGAACACCAGCTGAAGTCAGTTTAGTCCCATAAATTGCTGTCACATGCAGGTTCATTATTATTCTACTTCTCTCATCACACTGGAGACCTCTTATAGCAAGAACTGGCAATATATCTCTGAGGCAGACACAATTCAAGCCACTTTTAACTGATAAGATGTCAAGTAGCCTTTGTTCCCTTTAACTATGGCAAAATACTTCTACATCACTGTTTGAAACGTTTAGTGGAATGCTGCTTTCATTAAAATAGTGAGTCTTATACATTCAAACGTCTTGCTTCTTGAAACTGCATCTTCTTGGTTCCAAAAGGCAAAAAAAAATTTTTTAAGTGACAAAAGCAATGATTTACATGCAATTACAAAACCAGTTTATTTTATATCACAGAGATGTCCAGGGGAATCTGCAGAGATATTTCAGTATTGACTCCTATGGAAGCTTTCCCTCTGCAACTAGTAAAGCATAGTACAAAACAGACAGTGGACAGCCAGAGTGTTATTAACATATAAAAATAAGCCTAGATATGCTGACAGGACTTGCACACTCTCACACACTGAGAAGAAAAGTCTTTTCTCTCCCAAGAATTGTAACATTTTCTTCTATAACTAGAAATCTTAGTTCCCTATGTATTATTTTAATGTATCAATCATGAAGTAGTTCATGTCAACATTTAATTTAGGAGCTCATCCCCTCCAAGTATTTATCATTTAAGCTACTTCTCTGTCAGATAATACTTAAATTTTTGCCTAACTCTTAACTTTCTTAGAATTCAAGCAATATTTTAGTGAAATAAAAAATACAAACTTCTGCTGTTGAGACAATTTCTTCTTGTAGTCTTTACATTTCTTCCTCTTTTTGCTTGCATCATACTCCCCCTTCAGCTGAAACTTTGCAACTTCAACATGCAATTTATAGCCTCTAATCTCTGCCTCATCCAGAAGTCTCAATGCAAGTTGAACCGATTCTCTCTATTTGAAGACAAAACAGAACACCATCTTTAAAGCACATGGCACAGACATACTGGAATAACATTTAACTATGAATATTGTGCTAAGAATCAATTCCCTGTCACTGTAAACCATAATGCCATAACATTTTCAGGTAAGGGGTGGGGGTGGATAACGAGGAAACAAATGAAGTGCATAAGCAGATAAGTGAGCATTTCTAGAATAAATCTTTAAAATAGATGCCTAAACTCTAAGTTATATTTTAGATATTCCACGAGTCTTCCTCTGAAACAGTGGCCACAAGCATCTTCAACAAGAAGGAAAACTGCATTTCAGTGTACCACTGACCTTTAGATAGCAACATAGGCCATCTCCTTTAAGATTTCCTTCCTTATCTTTGTACAGCTTGATTTTGTGTTCTTCTGTCTGAGGGTCTCGCATAATGATACCACACTTTGACATGACTTGTACAAATTCATCCTTTGTAATGTCTGGAGGTAAACCTACAAAATAAATTAAAAAAGAAGGCTTGACGATGTTCACTTTAAAAAAGAAAAACCTCATTAAAACAAAAACTCCACAGTATTTCTTTAAATTAAAAATATCAAACTTAAGGATGAAACTTCACATACACCATAAGAAACCACTGCCCTTGGGACCAATATTTTTGCTGTTACCTTTTAAACATTATTTCATACTAGTACTCTGAAAACTTTTTTACTTTTTAGTAAGTGTAATGTACAGCAACATCCTTCTACTCCCTAATACGCAGGCCTAGAGCTTTAGTGCTATGCATGATACCAACATTGCGGTGGACACAATGGCCTATGCGAATGTAACTACCACGGCCAGGTTTTAAGTTCTAGTGCACCTCTAGGGATTGGAGACAAAAAAAACCCAGCCTCAAAACAAGACGAATATTGTCTTTACCCACATATTCGATAAAAAAGGCAACTGTTAAGGCATGGAGTTTTTGAAGTCTGAACTTTGATTTGAGGACAAGAAAAAAAAAAAAGGAGAAAAATATGTGAATATTCCATGCTAGTTTGGCCTGGATGGATATTTTTGAGAATTCAAGTGTGTGCATTTCTGTGATAAAAGCATGGAATAGATCCCCTATGTTATATTTGCACATCTGCATTTCAAAGGTCACAAAGACATCATGCAGTAAAGAACACAACATTAAGTAGCTTGCAAGCGGCAGCCTGGAAGTCAGTGGGACATACAGAAGTCTCTTTTACTATCTTTAGCTCAAAGTAGGTATATAAATGCTATTACTTACCAGTCACATAAACATTTGTGTTTCTGTCTTCTTCAACATGAAACCATCCTAAAACCAAGAGTTTTAATTCAGTTATGCAAATATATTAAAAATTGGAGCATCAGATTCCTAAAAATTTTTAATTGCTCATAGAACAGCTCTGAACATGCCTTAATTTTTTTTTCCACCTTGTATACGGACTTAAAAGGATACCTGTGAAACACCATACAATTTCAAAACTACTCTAGAAATCTTCACAACACCCCATATCTTTGCTATACACGATAATACTGAACAACTGCCAGTTTCCACCCAGTATCATACAGGCTGCAGCCTGCACAGAGGGAAACTTTTTGCCACCTGCCTGGTTCAAGCTTTCGTTTCTCTCCTTTTTGTTTTGGATCTGTTTGTTGTGGTCCTTTCTCATTTGCTGATGGTTGTGTTCCTGACGTCTTAGAATTCACTGCTTGCTTGCTTTCAGTTGCTGTGGCAGAAGCAGATGAACTGTCTGTGTCATCTGCATGGAAGCCATAGTTGGCATGATATGTTGCAAGGAAATCTTCTGTTATCTGAAAGAAATTAGGAAAATAAATCAAAAATTTTGAAGAACTACCAATTCAGGTTCCTAAGTGTTTTAATGTTAGTTGGATGATGGTAATTTGCTAAACCAGCAACGCAGAGAATAACAGTATTATAAAACTGGTTTAAAATCTTCTTTGTAAAGTCATACGCAAAACAAGAACAATCAGTTCAGGCATTACCTAAACTAGTCTAACATACTAATTTCATACAGCACATGAAGTTTTCAAACAAACATGTCTCAAGTTCTGTGTTTTTTCAAGCAAAGCTTTCTGCTTTCCACATAAATTAGATTTGCCTGAAGGACAGAAACCAAGCACTCCTGCCCATGTTGAAAAGACAGAGTGACACTGAAGGCAAACCAACAACTTATCCACAGATGAATTACTGACACCTGTAGGCATCTGCCTTTTCACAGAAAGGTTTTCAGAGATGACATGTACTTCTATTGACAGACAATAAATATTGCACTTAAGACACAGTTGTATTTTAATACAGTGATTATAAAGCTGTACACTCTATATTCTACTCATAGATTAATAATTAGCTCGTTCTTTTCTAGAGAGAGACTTTATTTGGGTAAAATATAAGATTGACTAATGTCTATCTTTTAGACACCAGAACAAAAAAACCCCCTATAAGTTACACCCAATATTTCCAGCTGGATAAATTTTAATACTAGCCGCTAGCAATAACAAGCAAACAGGCAATACATCATAGCTGCTTTTGTTAGCATGACTGCACTATGAAGTATTCTCTGAAGCTACACACTCTGATTTACTCCCAAAGCTGAGCCTTAGCCTTTGAAAATTTCACCTGATTCTGACCTGTGCTGCACTTGCTTCATTTGTATTCAAAAGGGAACAAAGCTTAATATCATTAAGCTATCGTAAGACAGTGGCACAACAGACACCATGACTGTCTATGATAATGCAATCTCATATGTTCTGTAGAGTTTTGAGGCCTGGTATTTCAGCTCTAAGCTTTGATTATGACAAATACAGAACTGACAGTAACAAGCTTGTCATGAATAAGGCAAGATGCTGTGAGCCCCACATGACTTTAAAACTTTCGAATGAAAGACCTCCTACAGTAAGCAACATCCGTGACACACCTCAGTCAGGAATGTAAGTGGCTGCTCTTGCAGACATGACATAACACAATGTTAAGAGATAGGAAGAGTATAACCACCTTTATCAAAGAAAAGACTCCGTGTTCTAATCAGGTTCATTGTATTTGACACTAGCATTCTTCACAAATCCTTTTTTTCACAGTTGATGACATCCAGAGAAATAAGCTTTTAAACTTTCTGGTAAACAATATCCCATTTTCATCAGAGAACCTACTGATAAATTAGTAATTAAAGCTGCAACGACTGGCCACCTCTCTGCAGCAGTATTATTTTTCCACTTCGGGAGAAACTGCGTTCTCAGGTAAAGCTAAATTTATTCTAAGCAAATTACCTACCATGGACGGTCAAATTTTGCCAAAGACTTTTTTTCCCACAATATGCTATCATCCTATTATACCATACCATTACAACCACTCCAATTTAAAATGAGTTTGTGGAAGCATAAAGGAATTTCTACAAGTATAAAGGCTTTTATTGGAACTTATGTCATACCATGCCTGTGTGGAAAACAAGCACTCAGATAATTTCTTACTTGGGGCTTCAATCCAGTTCTGGTGGAGAACACAGAAAGAGGTCAGTTCTATCTCCACACCCAACAGTTCTACAGTTTGAGGCAATTACGCTCATAGGAAAAGAAATACAAGACTAACACGACATGCTGGCATGTAAATAACTAATGGTCACACCGAAATGGAAAGGAATAAATTAACCAAATGAAAAACTGATACCCTGTGCCTACATCGAATGCCTGTTTTTTCATAGCAAGTGATGAAGGAAGGTAGATGAATTCAACATGTGATTTTCTGCTGGGAAGTGCTATAAAAAGTTGATATCCATCAATATAGTACCATTGAAAGAAAAATCACTAAATAATACACAAAGTCGCAATCATTTCTATTAAATATCTGTCTCCAATTTTTTCTGAGGAAGGCTGACAGTTAATATCATTAACTTTTTGCACTGCTTTAAAATATGCTTCAGTAAAAGCTCAGCAGACACATTGTTCCCAAAGCAGAGCAGCAGTGCAATACTCATCTGTAGATGACAATTATTTAGACTGGTTAGAGTATTACAATCTTTTGTCAGAGAACAAAGATCAGGAATTTCTCTACTCCATGAGCAGTAATAAAAGAACTACAACTTCTGAGTCTTGTGGTCTCTTAAATCTATTTTGATAAAACATTCTGTTGAATAACCATCAGCAAAATGATGAAACCCAAGATATCATGATCTCCAGCTTGGTGACCTATCTATGACACACAGCTTCACAACAATTCTTTACCAACTCCTACCACACACCACATTGACTAGTGAACTCTGCTATTCCTCTATAATCTGTCCAACCCTTAATATTATCTCCTCTCCAAGTTAGAAATTTAGATAAGGAAGGCATTTAGGAAAGACCAATGCCCATGAGAGGAAGAGATAAATTCAAAGAAAGGTGAGAAAAAGGGGAAGGAATAGGGGGGAAAAGGAAGAATCCCTTTAAAAGTTACTGTGCTTAGTGCATATAACATTCCACAGGGAGCGAGGAATACTCAGTTCTCCACTGTTCTACTTTGTGAGCCTGGATTTTCATGTGCTTTTACCTCTCCGTAAGCCATCTGCTACACGGACACCTTACTAGGCTTACACACACAAACTTGGCACTACTGCCTTCCTTCTCACTCAGATTCTCTGAATTGCAATGAATTCAGAGTCACAAATAAGAACTGCCACACTACATTTATCAAGTATATGCTATAAAGTATCTCAGCACTTCTAATTTAAGCAATTACCCTCATTCATTGTTATTACTAACAAAACTACTATCTGTCTTGCAGATCATCAGATTGGCTCAACACATTAAATATATGTTGCCTCTCACTTTGAAGAGCCACATTGTTATTGCAAGTTTCGTTTTTATTTTACAAATATTAACAAAAAAGCCATGACAAAAAAAAGTACTATATTTCCATTCTGTGCAATACCTCTAAGACAAATAGACTTAATCGGCATGTGCATTTTTTCCAAGACCTATGGAAAAGGAACAAGACACCTTTAGACACGCATCGCTTTCAAATAATAATAAAAGAGAAGAGGAATACACTACTCCATTTTCATCTCCTAACGGACTAGTTCACTTCTTCACTGCCAACAGAAAGCCAAAGATCACCAAAGCCACTGTGATAAAGCAGTCGAAACACGTCAAAGGCAGTATCGACTTGTCAAGACCCCCAAATATAACTGTGACTTCACACTAGGCCCGAGCAATTCCACAGATACAGAGCCAAGAAGAAAAGCCAACCCACAGCTCTTCACAACAAAAGAGCAGCCGGCAGGCAGTAAGGTTACAGAGATCGGCCAGCTACTTTTATATGCAAAAAGGCTTTTTTCCACTGCTAGAGGCTCTGCAGCAGACACCTACCTGGCTGAATCACCTCCACGGTAAACCATAAATTTTTTGGGGTTGGAAAGAACCTCAAAGCCCATACAGTTCCACCTCCTTGCCATGGGCAGGGACACCTCCCACCGGAACAGGCTGATCAAAGCCCCATCCAGTCCGGCCTTGAACACCTCCACGGAAGGGGCAGCCACAGCTTCCCTGGGCAACCTGTTCCCACCCTTCCCCGGGGAAACTCCGCCACGCCACGCCACGGGAAGAGCTGTCTGCTGCCGGGCCCCTGGGCCGCCACGGGACTCCCCCCGCACCTACCTTGGGAAACCAGGCCTTCTTCTCCCGATCCCACTCGTAGGCGGCCCCGTCGGCCGGGTCCACGTAGGTGAAGGGGTCGGCCTCGCCCTCGCCGCCGGGCTCGGCCTCGCTCTGCTGCTGCAGCTGCAGCTGCCGGTAGAACTCCTCGTTCCCGTCCTCACCGCTCATTCTGGTCCGTTCGGCGGGCGGAGACACCCCGCTCCGGGCCTGGGCCTGGGCCTGGGCCTGAGCCGGGGCCACTGAGGCGCCACTCGCCCCGCCCCTCTCGGCGGGCGCGCGCGCGCGGAACTCCCACCCCCCGACCTGACGCGGCCGCCGCTCTCCCCGCAGCTCCGCCGCGCGCAGGACCGGAAGTTCCCCCACC
>JAUMJL010000113.1:0-45839 GCA_033558185.1 Dromococcyx pavoninus
GTCTGGTAATGGGCGTGGCCTCCGAGGGCCGTTCTCAGCGCGTTCACGTCCGCAGGGCGGGGCCTGGCCGGTGGGGGCGTGGCCGGGGCAGGTCCGGCGAGCGTGGCCGGGGCCGTGTTGGCGCGTTCCCGTCCGCGGGGGCCGTGCCGGGGCCAATACCGGGGCGAGTCCGGTGCCGGGGGCGTGGCCTGTCCGGTGTGGGCGTGACCAGGCCGGGGCGGGTCCCGTGGCGGCGCTGTTCGGCGGGGCCGTGCGGGCCGCGACGGGCGCGGCGGCGCCATGAAGGACTGCGAGTACCGGCAGATCCCACCCGGGGCGGCGGCGTCGGGGCCGGGTGCGATCGCCTCGCCGGCGGCTCCTGCTCCGCCGGCCGCCGGCCCGCAGCGACCCGATGCCACACACCGGCCCCGGCGCAAGTGGGAAGTGTTCCCGGGCCGCAATCGGTTCTACTGCGGTGGCCGCCTCATGCTGGCGCGGCACAGCGGCGTTTTCGCCCTCACCCTCGGCCTCATCCTGGCCACCAGCGGCCTCTTCTTTGCCTTCGAGTGAGTCTGGTGGAGGGCCCCCCTTCACCTCCATCCCCTTCCCCCTCACCTCCATCCCCTTCCCCCCCACCTCCATCCCCTTCTCCATCATCTCCGTCTCCCGGGGTCAGGGTTCTTCCCAGCCCTCTCCCAGGGCTTGTCCCCAGCTCTCTGCCCTCCCTCCAAGTCCTCTCCGGTTGGGGGGAGATGGAGGGGAGCTGACATCCCCTCTGCACCATCCTGGCGGGAGGAGATGGCATGGAGACCCCTCCTATCCACCTCTGTCTCCCCCCCCCCAAGCGGTCCCCAGCTATTCCGCCCTCCCGAGGGACCCCTGCTGTCGTTTTTGCCCCTCGAGGGACCCCCACTATCCCAGGACCCCCTTTATCCCTCCCCAGGCACCCCTCACTGTGCCTTCCCCTGAGGGCCCCCCACTATCCCACACACACACCCTGAAGGGACCCCCACTATCCCTCCCTTCTCCCCTGCCCCCCCAGCCCTGCTTTGCGGGGGTCACTGCCTCCCCTCTGCCTGCCCCCAGGTGTGTTTGTATGGGGGGCAGGAGCCCTGTTTGCTCATCCTGGCTCCAGGAAGGTGTTTAACACCCTCCAGGATGCCCCCCGTCTTTAAATGCCCCCTCTAGTCTACCCTTCTGCTTTCAAGATCTGGTCTGGAATAGCAGCCAGGAAGCCCCCAGGACTGATGAAGTTTGTCCATAGCAGAGGCAGGATTAGGGTTCCTGTTCAGTGGTGAAACCCTTTGGGGTCCTGACGGTCTGCCCTGGAACACTGTCCTCTGGTGAGGGAGGACCTGCATCTCCCCCAGCCCCTTTTCCTCTGGGAAAACTCATCCAGGGATGCTCTCCGCTCCTGCATCCCAAGGGAATGGAGAGCCAAGAGCACCCTGTTACGTCCCTAGCTCTTCCAAGGCCTCCTGCTGTCCCTCCTCTGCGTTTCCATCTCCAGAGGAGAGAAGGGAGCTTGTTTTTCCCGTAAGGAGCCGGGGGGGTCACACCTGCCTTTGGATCACGACGTTATCTCTGGGAGTCTCAAAGCAAAGCTGCCCAATCCCAGAGGCAGGAGATGAAGGCATTTGATTGGATCAGAGGTGCTGAAAAGTCAGATGAGACGATGGGGCAGGCGGTAACTGCATCCCAGCACGAAAACTCCTTTCTTAGTGCCCTCTGCACCCCTCTGACACATTTCTCTGACACATCCAGGGTAATGGGTGTAAGTTCCTCTTGGAGAGATTCTAATTGGATTCCAGGAGAAAGTGTTTCACCATGAGAACAATTAAACATCGGAATAAGCTCCCCAGGGAAGTGGTGGATTCACTGGACACTTTAAGGCTTGACTTGACAGGGCACTGAGCCATCTCATTTAAACTACAGATCACCTAAAAAGGTTGGACCACACGATCCTCTTCCAACCTGGTACAGTGTGAACACAGCAACAAGCCGGGCCAGGCAGGGGATGTCTGCCCTCGCCTTCCTCCTTGTCTACTCCCTCTTTCTTGGTCTAAGACGCCCTGGGGCTTTCCAAGTTGTTATTTTTGCACTCTGCTTCTTGTGCACGGGTTGTGGTTTTGCTGATCGACAGCAAACACCTCCCTGTCTACAGTTTTAACGTCATTTATTCTTGCCTGATGGAGAAAAGCAGGGTCCAGAGGTTCTCTCATTAAAGAGGTGGCCACAATCTCACATCTCTCATTCCAGAGACCTTTCTGTCTGACCGAGGGGCTCCAGCTGAAGAGGTTTTGTTGCTCGATGGCTGCTTTGTTCTGGACAGCTGAGCTTGGGAGTTGAAACAAAAGTTGCTTAATCCTCTCAAACCGCCTCGCAGCATCACTGAGGAGCAGCTTGGCTGCCTGGGCTTGGCTCTGGATGCTTAACAGGGCTTAGAATAGCAAATCCCTCTGCAAACTGGGAGACGGGAGGGGTCTACAGCCCTGCACCACACGAAGAGTGGTGTCCCTGGGCCATCTTCACTGGTTATGCTGTGAGTAACGGAGCTGCTCTGGTGTGGAGGGTGATCCTGTTGGTCCCCATCCATGGAAAACGAGCCCTGGGTCATAATACAGCAAGCCCAGGAGCTCTGCTGAGGCGCCTGGTGGCTTGGTACAGCAGTGGAAAAGCATCCTCGGCCAAACATCTGGCACACGAGCATCCAGAGAGAGCAAAGCTGTGTGGGATTGAAGCCAAGTGCCCTCTCAGCTTCGCGTGTTGGACCGAAAGGGATTGTGTCCCTACTGGTTTTGATCCCTGCTTGGCTTGGGGTGTTTCTCCAGGCGTTCTTAATGCTGCTCCTGTAGAAGGTGGCCGAGCTTTGGGGCAGCTGACAGGTGTTTGAAACACGATTCTGGGACCTCAGGAGAGCAAAGGGGTTGTGTGCAAGGGTTGCGCTGTCACCCTTGTGTTGAAGACGACGTCTTCCCAGTGCATTTTGTATCAGGAACGGTGTGGCCAACAGGAGCTTGGAAGGGGTCATCCTCCTGCACTCAGCACTGGTGAGGCCGCACCTCGAATCCTGGGTTCAGTTTTGGGCCCCTCAGTTTAAGAAAGACCTTGAGGGGCTGGGGCACGTCTAGAGAAGGGAAGGATCTGGAGAACAGGGGTTGTGGGAGTGGCTGAGGGACTTGGGACTGTTTAGCCTGGAGAAAAGGAGGCTGAGGGAAGACCTCATAGCTCTCTGCAGCTCCTGAAAGGAGGTCGTGGTGACGTAGCTGGTGGTCTCTTCTCCCAAGGGATAGGGCGAGAGGAAATGGCCACAAGTTGCAGGTTTAGATTGGATATCAGGAAAAATTCCTTCACTGATGGCGTGATGAAACACTGGCAGAGGCTGCCCAGTGGTGGAGTCTCCATCCATACAGAGGTTCAAACCACGTGTGGATGTGGCACTTAAGGACATGGTTTAGTGGGCACGGTGGGGTTGGGCTGACAGTTGGATTGGATGAACTTAGGGATCTTTTCCAACCTTAATGATTCTGTGATTCTACTCCAGTGTTTCCTGGGCTGGCTCTGGCTGCTCCAGAGGTCTCTGTGAAGCAGAAGTGCTTCAGCCCATCATCCTGTGATAATTCAGGTGTAACCTCCTCGCCTAGAGCCAGTTCTGCAGCGATGGTTGGTGACGATGCCCTTTGCTTCTCTTTTCACAGCTGCCCCTTCCTCGCCAGCCACCTCACCCTGGCCATCCCCATCATTGCAGCCCTCCTCTTCTTCTTCGTCATCAGCTGCCTCCTCCAAACAAGCTTCAGAGATCCAGGGATCCTGCCCAGAGCTACCCCGAGCGAGGCTGCCGACCTGGAAAAGCGCATCGGTGAGACTTCTGTTCCCTCTTCTGTGCGTGGTGTGGCCCATGCCAGTGGGGGGGTGTGTGTGCCGTGGACATTCCAGGCTTGGTGAGCCTCTGGAGAAGAGGCCAGAATATCAGATTATGAGTCTTAACAGTGCCTGAAGAGTCCTGTTCTGCAAAGTATTGGTGGTGAGGATGTAGGGTAATTAATCTAGGCAGGAATGCTCTTTAAAAATTGTGATTTGTCATTGAGCCTGCTGTGCTCCAAGGTTTTCTTTACAGTCATGGTCTC
Source organism: Dromococcyx pavoninus (assembly GCA_033558185.1). Taxonomy (NCBI): domain Eukaryota; kingdom Metazoa; phylum Chordata; class Aves; order Cuculiformes; family Neomorphidae; genus Dromococcyx; species Dromococcyx pavoninus. Next base: position 4,107 of record JAUMJL010000113.1, read on the forward strand.
TAGCAGTATGGTAATGTTTGTCCCCTTCTAAATCTGCTCTGTCACGCTGTTCTGTTGGTGGCCAAGAAGGTGCAGGCATCCCTGAGCATCCCAGATCTGTGGATGTGACCTGGAGAAACAAATGCTTCAGCAGAGGTGATGTAAGGTGGCTTGAATCTGCCCCACTGGACAGTTGCAAGGTGATAATTCTGCATCTGACTCAAAAAAATGGTTTTAAAATATCCCCAGAGTGGTTATGTGTGTTTCTGTTTGTACATCTGGCTGCAGGTGTTGCCTGATGTGCCAGCTGTAACTGTCAATGTAATCCACTTATTATCCTCCTGACGTGCCTACTGTCACATTTCTGTTCTCAAAGCCTTCAGAGTTGGGAAGGTGCTCTTTTAAGAGTAACTTTGCTCTTTTAAGAGTAACTTAAGTGAAGGAGTCATCCTTAAAATGTAAACGTGATGCAGAGGTTTTCCAGCTCGTGCTTTTGCTGAGTAGAGAAAGCCTCCAGCTTCCAGTCCCCAGTGAATAATCAAGCACCAGCACACACGGATACAACTTGTGGTGTCCCTAACAATCCTCAGCGTTGACCTTGAGGAGGAGGAATCCTCCTGTGCTACTGACAGACACCCATCAGATTTCAATGACATCTGCCTGGAGCCCAGACCTGCTCTGTCCTCCCCTGCTGGGATGGAAATGAGTCCCTGGAGCCTGGTGATGCTGAATTTACCCTGATTCCTGTAACATGGATGTGTAAAGCAGAGGAGGAACCACACGTGCATCTACAGATGATGTTGGCTCCATGTGTTGCACGCAGAGAGGAGTTGGTGTTCCTGGGCACGTAAACACTGCTGCTTTAATACTCACTATTAATTAATGGCTTTGTTTTATTGAGGTGTTGGGCAGATATCGCTTCCTCTTGGCATCCCAGAAGCTTTGCCATCGAGCAGACAAGGGAAAGACATAAATAACACTGCAAGGAGCTGACTGGAGTTCCTGGCTGCCCACCCTGCAAAGAATCCTGGAGGCTGAGCAGCCTCTTGGCTCCTGACTAAAATCAGGAGAGCCTATGCCAATCTCATGGGCTGCCGGGAAGCAGCTCGGGGTGGCAGAGCTTGATTTCCCTCCTTGCCCTTGCAGACAGCATGGGGACCTCCACCTACCGCCCTCCAGCCCGCACGATGGAAGTGGTCATCAACAAGTACGTGGTGAAGCTCAAGTACTGCTACACCTGCAAGATGTTCCGTCCCCCGCGCACCTCGCACTGCAGCGTCTGCGACAACTGCGTCGGTAAGGCCGGAGGGTGGGAAGGTGCTGCTCTCTCCTCTGTGCCTGTGGTGTTTTCTGTTCCCAGACAGATTGCTTTTGCTTCTTCCCACTTGAAATGGCTTTTCTTCTTCCCACTTGAAGTGAAAGCAATAGCAGTGCAGTGGGTCGGTGTCTGAGACTCTGTCCCTGCTTTCCTTGGTTCTGGGAGGGCTGTGCTGAGTTTGGTTCTGGACTTCTCAGGACAGGAAGGACCTGGAGCTGTTGGAGTGAGTCTAGAGGAGGCCACGGAGATGATCTGAGGGCTGGAGCACCTCCTGTACAAGGATGGGCTGAGAGAGTTGAGGTTGTTCAGCCTGGAGAAGAGAAAGCTCCAGGGATACATCAGAGCAGCCTCCCAGTACTGAAAGGGGCTCCAGGAAAGCTGGGGAGGGGCTCTTGATCAGGGAGTGCAGGGATAGGATGAGGGGGAACAGTTTTCAGCTGAAAGAGGGGAGATTGGGATGAGGTGTTGGACAGAAACGTTTCCCTGTGAGGGTGGGGAGGCCCTGGCTCAGGTTGCCCAGAGCAGTGGTGGCTGCCCCATCCCTGGAGGTGTTCAGGGCCAGGTTGGATGAGGCTTTGAGCCCCCTGATCCAGTGGGAGGTGTCCCTGCCCATGGCAGGGGGGTGGAACTGGATGGGCTTTGAGGTCTCTTCCAACCCAAAGCACTCCATGATTCCATGAAATCTGGTTCATCAGGTTTGTCACAGGCTCCTTGTTGTCTGTGACCTTGCTGTTGCCAGGCTGGTGGAGGCACCACCGTAGATACTGGTTGAGCTCTGTATCCTCTCCCCGTGCCCTCAGAGCGTGCTGGGACTGAACAAAGACTCAAAGAAGAGTCTCTGGTGGCTCCACGCAGGCGTGGAGTGGGCAGGGAGGTTCCTAGTGCAGCAGCTTGAACTGGCAGCGGGGTTCCAGGTGGTTTAGGTTCAAACCTGGAGAGTTTATTCCTCATGCAGCTTCTCCTGGTCATGCAATGCGTGGATTCCGAGGATTGCGCTGTCTGCCAGGGCAGCCTGAGGAGCAACCAACCCACAAGCACTCGCTCCCAGTGCTCTGGTGTGGTGAAGTAGTTTGGAAGTTGCCAAGCCTCATGTGTTTGGGGACAGCTGTGGGTGGCCATGGCTCCTCCTGATGCTGGAAGAGCTCAATGAGAAGCAGCCAAGGAGCTGTCTGGGATGTGGCCGTGCTCCTGCTTTGTGTGTGATGGGTTTTCCTTGCGGTGATGTCCCCTGCGACACGGTTGCCACAGTCCTGTTAGGCTGAAACACAACCCTTTCATTAGCAAGGAGCATTTTCAGATATATTGCACCCACCCTGGGCTCCCAGGCAGTTTCTGTGATTTTTGAGGCCTATCTTTGTAGCTTTGACAATTATTTTCTGCCCCCAGGAAGGTGGAGGGAGCTGAGATGCAGAAAGGGTGCAGCGATGCTGTGTGCACACACCCAGCACTGCCAGGGACTGGAAAAACTGCCCCCCTGTCCCTGCTCACTTCCAGTTTCAGTAATGGGAGATGTCAGCAGTCACAAGGCTTGGAGTTCACAGAATCATAGAATGCCCTGAGCTGCAAGGGACCCACAAGGACCATCCAGTCCAACTCCTGTCCCTGCACAGGACAACCCCAACATTCACATCCTGTGTCTGAGGGCCTTGGCCAAATGCTTCTGGGATATTGTCAGGCTGTGACTGCTTCCCTGGGGAGCTCTTCCAGTGCTCCACCACCCTCTGGGGAAGAACCTTTTCCTAATGTCCAACCAACCCTCCCCTGGCACATCTTCTTGCCCTTCCCTCAGGTCCTGTCACTGGTCACCAGAGAGAAGAGTTCAGCGCCTGCTCCTCCTCCTTCCCCTGTGAGGAAGCTGTCGATGACTCTGAGGTCTCCCCTCAGTCTCCTCTTCTCCAGGCTGAACAGACCGAGTGCCTTCAGCCTCTCCTCATATGATTTGTCTTCTAGACCCCTCACCAGCTTTGTGGCCTCTTCTGGACACTCTCCAGTAGTTTGATGTCCTTTTTATCCTGTGGCACCCACAATTGAAAACAATATTCAAGGTGGGGCCTCCCCAGTGCAGAGCAGAGCAGGGTTTGGAAAGAGGAAAGGTTTGGATTTGATGATCAAATACGAGCAGGCAGCAGTGCTCTGCTGAAATTTAGAATAATAGAGTCATGGAATGGTTTGTGTTGGAAGAGACCTCAAAGCCCATCCAGTTCCACCCCCTGCCATGGGCAGGGACACCTCCCACTGGATCAGGGGGCTCAAACCCCATCCAACCTGGCCTTGAACACCTCCAGGGATGGGGCAGCCACCACTGCTCTGGGCAATCCATGCCAGGGCCTCCCCACCCTCACAGCAAAACATTTCTTCTCAAGATCTCATCTCAATCTCCCCTTTTTCAGCTGAAAACCCTTCCCCCTCATCCTGTCCCTGCCCTCTCTGATCAAGAGCCCCTCCCCAGCTTTCTGTAGGCCCTTTCTTCAACATCTGGCTAACACAGTGCTGCAGGAGGGGTTCTGATTTTGGGCTGGTGGTGGTGTTAAGCTCAGTTTGTTTGGGTTTTAGAGCTCAGCAGAGCTCTCTCTGTTTTGGGGCTCGAGGCAGCAGGAGCCCTCACTGTGTCCCTTTGTTTCAGAGAGGTTTGACCACCACTGCCCCTGGGTGGGCAACTGCGTGGGGAAGCGCAACTATCGCTACTTCTATGCCTTCATCCTCTCCCTCTCCTTCCTGACAGCCTTCATCTTTGCTTGTGTCGTCACCCACCTCACCCTACGTAAGTACAGCCACCTGTGCTCTGCTCTGGGCTCCAAATGACTGGAGACAACAGTGGGTCACTGTTCCTGTTGGACAAGAACGTGGGAAGGGGTTTTCAGTGCAGGTGGCCTGAATAAACGGGGTCTCAGGCTGCAGAGAAGCACAGATCCAACCTCACTGCAGAAAGATCTGGAGGGCTGGTGACTGGGTTGTCCCATCCAGAGCTGGTGGGAGCATCTGCTCTCACCCTGGTGGGGAAGGGGATTTGCCCATCAGCCCCAAATCTCCTGGTGCTCTGTCTGCACGCTGGTGTTTTAGCCAAGCTGCAGACTGTGGATGTTCCTCAGGCAGATCCATAGGGATCGCAGCGGGGTGGGTGTGTGGGTTGGCTGGAGATGTGAGGCTGCCTGGTGGGATGTTGTTCACCAGGAATGGAGCTGGGAGAGGGTCTGGAACCCAGGGGTTCTGGGAGCAGCTGAGGGACCTGGGGCTGTTTAGCCTGGAGAAGAGGAGGCTGAGGGGAGACCTCATCACTCCCTGAAAGGAGGTTGGAGCGAGGTGGGCGCTGGTCTCTTCTCCCAAGTAATAAATGATGGGATGAGAGGAAATGACCAGAAGAGGTGTAGATTGGATATTAGGGAACATTTCTTTACTGACGGAGCAGTGAGCCACAGGCAGAGGCTGCCCAGGGCAGTGGTGGAGTCTCCATCCCTGGAGATATTCAAAAAGCTTGTACAGGTGGCACTCTGGGACATGGTTTATTGGGCACGGTGGGGTTGGGCTGATGGTTGGACTTGAATGATCTTAGATCTTATGATTCTATGATTCCTTGTCCCGTTTTGCTTTGCAGGCTCTCAGAGAGATGGATTCCTCGTCACGCTGAAGACGACACCTGCAAGATATCCTTCTGATGCCACCAACTGCTCAGAGGAGCAGCACTACCCATGTCAGAGAGCTGCAAGGAGCTCGTCGTAGGGTTGCCCTTATTTGCTTTCCACAACTTAATAAGTCCATTACCTCCCCAGCTGGGGTGGGCAGACACCTCCTCATCTGTAGCTGCCAGCATCCCCAGACTGGGAAGAGGTTTAGTTCACCACCAGGCACTATGGGTGGGTGTCAAGCTGCTTTCCCAGTTTGTGAGTTTACCTGGAAAGGGAAGCAGTGGGAACACACTGTGCCTTGGGAATGGGAATCTCCCTGGGCTGATTCTGCCCAGTGTGCGTGATCACAGCACATCCCTCCCAAAGCATTACTTTGCCTCTCCTTGCAGGGTGATGATGTTCCCTGAGAACTTTCCTTGACTTTGCTGTCACTGTGCTGGAGCTGGTGATTTGCTTTTTCTCAGTCTGGTCTATTTTGGGCCTCTCAGGTTTTCACACTTACTTAGTCGCCTCCAACCTGACGACGAACGAGGACGTAAGTACCTGGGTGCTGTCCTCCTGCGGGGCTGGCCCTGCTCCTCAGCACAGGTGAGGTTTTTGGGGGGGTTCCTTGGTGCAGTGCCTTGGTAATACACATTTCCTGGGGTTAATCCACTGCAAACCTCCTGTGCCCACTGCAGCTGGGCTGCAGTTTCAGATTGCTGAGTGGGGAGAAAGCAGCGGGGCCGCGTGGCTCTGGTGTCGCTGGGCTCTGTCAGGGATCACGCGCTGCAGTGTTACAAAGGTCACGTGTAGGTTTTTTCCAGTCTGTGTGAGGCCTTGATTGAAATCAGGAGTTTCAAGGCTAAAAAAAAAAGCAAAGCTGGCCCCAGAGATTTATTTGGGTGTTAACCAGGGCCAGAGGTGATCTTAATTCAGCATCCCACATCACCACAGCTTCCTCCGAGACCCTGGGCAAGTCCCTTTGTCTCTATCGGTTCCTCACGTCTCAAAGGCAAACAATGCACAGACATCTGATGAGATTTGCCTTAAAGTCTGGGCTGTGTGCAGACTCCAAAGGCCAAATGAGTTCCCTGAGCAGGGCAGATCAGGGAAAAGCAGGATCTGTCTGAACCTCAGAATCAAAATTCACCCTTCTGGCCAGAAGTACCTGTAATCCTTGCTGGGAGCTGCCAGCCTGGCAGGAGACTGGTTTGCATCTCTTTTTTGTTTTACTTTTTTCCCGTTCCCTTTGCCTCTCCACCTCTCATGTTCAGAGATGTTGGCAGATGGCGCGAGGCCACGGCAGTGAAGGCAGAGGGGAGACTGAGATGAGATCTTGGGGAGAAATGTTTTGCTCTGAGGGTGGGGAGGCCTTTGCCCAGGTTGCCCAGAGCAGTGGTGGCTGCCCCATCCCTGGAGGTGTTCAAGGCCAGGTTGGATGGGGCTTTGAGCCCCCTGATCCAGTGGGAGGTGTCCCTGTCCATGGCAGGGGAGTTGGAACTGGGTGGGCTTTGAGGTCCCTTCCAACCCAAACCATTCCATGATTCTAAGCACCAAGGCCTGTGCCCCATTGCCTCTCTGGCTGCGTTGCCCACGTTGCCACCCTCGTGCTGCAACTAGGGAGGGGCTGTAAAATCCAGAGGAGGAAATATCATAGTAAATGGTTCCCTGCAGCCCAGGGCCCGAGGCCGGGTGCAGCATCTGCCCCCTCGCCTGGGCCTGCGCTCCCTGCGACCGCGGCTTCGAAGTCAGAGTGGTAGCAGCAGCTGCTCGGGGTGGGGAGAGATGAGATTGTTTCCTTCTCTTGCTGCTGCACGGCCTGGGAATCCCCTTGCTTTTTGTGTAGCCTTGAGGAACACAGGAGGGACTATGAGCTGGAGCTTTGCTCTACTGAGCAAGGATAGAACCAAGGCAGGAGGAGGAGGAGGCTGGGGTTGAAGATGATGACAGTGACACGTTGCCGTGGAGGACACAGCTTTGGAGCTGTCTCACTGCAAGGTGGAACCTTGGCAGAGGCAGGAGCAGCACGTTGCTGTCTCCTCTGGCTGCCTTTCTGCAGCTGTTAAAGCAAAGAGGAGGATGTTTGCAGTCAGACAAACCTTCCAACCCCTGAGCAAGGCTTTTGGTTGACCCTGTTATTGTCTAATTATCTGCTGTCGTGTGTTTCCTATCTTAACCTGCCTGTGTCCTTTCCCTTTCAGATCAAAGGGTCCTGGTCGAATAAGAGGGGCTCAGAGTTTGCCAATCCCTACAGCCATAAAAGTATCCTCACAAACTGCTGTGCAGTGCTGTGTGGACCATTCCATCCCAGGTAAGAGCCTTCGGGAATTGCATCCGGCTCTGTGAGAGGGGCCTTGGAAAGGAGGGGTTTGTGGGGAGGCTTTGATCAGCACAAACACATCTACTGTGAAGATGCTGAGGGAAGAGTTTCTCTGCAGAAAGCAGCTGGAGATGTGTATAAAGTCAGGGATATGTGTTGTTTCTCTTGTGTTTGGGTCAAAGAATCATGGAATGGTTTGGGTTGGGAGGGACCTCAAAGCCCATCCAGTTCCACCCCCCCTGCCATGGGCAGGGACACCTCCCACTGGATCAGGGGGCTCAAAGCCCCATCCAACCTGGCCTTGAACACCTCCAGGGATGGGGCAGCCACCACTGCTCTGGGCATCCCGTGCCAGGATCACTTGGAATTGTTCCATGGAGCTTGCAGATAAGACACATCCTGCAAGTTGATAAGGGGAGAGTAAGAGCATCGAAGGGCTGAGCAGAGGGTGGTAAATACTGGTAGTAACTGGACTTGTTAGCACATGTTTTTCCTCCTGTGCCCTGAGGATCAAGCCCCAGCAGGGATCCACACCAGAGAGCATTGAGACCTGGGGTTCTGCCGGCACTTAGATGACCTGAAGTGCTCAGAGCACCCTAATAAATGCTCTCACCTTTGAGTTTAACCAAGGACAGGGACGGGCAGTTCAGCAGATGTAGGGGAGTGCTGGGCCAAAGCAGGGGTGCCTGCAGCACAGGATTGCTGCTGCTTTGTCACCAGAGGGTGCAGTTGGGCAGAGCCAGGTGCTGTGCTGCAGGAGAGGGACCTGCACACAGGCATGGAGTGCTCAGCCTGTCCAAGGGCATCTGGGCATCCTCTTGGCCTGTGTAAAAAACAGTGTGGCCAACAGGGATTGTGCCCCTGTACTCAGCACTGGTGAGGCTGCACCTCAAATCTTGGGTTCAGTTTTGGGCCTCTCACATCCAGCCTGGCCTTGAACACCTCCAGGGATGGGGCAGCCACCACTGCTCTGGGCAACCTGGGCCAGGGCCTCCCCACCCTCACAGGAAAACATTTCTTCCTAAGATCTCATCTCAATCTCCCCTTTTTCAGCTGAAAACCATTCCCCCTCATCCTATCCCTGCACTCCCTGATCAAGAGCCGCTCCTGAGCTTTCCTGGAGCCCCTTTCAGTACTGGGAGGCTGCTCTAAGATCTTCTTGGAGCCTTCTCTTCTCCAGGCTGAACAACCCCAACTCTCTCAGCCTGTCCTCATAGCAGAGGTGCTCCAGCCCTCGGATCATCTTTGTGGCCTCCTCTGGATCCGTTCCAACAGTTCCATATCCTTATGTTGGGGATTCCAGAAATGGACACAGAACTCCAGGTGGGGTCTCACAAGAGCAGAGCAGAGGGGGAGATTCCCCTCCCTCTCCCTGCTGCCTTTCTGTTGCAAAGCCCTTTCACCAGTTCCCGTTGGGGTTTGTGGTGACCCAAAGCTTTGACTCCTAAAGGCTCTTTGGTGGCTGGAATGATAAGTTTGTGGTTGGCCTGATGGGCAGGAAGCCATGCTCTCCAGCAGCTTTGGTCAACTGTTCCCACAAGGATAACCCTCGCTGTGAGCTCTTTCTTCACAGAGGCTTCATGTCCTTACCTCCCCCCTCTCACCCTTCCCTTTCTGTTTTCCAGTTTGATAGACAGAAGAGGATTTATCCAGCCAGATGTCGGGACCCCATCCAGTCCTAAGAGTGAAATCCCTTCCTTTGGAGCCAAAACTGACACCAGCATGGTAGGAGGCATTCCCTAGCCCGGTGCCTGTGCCTCCCTCCAGCCAGTACCTTCCCCTCTCACCATCTCCCCAGCCTCAGGCGGGACAGCCCTCAGGTGCAGAGCTGCCAAAGACTCAGTCGAGCCATATTTTGCCTTTTTTTTATATTATTTATTTATTATTTTGTGTTTATTTGTCTCACTGTGATGTGGCCTTGCCTGGGCTTTGGATTGGTAGAGCCCAACAGCATTCAAGACCCGCAGCCTCGTGCTGAAAGCAGGGAGCTCCCGCTGCACCTGGGAAGCAGATAGGGCTGGGGAGCCACCAGATCTGAGGTGCTGCTCCAGGGCATTGCTGTGTTTCCAGCCCAGAGGAATGGGATTGGGGCTGGCAAATGGTTCCCACTCTGAGCTGGGCTGTCACACCTCATCTTCTGAGCTGGGGGAGGCCTAACTTCCCTGGTGTCCCTCTTATCTCCATCACCTCCTGCTCCTCCGTGCCCATGTGGAAGGGCTGTTCTGTCCCTTAATGGTTGGGGTTTCACCTTGACTGCTGCCGGAGCGGCTTTTCTTGTTCAGAAGCTGCTGTGCCTTGGTAAGTTGGGGCTGTTCAGCTGGGAGAACTCTGGCTCCCAGCAGAGGTGGAAGCTGCCTGATGTCCCAGCTGCTGTTGACCCTGTTTTCTGGCTGCTCACTGAGGAGGTGCTGAAGAACTCTTGGTGTTTTGTCCCTGGCAGTCAGTAAGAGAATGTTTTGCAGCAAAGACATGAGTTAGGATGACCCTCCTTTTAGCAAGGAAGAAGAAACATGCAGCTCTCATCATGGCAAGGCTACAGTTGTGAGATTTGGAAACCTTGTCCTGCCGGGAGAGCCTGGTTACATCCCATCCATAGGAGACCAAAAGGCAACAGGGAAGTGGGGGAATTCCTGATGGTCCCTTCATTCCCATGTGCTTTCCCAGAGGAAGCAGTGAGCAGGTGCTGGTCTCTAACAACCTCACAGTGTGCTCTTGGTTTGGATTTCTGACCAGCAGGGTTATCCCCAGCACCTCTAGTGATTCCAGTGTGCCTGGGCACATCCGTGAGCATCACTCCGGGTGTGCAGAGGCACAGGAGAGCCCAGCTGTGCTGCCAGCACTGGAGTGTGTGTAGAGGAGAGTCCCAGACCTTGTTAGCAATACTTGAATCATGTTATTAAAAGCTGCTGGATATTTTTGCACAATTTGTAGATGATTTTTTTTTTCTCTGTAGAACATTTTCTATCCAGAGCAGGGAGCATTGTGCCATAGCATCAGGGCAGAGGCTTTGCAGTGTTCTGTGCTGATCTGCCTGCTCAGGTTTCCGGGGGTCAGAGACAGGGATTTCAGCCTCAGGAAGAGGCAGCACTGATGGGACCAGCCTGTCCCCTCTGAATTCACCAGCCTCGTGCTCTGCACACAGCTTCCTGCCATGCCACGAGGTTCCCCTGGCTTTGCTTTCTGGCTGGCTGCACAAAGATCTCAGTGTGTGTTTGCTGTGGCTACAGCTCTGCTTTCCCCTCTGCAACGAGCTGAGGTGAGAGCATGGCAGTGGAGCCTCTGGAATTTTTACCAGCTCTGGGCAGTGAGGAGGCTCCCAGTGCTGCTCCACAGCTTTGTGCTGTCCCACGGACCACATATTTTAGCACATTGCATCCCAAGAGGTCACCCGGCCCTTCCCTCCCTGCTTCTCCTGCAGGGGTATCCCAAAAGGGCTTGTCCCTGCCTTTGAGGAGCCTCAGTTCTGCCTTCCAGGGGCAGCAAGGGGCCAGGATGAGCTGAGCTGTGCAGAGAGGGTCTGGTGCTGGGGAGCGAGGAGCAGTGCAGGGGGGATACCAGGGGCCAAACTCCTTGCTGTTTTTATTTAAACCGGTTTCCTTTTGTTACTCAACATAATAAAATTATATTTTTAAAGAGTTTAACTGCTTGGGTTATTATTTTATTCCTTTAAGGCAGAGGAGGACAGCGTTTAACATTTCTCAGGTGGCAGCTGGACTCTTATGACCAAGCTCCTGCAGGATGGGGCTGTGAGGGGTGTTTGGCAGTGACTCTTGTGGAAATAAGGGAGTTTTCTGTCCCATGTCTCCAGGTTGGACAGAGTCCCATCCACTCACCGGTCCCCTTCCTGCAGAAGGCACCACCTCAGCATCCTTTTCTCCCCCCCGCCTCGCTCGGCCCAGGGCTGTGCCAGGCTCTATTGTCCCCATGTCTGACCCAGCCCTCTCTGGCCATACAGGCAGGTGTTGAGGTGCATAATCTCTGGTGTCTTCCCCAGGAGGATGCCTGCCAGGACTTTGCCATTTCCTGCACAGCCTGATGGGATTTGCCCCCTCCTTGGACGTTAGCCCTGCTTTCTGAGGGTTAGCTGGTAAGAAAGTGCTTTCTTCTCCCATCCCAAGCTACCCATCTCATCTCCACTGCATGACCAGCTCTTGTCCATGGAGTCCATCAGCCTCCAGCTGTGTTGACATCTGTGTGCCTCATCCATCCCACCCGGAAGGGTGCTGAACCCTGGCTTGTGCTGGCTGGTGCAGGGCTGTGAGGCAGAGGGGGTACCCGCAGCCTCGGTGAGAAGAAGCAGGATGGTGTCCCCCAGCTTTGTGCTGGGATGTGGGATGGGATGGAGCTGCCTGCTCTGCATGTGTGTGTGTGCACGGTGGTGCTTGGAAAACGGAGGGGCTGGGGGTTCCTGAAGCCCTGGGTTTGTAGGATGACATCCCATGGTGGTTTGTGCTCATCGATTAGCTGGAGGAAGCCCCAAAGATTGAATGTTTGGAGCGAGCTGTGGCCTGAAAAGAGGAGTGGGAGCCCAGAAAGGATTTCTGATCCCAGCCCTGACCCACTCTGGGGGCCAGGCAATCCCCCCTCTCTCTCCTGCTCTGTTTTCCTCTCCAACACCAAGTTCCTCCCCCGGTGTGCCCGTGGCCACTGTAAGTTCCTTCCAAAGCACATTGAGAGGAAACCCTGCTTCACTCGTGGGCTGCGGAGCTGCCCCTCTCCCCTTTGGGCGCCCCTCCCTTCTCCCTCCCTGCAGCTCCCCAAGAGCCCCTGCCTGCTGAGCCCTCGGCAGCAGTGATGGAGCAAGGCTGCCAGCGCTCTCCTCCGTCCCAGATTCACTAAAACACCAATATTTGAGACCTTTTCTGCGTGCCCCTTCCTGCGCGGCGTCAGGGATGGCGAGAGCATCCTCCCAGCCTGTGTGCTCTGCCCTCTGCTGCTCCTCGCTCGAGTATTTCTGGCTCTAACCCTCTCTTTCTCTTCCTTTACTTCTCGCCGTGTCGATCCAGTGCCAAAAGCCCTGGCAGCCCTCGAGCGCCCTGCGGGGACCCAACTCCCCGCGTCACAGCCATGAGCACCACCAGTGCCTCCGCTCGCCAGCGCCACGCGGCTGCGCCTTCCTCTCTCCCACGGCAAGAGACGGGGGAGTGAGGGGAGGGGGGGAAAGCGGCTGTGCACAAGGAAAAGCTTCTCCATCCCCGCTCCGGGAGCCGGGATGCCCATCCTGCGGGATTAAATCTCAAAGCCATACAGCTGTCCCACCCGAGTGCAATAACTGGAGTTCCTGCTGTCTCCTCCCGATGGATGGACTCGGGCAGCCAAGCCGAGGCCGCCAGCGTGGGACCACCAGCGTGGGACCACCAGCCTTACCCCTGCGAAGGTGTCTCCCCTCCCGCAGATGCTGGAAGGTAGCGGATAGCATTCCGAGCAGGCTCCACGCCAGCGCCTCTACAGCCGAGCCGGTGGCTTTGCACACCGACCCCACCAACCCCTCCCGAGCTGTGTCCATGTGCTGGAGGATCCTTCTCCTCGACAGGAGTTTGTGCGTGGTCGGAGTTTACCCTTTCCAGCTCCCCCTTTCCTGGTTTGACTTAGCGTGGCTCTGGTTTTAGGGGAAGGGGTTCAAGCCCCGGAGCACCTTGACTGGAAGCTGCAGCACAGGGTGGGTCCTCCCACCACCGGGTCCTCCCAGCGTAGAGCCCAGTAGGATTCACCATCTATTTATGCCTTTTACTTTTGTAACAGAATAAAAGTTTCTCCTATTTACTGTAGGCCAGCGTTTGGCTGCTGCTCCGCTGGAGCAGGGGAGCTGCTCCCTGCACCTCCTGCCTGGGCACACGGGGCGGAGCAGCCGAGCGGAGCCACCAAGGGCTGCACCCCGCTGCCCTCAGCCATGGCACCAGGAGCTCCCGAAACTCAACTGTGGCCTCGAGGCAAGTCTCAGCCTTCCGTGGCTCTGAGCAGCTGCTGGGGCTGGGGAAAGAGTGATGGGCAGAGCCTGTGGGACCTGGGGCACAGTGAGAATCCCTCGGCAAAATTTATCCCCCACTGAAGTGCTGGGAGCTGGCAGCGTCCCCACAGCCCAGGGAGGAGCAGGGCTGGGTGGGTGAGGATGGTGTGGCTGGGTGGGCTGTGAGCATCTTCCATGCTGCTGGGAATGGCCACGAGCATCCTCTGTGCCACTGGGAACGGTGGGGGGCATCCTCCACGCTGCTGGGAGTGACCATGAGCATCCTTCCACAATACTGGGAATGGCCTGAGCATCCTCTGTGCCACTGGGAGTGACCATAAGCGTCTTTCCACACCGCTGGGAATGTCCATGGACATCTTCTGCCTCTTGCCTGCCATCACAGAGCCGCTCAAACCCCCAGCCCACGCCTGCTGCAGCATCCCCAGCTTGTCTGATGGGACAGGAGACATGTACTGGCTTGGGCAGTGTTCGCTGCGGCTTAACTGGGTATCCCTCTCCGCAGGGCGATGCACCTTCGGCATTCAGGGCACCCCTGGGTGCTCTGCAGGTGACGCTGCAGCCGAGCTCACCCGCAGCCTCTGCGCAGCGTTGTGGGGCTCTTCCCTCAGTCGCTGGTTTCAGGGAACCGGTAGAGCAGAAAGTTTGTGCAGCCTCCTCTCAGCCCTTTGCAGCCAACGCTTGGCAGCAGCTCAGCCCCGTTGGCAGGGGCTGCGGGCAGGAGCCTGAGCTGAGGCTGAGCTGTCACAAACCCATTCAAGCTTCCATCCCACTGGGGGAGGGGGGTCCTGTTGGGGTCTTCCCACGGAGCAGAGCTGAGATGAGAGGATTAAATACCCCAAACACAGCCAAACTGGGGCAGGATCAGCTGTGATGTTGGGTCTGGCAGCGAGTGCTTCCCCAAGGGCTGGGGGCTGCGTACCCCGACCTCATCCGGCTTTCCTGCTCAAAGTGCCATGAGCTGCAGATTAATGTCCACCGGGAACTACTGCCTGGAATTTTTTGCAAGGAAAGGAGGTGTTTTTTGGAGGGTCAGGTGCCTCCAACTCTCTCTTGACTCTGCCAAACCCCTTTACTGGGGTTTCTGCACTTGGTTCAAGCTCTGTGGCTCTGCTTGTCCCTTGCACCTTGTCCACCAGGAAGAGAGTGGAAGGTGAGCAGGGGTCTCCCCTGTGACTGTTCCTTTGGAAAATTTCTTTTCCTGACTCAGCAGGGCGTGATCTGCTCCCATGGTGGAACTCTAATTGCCAGTGAGGTGCTGCACGTGATGCAGCTCCCTGGTTGGCACACCGAGGGGTGGTGGAGCTGGACGTGTGACCCCCTGGCTGGGCAGAGGAGCCCCAGCCCCACCCTGTGCCCAAATCCCAAATGAACACAACCCCGAATCCCCTTTGCTTGGATGGGGAGGGAGCAATATGGGATATTTTCCTGGGCTGCACAGACTGGGAAAGCATCCATGGGTCCTTCTCACATCCTCCATCCCCATCCTCCATCGACCCATCCCGGGCGGGGGGGGGGGGGGGGGAATCCGAGCGAGGCAGGGAGGGATGACAAGGACGGGGCACTCCCGGCTGAGGTGGCACCAAGGATGAGTAAAGCAGCGAGTCACTATGATAAAATAACTCTTTTTGCCTTGGCACGGTGCCCCTGCCCCACCCTGCCCTTCCCGCACGGCTCCCGCACAGGAGATAACGCCGGGGCTTGGCGCGGGCCAAGGCTTCACCAAGGAGCTGCCAGCGCCCGGCGTGTGGCAACAAGCTCAAGCAGGTTGAGAGTGAAACTGCAGTGCAACACGAAGAACAGATCCTAATCGGGGCGGAGCGTTTCCATCATCAGCCCAGCACCCACAGTGGGTTCATGTCCAGAAATACCCCCAAAAATTAAAAAATAGCCCAACCCGAACTCTTTGATTATAGCTTAGAACATGAGAAAAAGTGCTGAGATGGAGAGATGCAGCTCCAGGTTGGAGAGGAGCCCCAAGTTCATGGGTTTCCCTGCTGGATTAGACAGTGGTTTCCCCATGACAGGAGGTTGATGGGGGGTTCAGGCCAGTCCTGCCGTGCAGTGGCTCAAAGGCACGAGGCGATCGCGCCTGCTTCGGGGCGGTCCCTCCTGCGGCGCCTGGGAGAGTTGCTGAGCCTCCCTGCCTCAGTTTCCCCACCTGTGGGAATAAATACCAGCCCATCAAGCCCTCACAATTACCAGCAAGTTAATCAGCATATAAAAAAAATGACAGTGATATGATTATGTGGGGGGGGTGGGGAGAGGAGGAACCCCTTTTTACAGCTGGACACACCCCACAGCCCCTTCTCTGGAGGGGGGGGAGAAGCAGGGAGAGCCAAGTGTTGCCACATCTCCATGTACCCCTCCAAAATGATGACCCAAAGATGATGACCCAAAAAACAATGACCCAAAATGATGTCCCAAAACGATACCCCAAAAAGCTGACCCACTCGCAGTCCCCACTTAGAGGTCTTTTCTAACCGAGTCCACAACTCTATGATCCCAAGCACTTTTGGCAGCGGGATGGGCGTCCCCCTTCCATCCTGGGGTGGGTGTTGGCTGCAGGGAGAACCCCTGGAGCACCCATGGGTGCTGCACCCACTGAGCCATCCCCAGGGACCCATGGGGAGGGCAGGGCGTTGGCCACCACCCCCTTCGCCCCTTCCCCAGCGCCCGTCGCCCGCGGGTGATGATTCACGGCAATTTTCCTTTTAAGGCTGGGCTCGGCGGGGAGGAAGCAGAGGAGGAGGAGGAGGAGGAGGACACTCCTTTGGCCTTCGCTGGCTCCTCCCGCTCTCGCTCGAGGCTCCGACGCTCAGCCAAAAACGAATCCCAGCGACCGGGCTCAGCAGAGACTCCGACGGCTCCCGGCCCCGCTCCTCGCCCAAGCGTCTGCCCAGCGCCCGCGTCCCAGCCATGGAGAGGAACCACCTAGTACAGAAGGCCAAGCTGGCCGAGCAGGCTGAGCGCTACGAGGACATGGCAGAGTTCATGAAGGCAGTGGTGGAACATGGCGAAGAGTTGTCCAACGAGGAACGCAACCTCCTCTCCGTCGCCTACAAGAACGTGGTGGGGTGCCAGCGCTCGGCGTGGAGGGTCATCTCCAGCATCGAGCACAAAACCGAAGAGGGGGACGACAAAGCGCAGCTGGTGAATGAATACAGGGAGAAGGTGGAAAGGGAGCTGAACGGCGTCTGCAAAAATGTCCTCTCTTTGCTGGACAAGTACCTCATCAAGAAGGCGAGTGATCCTGAGAGCAAAGTCTTCTACCTGAAGATGTTGGGTGACTACTACCGATACCTGGCCGAGGTGGCCACCGGGGACAGCCGCAAGGACGCGATAGACAAAGCCCAGAAAGCCTACCAAGATGCCATGGACATCAGCAAAAAGGAGATGCAGCCCACGAACCCCATCCGCCTGGGGCTGGCCCTCAACTTCTCTGTCTTTCACTACGAGATCGCCAACGCCCCCGAGCAGGCCATCTCCCTGGCCAAGACCACCTTCGACGAGGCCATGGGGGACCTGCACACGCTCAGCGAAGACTCCTACAAGGACAGCACCCTCATCATGCAGCTGCTCAGGGACAACCTCACGCTATGGACAGCCGAGTGCGCCGGAGAAGACGGCGGCGAGGCTGGCGAAGAGCCCAAGAACTGAACGGCCCCTGCGGAGCTAGGGACCAGCCCTCCACTCCAGTCCTCTCGGCATCTCTTCATGGTTTCATTTTTTGGGGGTATTTTGGGATATTTTGGGGGGGAGGGAATGTGTCTTGGCTCCCACACGGCCCCTCCTGCTTGGATGGCGAGATCTGAGGGCCATGTGTGGCGTTCGCTGGGCAGCTTTGGTCTTCCCTCTCCCCCATCCTCTCTTCTGGGGACGGGGGAAAGGAGGGAGAGGTGGTGTCTCCATCCCAGACATCCTCTATTTAATGTTTTTGGGTGGGGGTGCCCAGCTCGGCGTGTGCCAGCTCTAAACCCCTTATCCTGGAGCGCTGGAGGCGCGACGGGAGGAGGTGAGGGGCCAGGATGGGGCAAGGGGGGGGTCCGGGCAACCCCCCTCACCCTGGAAGGGGGGGGTTGGTCACGTATTGCCAAAGCCTCTGTGCGTCTCCAATAAACCATCTCCTGCACGCCTGCCTCTGGTCTGCCTTGTCTCTCCCCCGTGCACATGTCCAGGCAATTCCCGCTGCCCCCCTTTGCCCACCAGCCAGGGGAGTGGTTGTGTCCCCCAGAATCCACAGCAGCAATTTGGCCGCTCCTGATCCCCTCATCTCTGTGACAGCACCATGGGGGTACCCAGGGAGCCCCATCCCTCAGTGGCTGGAAATCCTCAGCCCATGGAAGGGTTCACAGGGTGGGTTCTGCGGCCGTGGGGGCGAGGGTTTGGTAGCCCCATAGGGTGAGGTGCAGTGATTTCCCTGCTCTGTGGGGTCCACTGAGGTCCCCAGCCCCACAGCAGGGTGTCCCATCCTCTTGGTGCCAACCCATGGTGCCCCAAAATCCATCATCGAGACCGTTGTGCAGGTCCCAGCTCCCCTCTTCATCCAAGGTGGGGTCGGTTCCCATAAAGCAGCGCCAGCAGCGACACGGGGACAGCCCTGGGATGTCATTGGGTGGGGACATCCCCGTCAAGGGCTGGACGAGCTGAGGCAGGAGAAAGCTCAGCACTTCTGGCCCTGGCAACCGGCCACGGTGAAGGGTGCAGCTCCCCCCTCCCCTTCCTCCACCGCCAGCACGAGTTTCGACATGAAAAATAATTACAATAAAATACAGTCATGGCACCCTGGGCTATGAGCTCATCAGATCAAGAGCAGCAGGGCTGGGCAGGAGACGGCTTTGATGGGAAACACTGGGGTGCCAGGAGGAAACGCACCGTGACTCAGGACATGCTGCCCCGGCTCAGCGGGGTCCTCAAACTGGGCATGGGTCGGGGACGGAGGGACACACCAGCTCTGACTCCAGCAAGGCCAAACCCTGGCTCCCGGCGTGCCAGGAGCTCCTGGGCTTTGGGGAAACTGTGGCACAACCAGGGAAATGAGTCCCATCCATTGCATGCAGGGATGGTGGGGTACCCAGTGCAAACATGGCAGAGGTTGCCCTGGGAGGTGGTGGAGTCTCCATCCCTGGAGGTGTTTAAAAGATGGGTAGATGAGTTTCTGAGGGATGTGGTTTAGTAAGTGGACAGGTACAGTTGGACTCAGTGATCTCGGATGATTCAATATCTATGATGATTCTATAATTCTAAGTCCGTGGGGCAGCTGCTCCCTGTGCAGTGACCGAGCTGGGATGGAACAAGGTTTGCAAGGGCTCTGCCGTGGGAAAGCAGCGACTGCTGTGGGAGGATGGGCTGTGCAAACCAGAACCTGTTTGCCCAGCACCTGTTCACCTGGAGCAGAGCTGGGTGCAGAGCCCAGCTGAGGCGATTAACCCCTGCGAGACCCCCAGCCCCTTGCCCACCTCCCCAGTCCCATCCCCATCCCAGCATCTTGCAGAAGCAAACATGGGTGCTGCCGTGGCCTGGCCAAGGACCGGGTCAGCGGACCCAGCAGGTTGGAATTTGCTCAGCAGGTCCTGGATGAGCTGGGGGAGCCCCTGGCAGTGTTGGGGAGCTGAGCCAGTTCCCGGGGGGAGGCCAGCGAGGGGCCC
This sequence comes from Dromococcyx pavoninus, assembly GCA_033558185.1. Taxonomy (NCBI): domain Eukaryota; kingdom Metazoa; phylum Chordata; class Aves; order Cuculiformes; family Neomorphidae; genus Dromococcyx; species Dromococcyx pavoninus. The sequence continues at coordinate 22,942 of JAUMJL010000113.1, forward strand.
TGACGCTCGGCCTCCTCCCGGCCCCAAGCACTCCCAGCCTGGGAACCAACCCCACACCTGTAATTAACCAAACCGGGGCGGCCGGCGTGAAAAACGAGCCGAGGGCTCTCGCTGGCCCTTGACCCGGCGCTCTGGGGACAGGAGCAGCCCAGGCTGGTTCTACTGGGGGAGGGCGAGGTGGGACCTGGGGATGCTGGTAGCCACCAGCCGCTTCTCGGAGCCCAAGGGTGATGGGAGGATGATAGGGATCCCTCTGGCTTCCCTGGAGTTAACTGATTGCCACAGCACCCACAATTGCAATGTGTCTGGGTGTTGTAGGTTGGACAATGCTCCTCAGCCTCCCAGCTGGTCCAGCAGCTTTCTGGGGCTGGGAAGGAGGACCTGGACCTTCATGACACCTCCTGGGAGAGGGTAGTGCTGCTGGGGAGTGCAAGGTCATCCCTGGGGTCCTCCTGGACCCTGTTTCATGCAGGTTGGTGGGAATCAGACAAGAGGGGACCTGGGGGATGTTGGGACTCCATCCCCATCTTTGGCCCCTTGCTGGGACACTCGTGAGGATGTTCTATGCATCCCTGACCCCACGCAGGAAGGGGCACACAGAAAAGCTCTCAAATATTGATGTTTTGGTGGTTTTTACACAAGCAGTGCAAAGGGACGTGGGTGTCGAAGGGCCAGGGAGTGTCATAGACTCATGGAATGGTTCGAGTTGGATGTCACCTCAGAGCCCATCCATTTCCACCCCCCTGCCATGGGCAGGGACACCTCCCACTGGATCAGGGGGCTCAAAGCCTCATCCAGCCTGGCCTTGGCTGTCCCCCACCCCAGAGCCATCCTCCCACCCAGGCACTGCGAGCAGGGTCCCAGCACAGCACAGAGGCTTCTCCAACCATGGCCAGTAGCCATGGGGCTGAGGCCACTGACAGAGGACTCTGGGGGCAAGCGGAGGCTGCAGCACTGCCTGTGCTGCCTGCACAAAGCCCTGAGCATCCCCAGCAGGGCTGGAGGGCTGCAGCACCCACAGCAGGGCTTGGCCCTCGTCCCTGGCTCTCACCATCTCCCCGCAGGGCTTTGTGCCCGGGGCCGGGGCTGGCCGGCTCCTGGGTGCCTGGCTGAGCCACCAGAACCTCCCCGGTGCGACGGCACCCAAGGGAGACGGGCTGGCTGTCACTGGGCAGGCACCCCGGGGTGCCAGAGCTGGGGGCTTTTCAGGTTTTGGAGAGGTTTTTCATACCTCCCATAGATGGGGAAACTCACAGCCTTTGAGGAGGAGCCTTGTGAGGGAGCTGGCAGCCTCCAACCCTTCCTGGGGTCACGCTGGCCCTATTCTCCCCATCAGCTCATCCATCCCACAGCCCAGTGAGGCTCCCAAGCCCTGACCCACATTGCAACGGTTGGGGGCTGCCAAAAATGGTTTTTATCCCAGTACCCACACTTGCTGGCTTGGTCTGATCCAGGTACCGTGGTTTGGGGTGTGGAGAGGGATCCTGCGAGTAACCCAGCTCTGCTGCCTCCCTAGCAAGCAGCTGTGGTGACACTTTGCTGGGTGGAATGTGCAACCAAGGCTTCAGCACCGTGGTCTGGCTGTGAGGCAGGGGTTGGAAGTGATGGAGAGGACACAGCAAACTGTGTGTCGTGGCTCAGCAACTGCAGTTGAAGCTGCAAACTCTCCATCCTGATACATCTTGCCCAGGAGGTCCCATGCACGGTTAGGGTGGGATCAGCCTCTGCTGGTGCCAGGCTTGGAGGGACCAGGGCAGGTAGGACCAGCTCAGCAGAAAGCCTGGGATGTGCCTCAATTGAGGTGACTAATCCTGGCCATTTGCCCCAGCTGATTGCTCAACGGGAGCAACAGGAGCCAAAGTGTCACCTCCCTCAGCCCCAGGAGCCTCGGTGAGGCCGTCCCTTCCCAGCGCGGGGACAAGGGGGTGCAGGAGTTGGCTTGGTTTCACACCAGGGATCCTCAGCCATCCCTGCCAGTTGCAGAGCCACCTTTTGCTTCGTGATGAGCAGGAAAAGCCAGGATTGGCCCTGCTGAGCTGCAGGACCCAATCCATAGAATCATGGAATCATTAAGGTTGGAAAAGACCTCTCAGCTCATCCAGTCCAACCATCAGCCCAACCCCACTGTGTCTACTAAACCATGTCCTGAAGTGCCACCTCTACGTGTTTTTCAACCCCCTCCAGGGATGGAGACTCCCCCACTGCCCTGGGCAGCCTCTGCTAGGGCTTCACCACTCTGTCAGTAAAGACATTTTTCTCAATATCCAATTTAAACCTCCTCAGAGCAACTTCAGACCGTTTCCTCTCTTCACATCACTTGTTACTTGGGAGAACAGACCAGCACCCGCCTTTCCAGGAGCTGCAGAGAGTGACGAGGTCTCCCCTCAGCCTCCTCTTCTCCAGACTAAACAGCCCCAAGTCCCTCAGCCACTGCCAGAACCCCCGTCCTCCAGACCCTTCCCCAGCTCCGTTCCCCTTCTCTGGACGCGCTCAAGTTCCTCAGGGTCTTTCTTGGAGCGAGGGGCCCAAAACTGAACCCAGGATTTGAGGTGTGGCCTCACCAGTGCCAAGTGGAGGGGGACGATCCCTTCCCTGCTCCTGCTGCCATCCCATGCCATCCCACGATGCTGTTGGCCTTCTTGGCCACCTGGGCCACTGCTGGCTCATGTTCAGTCACTGTCAGCCAGCACCCCCAGGTTCTCCTTTCCAAACTGGGGCTGTGCAGAACCCCCTTGGTGTGGAATTGATCCACTCCTCAGGCTGTAGATCTTTTAGACCACAGCATTTCTTGGCTTGGACAATGCACGTGTTTCCTGAGCTGAGATGTTTCTGCCACCTTTGATTTCCATTTTCCCCAGCACCAGCACAGCTGGGGTGCCGGAGACTGCCTGGGTATTAAAATAAAGACACTGAACAGCCACACAAGCTTTGATGGCTCTTGCGTAACTCCACCTTGACCTGACAGTACCCTTTTAAGCCACCAAATCTCTACAAAGCCATGAATAGACCACCATAAAATTCCTTTTTATGATCATGTTTTCCAGCCCTCTACAGTGCTCAAAGACAACAAGGTGGAGTCCACAAGACCACAAGGTAAGAATCATAGAATGGTTTGGGCTGGAAGGGACCTCAAATCCCATCCAATTCCACCCCCCACCCCTCCACCCCCGCCATGGGCAGGGACACCTCCCACTGGATCAGATTGCTCCAAACCCCATCCAACCTGGCCTTGAACACCTCCAGGGATGGGACAGCCACCACTGCTCTGGGCATCCTGGGCCAGGGCCTCCCCACCCTCATGGGAAAATATTTTTTTCTAACATTCCATCTCAATCTCCCCTCTTTCAGCTGAAAACAATTCCCTTCATCCTATCCCTGCATTTCCTGATCAAGAGCCCCTCCCCAGCTTTCCTGGAGCCCCTCTCAGTACTGGGAGGCTGCTCTAAGGTCTTCCTGGAATCTTCTCTTCTCCAGACTGAACAACCCCAACTCTCTCAGCCTGTCCTCATAGCAGAGGTGCTCCAGCCCTTGGATCATCTCCATGGCCTCCTCTGGATCCACTCCAACAGCTCCTTGTCCTTCCTGTGCCGAGGATGGAGTGTCCACTCAGTTAAGCTTAGATTGGCTTCAGACCTTCAGCCCAGGTAGCACCAAAATGCAGCACTGGGTTTCAGCCAGGAATACCCAGGGTAGTCTCTGGGATCTGGGGGAAGGAGCACAGGCACTGACAGCAGACAAGAATTTGACTTTTGTATTTGAAATGTCAGTGTAGTCTTTCATTGTGAACTGATCTCGTTGAAGCACATCTCGTGTGTGCATGTGTCCTCGCCCTCTGTATCCCTCTCCTTATCTCCAAATCCTGGCCACAAAGTTGTGAGATGCAGGGAAATTTCAAGTCCCTGCTAAGCAAGACCCCTCTCACATTTTGATTCAGAGAGTTCATGGTCTGCAATTGCCCTGCTAAGGGCCGAGCTGCCCTGTGAGAAAGAGCTGTCGTATTTCATGCAAGGTCTTGGGTAAGACACGATGCTGAGTCTGCACTCAGAGCTGGGACTCTCCCAGGCTCCCATCCTACGTGTGGCTGCGTGAGCTGCCGGGAGGCTCTGGGAGTGCTGCTTGGTGCAAACACCTTGCTTTTCATCACCCTGACCTTCTTGATTCACCACACTGATGGACCCAAGCACCTGCCAGCAGCAGGGATGCAGCACGTGAGGCTGAGAGCCACTGCTGTCACCACTGGGCCAGCGAGAGGGAATGAGTTGAGAAGGAGGGGCAGCCCCAGGACTTGGGATCCGGAGAAGGTACTGGAGAAACTGAGCCCAGAAAAAGGAAAGTGGATGAGGACAGACAAGCCAGCTGCTGGGAAATGCCCTGCATGCACACGACAAGGTGCTCCAGCCTCACGCTGAGTCACACAGGGTCTTTCTTAATCGAAAGCCTCCAGAAGCTGAGTTTGCAGTTTGGGCGCGACTGCCAGCGCCTCCCGCACTGGGAGCGCTCGGCCCCCGGCTGAGCACGTGTGAGCAGTGACCTGCTTTCAGGTCCCACAGCCGCTCTCCCTCACTCCCTGCAGCAAACGCTTTGTCTGCTCTCAGACAGATCACAGAGGAACACGACACGACAAAAGCTGAGCCTCTCCACACGCCACACAAGGCCGCGGCCGCTGCGACGTTCCCACCGGCGGCTCTTTAGCCCCAGGCTTTGCAGCACCCTTGGTTTTATTTATTCAGGTTCAGCAAACTTGCAAGATGAAAGCAAGACGAAGGAGTTGTTTTATTAAGAAAGAGTCCGTCATTATTTAAAAAAAACAACCATCTTTCTGTCCTCCTTGAGACAGCTCAGAGGCTCCTCAGCATGGGTTCTCCTCCGAGCACGAGGCCCGTACCTGCTCCTCCTGTGCGTACACCAAGAGCTTTTGTCTCAACTCTCACTGCAGAAGAGACAGCTCAAGCTGATTTTTCTTTCTCGGGTTCTATCTTGGTCACAATGGGGAGGAGGAGACTTGGCAAAGGTTGGTCTCCTTTATCTTGCTTCTCTTCTCTTGCCAACCATGCCTCCACCCGGCTAAACCTCCCTTTTTCCTAAGGAAAGACCCACTTGCCTTGCACTCAGCCTTTCCGCAGATGCTGCTCTGTGCAACAGGGCTGAAGCACAAGAGATCAAACCCTCACAGAGAGAGGGAGTGCAGCAGCCAGACCTCTGCCTGGAAAGGCTTTCACTTGGTTCCAGTCACACAACAGGGAGATTCCTTAAGCTCCTGGTAGGAAAAGGTATCAAACCAGAAAGCAGCTGTGGAAGAGGTGGGTGTGTTACAGATCCATCACTTCTTCTTCCACGGCTTTGTCCTGAGATTGCACATACTTCTCCTGCACTGCAAGTGTGCTGATAATGCAGTAATTAAGGTAAACAAGGGGCTGGGCTCAAACAATCCCTTCTGCAAGGAGCTTTTAACATTCTCAGCGAGGAACCAGCCCCACATTAGCCCGAAGGCTGGCAGTGCTGGCAGCAGCACCCATCACCTGAGTTATTTCTGGCTCTGGCTGATCCCAGACCAGACAAGCACATGAGAATCAATTGTATGGTTTGGACGAGGTGGAATGAACAAGTCCAAGTGAGCGTGAGAGAGAGGAAAGTTGTCAAAAGATTCCTCCCACATTCCCAGTATCAATTAGCAACAAACGTGGTGGCTTTGGTGTGAACAGCTGTCTGCTGAGATCTGGGCTGGGATCCCCAAGGAGCATCAGGTGATGTTAGCAACAATCCAGGCCTGCAAACCACCAGCCCCACCTCCAGTCTCTTCCCCAGGGAAGGAGAAATCAAAACTCCACACAACAGGGAGAAGGATACGAAGCGAAGTGGAAATCGGCTCCCACTGCTGCCGACATCAGAGCTTCCAGGCTCCTGTGCTCCTGCTCTCCGAAGGAATAGCCGTTGGCTTTGTCCACTGCCTGCATCACCTGTCGCATGCTGTCCTTATCCTGAAAGAGAGGGAGATGACACACAGGGAATTTTGTCCTTGCCCAGAGGCAAGAGCTCATGCTGTGCTTTACTGTGGATTATCTCTGAGGCTTTAGGCCACCCACGCAGTGCCCAGTGCACCAAGGACGCTGTCGGCCTCCCAGAGCCCGAGGGGCTGTTGGACAACCAGGGGTACCTGCTGTCAGCCAGAATTTGTGCTGGGCTGGCACCTCAACTCTCGGGCTCCCTCTCATCACCTCTTGTCTCAGCCCATTTGCCTCTGTTGACACTTCTGCCATCTACAAGATTAACATTTTCAGCCCTTCCTCCCAAATGTACTGCTCCCAGTCTTCTAATTATTCTGTGCTCCTTAATTTAACGTTTTAGGTAATCACAGAATCACAGAATGGTTTGACTTGGAAGGGACCTCAAAGCCCATCCAGTCCCACCCTCTGTCACAGGGAGGGACACCTCCCACTGGATCAGGGGGCTCAAAGCCCCATTCAGCCTGGCCTTGAACACCTCCAGGGATGGGGCAGCCACCACTGCTCTGGGCAACCTGGGCCAGGACCTCCCCACCCTCACAGCAAAACATTTCTTTCCAAGATCTCATCTCAATCTCCCCTCTTTCAGCTGAAACGCCTTCCCCCTCATCCTATCCCTGCACCCCCTGATCAAGAGCCCCTCCCCAGCTTTTCTGGAGCCCCTTTCAGTACTGGGAGGCTGCTCTAAGGTCTCCCCAGAATACTGGGTAATACTTTGCGCAGATTTGAAATGCAGGAACACAAGGGCTGAATGAAGGGGGAGTCTTAATTCCCGACCACAAAGCCCCAAGCTCACTGGCCTTTTCTTTTCCTCTGGCTGCCAAAGATCATTCCTAACTCTGCGTGTGTTTGTCCTCCTCCATCCCAAGCCTCTCCACAGCTGAGGTTTGCAGCCCTCACGGCTTCTTGCAGATGTAACCTCTCTGCTACCAAACGTGCCGATGATGTATCCAGCACTCCCTGTTCTCCCTGTCCCACTACTCCTGCTGCATCACCTGGATGTTGAGTGGAATGAAGGACACCAGGCTGTAATCCTCGATCACCTCCACCAGCTTCTCGTTGAGGCGGCGGTAATTTCTGAAGAAGGGGTCTGAAGCTAAATGATCAACCAAGTAGGAGAGGTCCAGGACCTCCGTATAATAATCCAGGTTGAAAGCTGCAGGGAAAGACCAAGATGCTCTGAAGGCAACTGAAGAACCCAGTGAGATTTACACCAGTTCCCTGTCCATCCCTGCACCCAGAGAGCTGATCTGCCCCTGACACAGCTCAAATCCACTGCCTCCCTGGCAGAGGCTCTTACCCAGCTTGCCGTACTGCTCGATCAGGTCCATCTTGGAGAGGATGTTGACGTGGGGCAGCTCCACGTGCAGCATGGTGGAGAGTGAGGTGCAGAGAACAGAGATGAACTTGCCTGGGTCCGTGCAGTAGTGAGAATCCACCAGATGCACCGCAGCCAGCTGGACAGCAAAGGCATGAGGTGAGGATCACAATGAGCCCATCCAGTGTGAGAAGTGGCTGTTCAAACCTGGCTATGGACTCCCAGGAAGGGAAAGTTACCACCTACCTTTGAGCTCTTGCATATAAAACATCCTCATATATGAGCACACACATATCTATAGGAGTAAATACCACCACATTCCCATCCATGGATCACCTGGGGGATTCAGGACCCAGGGTGCTGGTGCACAGAAAGGTCTATGAGGTGCTGAGCTCCAGCAGCAGCGCTGAAAGACACTTCAACCCGCCACTGTCCTCCCTTTTCTCAGGGCACCTTTCTCTGCAATGAAGCTTCTGTGCTTGTCTGAACCCTGCAAGGTTTTTAGGGGTGAGAGCTGGGGTTAACTCTCCTTCTGAACACCACCAATGCCTCCAGATTTCCACCTTCCCTACAGGAATGCTCAGGCACAGCGTGCGCTCAGGAGCAGTACCCGTCGCACACCACACTCTGCTGGCAGAACCAATTGTCCTGCGGTTTGAAAGAATAATTAATAATTAAATTAATGAAAGGTTTGATTTGCTGTGCTTTGTGCAGCTCTAACAATGTGGTCCAAGATCTCTGTTCAGCTCCTGCCTGTTACACAACGTTACTCAACATCAGGACTCCGGAGCTGAGTGTGGCTGAGTCACAGCTATGCTTCTGCAGCAAAATAAAAGCCAGCTGAAAGCTCAGGGGCAGGCGTAAGCACTCGAGTGAGCATCACAGCAGTGGTGTAACTCTCTTTTTTTAGTAACTACAACTCCATGTACATTTATTTAAATCATAATAATCCCTAATGTGCAGATTCCCAGTGACATTCTCAAGCAAATGAACCTGCCCTTCTTGCTCGCACCATACGGGGGTTTGCACATTCATGGTTTGGTCCAAATGCAAACCAAATGCAATGTAAGCAGGTTAGCTCAGTTATGGGACTCTTCTCACCTGTGCTTCCTCATCTGCATCTTCCATTGTGCAAGGAAGCACAGAGCACGTACGACAAAAGGCAGAGCAATTGGGTTTGGCTGCAGGAGAGCCAAGCAGGGCCTGAGATAACACCTGGATTTCTCATAATGCAGTGCAAAGGGACCCTCACATGTTAACCAAAACCACAGGATAAAACACACAAGGGCTGTGCAGAGCTGGAGCACAGTGAAAGTGTGTGAGGAAGGGGAATCCATGTTTCTCTTCACCCCATCCCTGGAGGTGTTCAAGGCCAGGTTGGATGGGGCTTTGAGCAACCTGATCCAGTGGGAGGTGTCCCTCCCCGTGGCAAGGGGGTTGGAACTGGATGGGCTTTGAGGCCCCTTTTGATCCAAACCATTCTATGGTAATCCCACTGCACTGAATGCTCTGAACAAGCCAGTCTTTTGCCAACCTCAGAGCATAAAATGGGGCAAAACTCCCCTCCTTCCCTGATAACACAGGTTTCACGTGAAAGGTCAAACTGGTTTATGAAGAAAACACTCACTGGTACCCACAATCAAAAGCTCTGACTGTGTGGCACCAGCGCAGGGTGCCAGGCACTGATCCCAGCTCCCTGAGGCGCCCCAAACCTACCCGGAAATTCCACTTGGCCAGCTGTGCAAAGACATTCTTCAGGGCATCATGGTGGGTGTAGAGCTCCACCTGCCCCGGGCAGTCAAACAAGTAGTAGTGACCCCTGAACGCCGCCAGCTTCTCCTGCAGCCAATCAAAATTGGCTTCCAGGTATTCCATGCAGTAGATCAACCCCCCATTGGGCCCCAGCTTCAGGTTCTCCATCACATCGGGCAGGGTGATGAGCTCAGCGATGTCCACGGCGCACTGGTAGGGCATCGCCTCGTTGGCAGGGTCCAGGTTCACCACCGACACCTTGCGCCCGATCCTGCTCAGGAATTCCTGCATGCCATGGCAATAAGTTGTCTTCCCGGAGCCAGGAGGGCCGATTACCACCTGGCCAAAGGCCAGCGAGCTCCCCTTGCTGCCCTCAGACATGTCGGCTCATTTCTTTCTCCTTCTGTTGGCTGAGAAAGGAAAAGCTCCCAGTTTACCATTGTATTTGCATTTGTATCAATGCAATCTGCATGAATTCACACCCAAGGACTGGGTGGAGAGGAAGGGAAAGTGCCATTGTGTAAGTGCCAGGGAAAGTGCCATTGTGTAAGTGCTGTCTCCCTGTCACTCCCTGTCACTCCTCACAAGTGCCTGGCAGATGTTATCCTGCTGCCACCCCCCCCCCCATCTCCCTCAAGACCCCCTCCCTGTTCCCATTAAGCCTCTCCCCTCTTCCACCAGACCCCTTCCGTTCCCATTCCCTTTATCACAGAATTGCTTGGTTGGAAAAGACCTCTGAGTACGTGTCCACTGCTAAATCATTCCTGAGCACTTCATCTGCTCATCTTTTAAACACCTCCAGGGACGGTGACTCAATCACCTCCCTGCACAGCCTCTGCCAGTGCTGAGAACCCTTCTGGTGAAAAAATTTTTCCTGATGTCCAATCTGAACCTGCCTTGGCACAACTTGTGGCCATTAAGTTGCCTCTCCCACTACCGTTTGGCCCCTCCTGCTCCGGTTCGGCCTCTCCCGTTCCCCCTACACCTCTCCCTGGCCCCCAGGCCTCTGCTGCTCCATACGGCCTCTCCCCGTTCACGTTCGCCCCCTCGCACCCCTGCCAGGCCTCTCCTGTTCCCCCACGGCCTCTTCTGCTCCCGCCGGGACCCTCTCCGCCTCTCCAAGCCTCTCTCGTTTGACCTCTCCCGTTAAAGCCCCTCCCCACCCTGGCAGGCCTTTGCCTTCGGTCCCGTTCAGCCTCTGCCGACCCCCTAGGCCTTTCCCGGTCCCGTTAAGCCTCTGCCGACCCCACCGGCTTTCCCGGTTCCGTTCAGCCTCTCCCCGCCCCGCCAGGCCCGTCCCTTTCCCTCACGGCCTTCCCCGTTCAGCCCCTCCCGCCCCCGCCCGGTCCCTCCCGTTCCCGTTCGGCCTCTCCCCGCCCAAGCCCCCCCCCCCAATCCCCTCACCGCCCGCCGCCGGTGCCCCCGCCGCCGCTTCCGGGTGGCCGCGGAATCCGGACACTCGAGTTCCGGGCAAGGAGCGGCCACCGCCGCCACAGCGCCCCCCAGCGGCCCGGGGTGGGACAGGGTCCGCGCTGCTCCGCCCCCACCGGGATTCGAACCCGGACCCAGACCTTGCAGAAGGGGTGTGAGTGGAAGGACTGAGAGGACTCTTCCAACACAAACCAGTCCATAATTCCCATTAGTTATTAGGAAGAAATTCTTCACGATGAGGGTGGGGAGGCCCTGGCCCAGGCTGCCCAGGGAAATTGTGGCTGCCCCATCCCTGAAGGTGTTCAAGGCCAGGTTGGATGGGGCTTTAAGCCCCCTGATTCAGTGGGAGGTGTCCCTGCCCATGGCAGGGGTTTGGAACTGGATGACCTTTTAAGGTCCCTTCCAACCCAAACCATTACATTATTCCATGATTCACATTTAACCCTCCAGTACTGGGTCACTGGGACAAAGGCTCTGCCCCCTCCCTAAAAGAGTGCCTGCATCAGGAAAACGGAGCAGAGCAGAGCCATGGAAAGAAGCTCCCGCTACGCCCGACCGCAGGGAAACGCCTCCCGCAGAATTCCGCCGGCGGCTGCCAAGGAGAAGTCTTTCATCCTGACGAGTTTCTCCCAGGAGTGTGGGATTGTCACACCCAAGCAACGCGAAGCTGTGGGCCAGCAGCGAGCTTTCCACAGGACAGTTCCCGTGCCCCGGCTGGCCCTGTCTGTACTTGTCCTTCCCTGGGTCTCAGGCATGAGTTCTGGTTTTCTAGGCTGACCTAGCACACAAGCTTGGTTGATCCAGGCTTTCCCCATTCCTACTGAACAGGCAGGACCAGCACTACTTCCCCTCATCAGAACGGTTCATTTAGGAGGAAAAAAGCCCACTGAGACAATTTTTGTTACAAATCTGTCTTTCTTACAAAAATAAATATATTAAAAGCCTGCCCCAATCCCGAGACCAGGAGCCAGCCTGGGCTCGACAGGAACAGAGGCAGTACCAAGGCTCTGGGACAGTCCCTGCTCAGTGTGGCCGGGCACCAGAGCTCTCCAGAGCACCATGGGATGCCCGGACAAATGGCATCTCCTGCCTGTACTTCATGGCCGTGGGTGGCTGGCGCCTGAGCAGTTGGTCACCACTGTCCTTGGGGTCAGGGTCATCGTAGATGGTTGAGATGAGGATGGGACTGTCCCGTCGGGGCTTTTTCACTTTGCTGAACATTAGCAGTTTCTCCCCGTGGTACCTAAAGGGAAGCAGGAAGTCCAACTTTGCTGAGGCAGTGGGACATCCCAGGTCATGTCCTTGAGGGGCTACAGGGAGAAGTGGACTGATACTGAGAGATGACTGAGTGTTGGGGTTGTTCAGCCTGGAGAAGGCTCTGGGGAGACCTCAGAGCAGCCTCCCAGTACTGAAAAGGGGCTCCAGGAAAGCCAGGGAGGGACTCTTGATCAGGGAGTGCAGGGATAGGACAAGGGGGAAGGGTTTTCAGCTGGAAGAGGGGAGATTGAGATGAGATCTTGGGACGAAATGTTTTCCTGTGAGGGTGGGGAGGCCCTGGCCCAAGTTGCCCAGAGCAGTGGTGGCTGCCCCATCCCTGGAGGTGTTCAAGGATGGGGTTTTGAGCCCCTGATCCAGTGGGAGGTGTCCCTTCCCAAGGCAACTGGATGATCTTTAAGGTCTGTGACACAGAGCAATAAGGATTCTGGTCCAATTCCTGGCTGCAAAATTGCTCGTGGAGGAGAAGCAGCCCTCATGGTGAAAACCCCACCACAACAGCAGAGCAGAGGGGACCCTCAGCCCCCACACAGAGCTCTTTCCAGCCCCATCTCACACCAGAAGCTGCTCTAAGGAGCACTGGAGTATCAGGAAGAGCAGCTCCGGAGTGCTGTGGCAGGCCCTGCCACCAGCTGTGCAGGGGAAGGAAGGTCCTTGGGACAACCTCACAATTCTGGTTCACACTCTGCTCCTCTTGCAGCCAGGCAGCTGCTGTGCCAGCCCAGAGAGCCTGGGCAGAGGCTCCGATTGCAGCAGTGCTGGGTACTCACCCCAGTCCCCTCTTGCACCTGGGGTTCTGACCCTCGTTGTCCAGAGCTTCAGCCATTCCAGAGTTGCTGCTGCCCAGCCCCAGCCCCTCGGTCCAGCCCTGCTGCTCCAACACTTTCCTGCCAAAGCCCTGGGAGAGAGGCAAAAACGTCAGAGAGTTACTGGACAAAGCCCATTTTCCCAGAACCCTCTGCCCCTTCCAAACACACAAAGGAGCTCCCCCTTCCCTAATCCACAGCCTCCAAGCATCCCCACTGCAGCTGTTCTGGTCCTGTCCCATCCCTCCTGGGCAGGCAGGCAGAGCTCACCTTGGTGTGTCTCTCAAAGGTTCCAATCTGCTGCCCTGAAACAGACCCATCCTCCAAGCCATCCCGGAGTCGCTGTTCCAGCCGCATCTGGACCGAGTCCCGAGCATCCTTGTCACCTCCATCTCGGGAGAAAAAAGCGAGAGTCAGAGCTGCACACCTCAGGAAAGTTCTTTGCAACCATCATCTCCCCCAGAGCACCACACAACAAGGAGGCAGAACCTGTTCCTTTTGGCAACTCTCCCTGCCAGACAAGAAAAACGTTGTTTCAAGCACAATGACATCCTGGACGCTTTCAAAGGATGACAGACCCAAAGAATTCCCCACTGGAAAATTATGCAGGGTCAGAGTTTCCCAGCCTCCTTGGTTTCCTGGGGAGGGGTTCAGCTCAGGTACCTTTGTCATAGTAGATGCTCATGTCCACGTCCCAGTCATCTGCTGTCTGCTCGTCAAAGTCTGCCAAGAGAAGGAAAGCACAGGGTTTGGTGATGGTTGTGGAAGTCTGGCACAGAAGAGCTGTTTGCTGGTGGCCCAGATCCCTGTTTTCTCTAATAAATGGGAAGGAAATGGCTCCACAAACCACAGGGCTCACACAGTGGGTTGCCAGGAGGACCAATGGGGGCTCTGACAACTGGACTGATGGGAAAGTCAGACTGGAGAGCTGGGGAATCGCCAACTGCACGAAGTTTAACAAGGGCGAGTGCTGGGTTTTGCACCTGGGAAACGGCAACCCTGAATGGACAGACAGACAGACTGGGGAGAGAGAGGCTGGGGAGCAGCCCTGTGGAAAGGGATCTGGGGGTTCTGGTAGACACAAGCTACCAGTGAGCCCTGGCAGCCAATAGGGCAACCGTGTCCTGGGGTGCATCGAGCACAGCATCGCCAGTTGGGTGAGGGAGGGGATTGTCCTGCTCTGCTCTGCACTGAGGAGGCCCCACCTTGAGCACTGGGTGCAGTTTTGGGTGCCACAGGATAAAAAGGACATCAAACTACTGGAGAGTGTTCAGAGGAGGCCACAAAGCTGGGGAGGGGTCTAGAGGACAAATGATGTGAGGAGAGGCTGAAGTCACTTGGTCTGTTCAGCCTGGAGAAGAGGAGACTGAGGGGGGAACCTCAGAGTCATCGACAGCTTCCTCACAGCAGAAGGAGGAGGAGCAGGTGCTGAGCTCTTCTCTCTGGTGACCAGTGATAGGACCTGAGGGAATGGCAGGAAGATGTGCCAGGGGAGGGTTAGGTTGGACATTACAAAGAGGTTCTTCCCCCAGAGGGTGGTGGAACAGTAGAACAGCTCCCCAGGGAAGCAGTCACAGCCTGAAAATGTCCCAGAAGCATTTGACCAACACCCTGAGCCACACAGTGTGAATGTTGGGGTTGTCCTGTGCAGGGACAGGAGTTGGACTCAATGATCCTTGTGGGTCCCTTGCAGCTCAGGGCATTCTATGATTTAGGACTGAACCGCTGTGGGGTTTGTGATCAAGGGGATGTTTAAGAACAACAGCAAGATGCCATAACTGGAATGCTGGTATGGGGTTATTCCCAATTCACCTCCAGGGCTGGACCCCCAGCTCATTGTGGTTAAGTTTGTGACACAGACACCACCGTTACCTCCGTTCTGCTCCTGCCAGTACTGAGCATCCGTGTAGAAGACAAGGCCAGAGCCTCCTTTCTCCCACTTCAGCTCGATCTCCTCTTCAAAGAGCCGCTCCTCCACCCGGTCCTGCTTGGTGACGTCCTCGTGCAGCGCCTCGTGCCGCTCCCACTCCTCACAGGTATCAGCGTCCTGCAAAGAGCCAGTGAGAGGTGGGTGACCAGGAGCACGCAGCCTCCTCCCCAGTCCCCTGCCTTCCCTTGGAATGCTTTCCCTACGAAGCAGCTTTGTCGACACAGCTCGTCTCAGCCTGCTCCTTTCAGGCACTGACATGACCGGCGCCGATGACCTCATCCCCGCGTTCGGAGTCAGCAAAGAGAAGTGGTGAAAAACACCACATCACACCCACTGGGAGGCTTTGGGCACCGTGTCCCATCCGGAAGGCAAAGATGCCCATTTAAGGAGCAGGCGTGACCGACAGAGAGTCAGCACCAGCAACAAATTAATTCCACTCAAGTTGATCCCTAAAGAGATTGTGTGGGTTCCGGTGAGGCAGCTGGCTGGCACAGGCCACACTGACAGCTTTACTGCTGCCTGTCCAGCTCCTTCCAAGTCAGGAACAGCCAAAAGAGATCCAGGAAACAGCCTGTGAGAAAAAGCTTGAGGAGTCTGTTTAGTCTGGAGAAGAAAAGATTGAATAAGAAGTTTGTAAAGGAGGGAACAAAGTGTTCTCTGTGTCCGCTGTTGCTAAGAGAACGCCACGGGGTAAAACTGCAGCAAAGATTTGGCACCTGAGTTAATTCTGGCTGAGCAAAGAATGGGAATGGTTTGCCTTGGGATTGTGCTGCCTCTGTAATGACAGGGGGTTGTGGGAACAGGCCAGACCGGAGGAGGGAACGAGAAAGGGAGCCTGGAGAGCCCCAGCTGCTCAGAGCCTGTCATCAAAGTATTTTTTTTTGACAATCAGAGAACGGTTTGGGTTGCAAAGGACCTCAAAGCCCATTCAGTTTCAACACCCCTGCCACGGGCAGGGACACTTCCCACTGGATCAGGGGGATCAAAGCCCCATGCTGTGTCAGGGCCTCCCACCCTCACAGGAAAACATTTCTCCCTAAAATCTCATCCCAACCGCCCCTCTTTCAGCTGAAAACCGCTCCCCCTCATCCTATCCCTGCACTCCCTGATCAAGAGCCCCTTCCCCAGCTTTCCTGGAGCCCCTTTAATCCTGTCTGTGATGCTGAACTTGGCCTTGCCATAACTTCCTGGGCCCACGGAGGCAGCCAGTGGCACAGCCCTGGGGACATTTGTGTCCCAGCAGTGAAGGTTCAAGGGGAGCGAGCAGTGGCACCTCTGGGATGGACTGTGTGGGAGCGAGCAGGGCTTTCCTGAAGCACCTTTCAAGTACTGGAAGCTGCTCTAAGATCTCCAAGGAGTTTTCCCTTCTCCAAGCTGAGCATTGTTCAAGCACCAAGATTCACTTACATCACCCGAGTGGAGCTCCTCTTCCTCCTTCTCCTGTCCCTCCTCATCCTCCTCAGCACTGGCTGGCTGAGTCACCTCAGGTCTCACCACAGGCCCTTCTTCCTCTGTGATCTCATCGCCCGTGGCAGTGTAAACTCTTTCTTCTTCTATAACTGTCTCAGTGTCCTGGTATTCAAAAGGCACATTCCCATACCTACGGGATGAGCCAGTCTTTGGAAAATCCAGCTGCAATTTCTTGATAACCCCAGGAGGCAGCCTGCAGGCCCTGATCAGCTCCAGGAAAACTCTCAGGGGGGTGCCCACGTTCCCATAAGGCATGAAGGAAGGGGGGTTGAACTCAGGGAGCCGCTTCAAATCCGATTCTGAGACACATTCACCTGCAGCTGTGTTGTCCTCGCTGGAGGGAAATGTCTCCATGCCTGGAGGAGAGAAAGAATAGTTTTGTGAGGAACACACACACAACGTTCCACCAGAGATGGTGAAATCAAGGTCCTCCTGGGCAGGAAGAGGACAAGCAGACCCCAAACTTTAAAGAATCATGGAACAGTTTGGGTTGGAAGGGAGCTCAAAGACCATCCAATCCCACTCCCCTGTCATGGGCAGGGACACTTGCCACTGGAGAGGGGAAAAAACATCAGAGAGCTGCTGGACAAAGCCCTTCTTCCCAGAACCCTCTGCTCACTCCCAAACATACCCAGGAGCTCCCTTTTCCCTAATCCACAGCCTCTGAACATCCCCATCCAACCTGGCCTTCAACACCTCCAGGGATGGGGCAACCACCACTTCGCTGGGTAACCTGAGCCAGGGCCTCCCCACCCTCACAGCAAAACATTCCTACTTAAGATCTCATCCCAATCTCCCCTCTTTCAGCTGAAAACCTTTCCCCCTCATCCTGTCCCTGCACTCCCTCATCAAGAGCCCCTCCCCAGCTTTCCTGGAGCCCCTTTCAATACTGGAAGGCTGCTCTAAGGTCTCCCCAGAGCCTTCTCTTCTCCAAGCAGAACAACCCCAAGTCCTTCTTTTCCTGGCTCGTAAAAGATTTAAGGTGTTAACCAAGGAGGGTTTTAACCCTCAGACTAGCTGGTCCTTTGGACTGGTCCAGGCCAGCGAGGGGAGACCCAGTGCTCGACCCCCCTGGTGCCTGCCCCCTCATGTCCATTCCCCCTCCCTGGTGCCCGGTCCCCCCTCCCCTCCTGGTGCCCATTCCCCCTACCTCCCAACCGTGCCAGGTCCCCTCTCCCTGCTCCGGTTCCTCCTTTCCTCCTCCAGTACCCGTTCCCCCCTGTACCCCGGTTCCCGTTCCCCTTCCCCCCTGGTTCTCGTGTGCCCCCCCGCTCCAGTTCCCCCTCCTTCCTCCGGTTCCTGTTCTCCCCCTCACCTCAGTGCCCGGTTCCCTTCCCCTCCCGTACCTGCCCCGGTACCGAGGCGCACCCTGCGGATCAGGCAGCGGCCGGGCAGCGCGGCGCCGCCGGGCCCGAACCAGCACTTCCCCGAGTACATGCGAACGAGGCGGCGGGCGCGGCCGGGCCGCACGGCCACCGGGCAACACCGAGTGTGCGGCTCCGCAGGCCGCTCCCCGCCGGCCGCCGACGGGCGCTCGGGCCGGTGCCGGTAGTGGAAGCAGAGAAAGCCGCCCGCCTCTGCGAACTGGCTGAAGTAGGCGCGGAGCTGGGCGGAGCGCAGCGAGGCCGGGATGCCGCTCACCAGGCAGTACCGGGCGGCAGCGGCGCCGACAGCGCCGTCGCTGGAACTGGGCGCCGCCATCTTGCCCGGCCGGGCCGTCGCGCGGAGATGACGTCACGGGCCGAGAGCGAGAGGAACAGGCGCCCCCTGGTGGCGGGAGGGAGGGGCGCAGGTGTGGGTTCCAATGGGGCGGCCACGGGCCTGGGGGTTCACAGGTCTGAGGGGTCAGAGGTCCCCGTGCGGGGGGCGCGGGGTGTGACAGGTCCGAGGGGGTTCATGCTCCAGTGGGGGGGTCACAAGTATGGGGGGGTCACAGGCTCCAATGGAGGCGGGTACAAGTCTGGAGATCACAGGTTTGGGGGGGATCAGAGGATCCAATTTGATGGGGGGGGGGAGGCCACAGTTCTAGGGGGGTCACAGGTTTGGGCGAAGTCACAGATCTGGGGGGGGCTGTCACAGGTCCAGGGCGGGTCACAGGCCCCAATGAGGGGGTGTTATAAGTATGGGGGTGGTCTCAGGCCTGGGAGGGTGCCACAGGATTAGAGCAGGTCACAGGCCTGGGCGGTCCCAGGGTAGTGACAGGATTGGGGGGTCACAGGCCTGGGGGTGGCCAGGGGCTGGTGCAGCCTGGGGTGCCTTTCCCCAGTGCCGAGACACCCACCTGCCCAGTTTGGGACGACCCTGAATGCTGCCCGCACAGTGCTGCCGTGACTCAGCCTCATGTCACTGCGCTGCGCATGGGCCTGCAGAAATCACCCCGTGGTGACTCACGAGTGGAAAACGGCTGTCACAGGGCTGAGATCCCCTTGGGAGCTGCTGGCTCCGCTTGGCAGAGGTGGAGGACAGACTGACGGAGCCACCTTTCCAGGTTTTTCCATGGGTGAGGGTGATGGGACACAGGGAAGCTTTGCCTGAGCCCTTGGCCGAGCTGGGCACGGCAGTCAGAATGGTGTTTTGTGGTGCAGTGTTTTGGCAGCTGCATCCACCTGGGACATCCCCTCATCACTTGGATGAGCTGAAATTCCACCACCTCTGCAAATTCCACTGGAGGGGTTTGTGCCGAAGGCTGTCCTCCCAGATGGAATTTTATGGAAAAACCACTTTTCATTCCCATGCTGGGCCGGCAGCCAGTTTTCCCAACCCCTCAGAAATTCAACCATCACCTCTAAAAGCCACCATGTTTTCCAAAACATAAAAGATTTTATTAAAAAAATAATTTACTGTGTCTTATGTACAAAATGTCGTATCGTTGGCTTAAAAAACACAGACAGGAATGCGTTCTGGAAGCTGCAGGTGGGAGAAGTGAGCTTCCCAGGCACGCGGCCGGCTGTGACTCTGGGCAGGGAGGTTTGGTTCCACCAGGAAACCAGCTGGGCTCACGCCTGCGGTGGGTGCAGGTCGGGAATAGGTTATCCCAGCATGGAGAGAGGTGAGTTCGTGGTCTGATGGGTGCAGGTGCTCTGAGGTGACGCGTTGCTCTGCTGTGTTTCATGGTGTTACAGAGAAAATAGAATCTTGGAATGGTCTGGGTTGGAAGGGACCTTAAAACCCATCCAGTTCCACCCTCCTGCCATGGACAGGGACACCTCCCACTGGATCAGGGGGCTCCAAGCCCCATCCAACCTGGCCTTGAACACCTCCAGGGATGGGGCAGCCACCACTGCTCTGGGCAACCTGGGCCAGGGCCACCCCACCCTCACAGAAAAACATTTCTTCCCAAGATCTCACCTCAATCTCGCCTCTTGCAGATGAAAACCGTTCCTCCTTGTCCTATCCCTGCACTCCCTCATCAAGAGCCTCCCCTTCAGCTTTCCTGGAGCCCTTTTCCATACTGGGAGGCTGCTCTAAGGTGTCCCTGGAGCCTTCTCTTCTCCAGGCTGAACAACCCCAACTCTCTCAACCTGTCCTAGGATCCAGGGAAAGGCAGGAGGGGGGAACCTGCACACCCTGTAGGATTTAATATTCTGTACAATTAGTTTAATACCCTGTAGGATTTAATACTCTGCCTTTTTGTGGTTTCCGAGGAACATCCTTCATGGATATTTCTAAGATTTCAAGCAGTACAGACAGAGCAAGGCTTCACCCAGACCTAATTCCATAACGGTAAGTGATCCCACTGAGGACATGTACATGGCAGAGTCAAGCTGGTGACAGACCTTATCGCTTGGAGCTAAGAGCAAAACACACATGGATTTAAATGGGATCAAGGATTCAGAGAGCCAAAACCAGAGCCAGACACTAATCCAACCTGCCCTGGGACCTGCTTTAGACAGCTCAGCAGCTCCAGCTCAGAAATCCCATGCTTCCCAAAATGAAGACCGGCACAGGCAGAGCGGGAGCTGCTGTAAATGTCTGCTAAAGCAGAGATGTTTCTGCCAGAGCTGAATCCTCCAGCCCCAGCTCTACCGAAAGGCACAGCTCCCTGCCGACTCCAGAGTGTTTCTGTTGCTAAATCCCTGCTTCCAGATTGGCTTTGCCGCCCGGCAAGGCGCCGGGAGCATCCATGGGATGTGGATTTGTGCTGCAGGAGCCAGCTGCTCACTGGTTATTTCATACAGCATTTCTGTGATGAGCTTGACGATGTCTGCGTTGCCGATGATGGGTCGGAAGAAGAGATCTGTGATGAGAGCAGGAGGCATCGATTTTAACCTGGAGGCAATCAGCAAAATGCGGGCGAAGCGGCCCTGGTCCTCGGAATGCAGGGGCTGCAGGACCTCCTGGAGCGCTCTCTGGGCTTCCCGCTGGAGGCTTTCAATGTACAGAGAGGCCCTGAGCCCAGGAACATCTGTGGAAAGCGAGGAGAAGAACCTGGTGATGAGGGAAGCTGGAAAACAGCTCCAGGTTTCTCCCATTCCCACCCTTCCCCATTTCTCATAGGGATCTCCAAGGCCACACTAAGGAAATGCATGCAGCCCCCGAGACACAGATATTCCACGACTGTGGTTTTGAGGGAGAAAAAGCAATAAAGTGGGCAAACATGCTTTACAAATTAAACCCCAGGATCCCTTGCTGTCTGCGGGGCAGACAAAGCTCTTTGGCTTTCCCCACCTCGTTTACCACCTCTCCTCCCCGCTTCCTGGTGCGTTTGGTAATGATTGGTATTAGGGATAAGGCAATCAGTCCTCCTCACACACACACACAGAGGTTGCTGAGCCCAAAGGCATGCGGACAGAGCGTTGGGCACTCACTAGGATTGAAGAGAATGGCTCCCTTCAGGTAGGCGTATTCCTTGGGACTCAGATCCAGGCTCCAAAAGGAGTTCAGACAGCACTGGAGCCGCTGCACTGCAGCCAGCGTGGGCTGCGTTCGCTCAGGCTCCTGCTGTTGGCTTTGGCCATCAAGGAGAATCTTCTTGAGCATGCTGGGAGCCGGAGTCTCCATCACCTCGAAGGTCACCATCTCCTGGACCAGCCCCAGGAGGAAGAGGGGGACCCAGCAGCTCTCCAGGAGCAGGAGCTGATCCTCTCGTGGCAGCAGGCGGAAAGAAGGGAGGTTTTTCATGAAGCTGATGGTTTTCCCCAGGACGTCGGAGGCCGCCTGGCAGGTGAGGTGTGGCGTGCGGAGGCAGACGGTGCGGCGCTGGTGGCAGAGGCAGCACTGGTGGGCTGGGCGGCAGGAGAGTTTCTGGCTGAGGAGGGTGTAGAGGATAGCGGTCTGCTTGTCCTCACCACAGCACTGGCACCTCTCACAGCCCATCTCCATGCCACCTCTGGTTGTAGCTCAGCTACGCAGCCGGATCCTCAGCAAAACTCAGCTCCTGCTACAGCAGATGGAAAGAAAGTTGTAAAATCCCTCCCAAACAGGCTGGATTTTCCCCGTCCTCTCAGCTCTGCCAGCCCACGGCTGCTCAAATCAGCTCTTATAAGGCTGGGTTGCCCGTGAAACACCCCCTCCGCAGCCTTGACCGCTCCGTGATTAAGAGGTCCTCATTAAAACAAACCAACCCAAACCCAGGCGTCCCTGGGCTGATTGGTCGGGGTAAACGAGTTCTCGGCGCGGCGTTCAACGGCCGTTTTCTCAATGAAGCGCCAGCTCAGGTTGGGTGGCCTTATCTCCATGACCCAAACAGGATAAACAGAGTCATTAACCCAGCCCGTACCACGGCACCGAGGCCTCGCTCCGGCGGCTGGCGCTGCCGGCAGGTTCACACACACAGGGCAACGGCTCTGGCCTTGGGAAGAGCAACCTGGAAGTCGTTTTATCAGTGGCTGTTGGCCTCACCTTGCTGATAGTGTCGTTGTGGTGAGGAAGAGGAGCCCAGCAAGGTGAGGAAGCAGAGGAAACACAGGACAGGGAAGGACAAATTCCAGATTTTCTCCTTGAATTACCAGGTATTTTTATCCTTAGATTCAGGAGCTTCTAATCAATGGTTTCCAGGGGGCTGGCAGCAGGGTAAGGGGGAAACCTCGCCCCTGGGATGGTGGCAGCTTGGCTGGAGGAGAGGTTGGGACACCTGGGAGGGCAGAGCGAGGTCTAGCTGAGACCCAGGGCAGGACCTGCAGCTCCTGGGGACCTCTGCCTCCCCTGCTCTGGTTTGTGCCTCACACCCAACTGATCTCTGCCCCCCCTCCAGCCTTTGCCTCCCCAATCAGCCTCTTCCCCTCCCCTTTGGCCTGTGTCCCCCCTCAACTGGTCTTTACCCCCCTTCCCCAGCCTCTGTTCCCTTTTGGCCTCTGCCTTCTCTCTTCCAGCCTCTGCTTCCCACTTTCTGCTTTCTGGCCCCCTCCCCCCCAGCCTCTGCCCACTCTGTTTTTTTGTCCCCTTTCCCCCCAGCCTCTGCCCCACATTCTGGCCTCTGTCCCTTCCTGATCTTTGCCACCCCCCCACCTCACCCCAGCCTCTGCCCCCCAAGTCCTCGCGGCCTCTTCTCCATCCTACTGGCCTCTGCCTCTCCTCACCAACTTCTCACCCCCAGCCAGCCTCTGTCCCCTCCCCAGCCTCTGACCCGAACTGGCCTCTGTCTCCCCTTCATCGATCTCTGTTCCCCTCCTCAATCTCTGTCTCTCCTTCTGATATCTGCCCACCCTCCAGTCTCTGCACGCCCCTCAATATCTGCGCCCTCCCTCGATCTCTGCCCCCTCCCCCTAGATCTCTGCCCGCCCCAACAAGTTTCTGCATCCCCCACCAGCCACTACCCCCGTCCCCAGCCTCTTCTTCCCCCTATCCCGGCTTCTGCCCCCTCTACTCGGTTTCTGCACACACCCCCGCGTCTCTGCCCCGCTCCCCACTCCCCCCATGGGGTCGCGGCCTCCCCCGACCTTTCCGGAAAGGCGCGCTGCCGTCGCTGTAGCAAC